>JAJEOU010002529.1:0-31343 GCA_021534815.1 Acrocephalus arundinaceus
TCTTGTCCTTGAGTTATGGAACCAATGGTTTTCCAATCAGGCTCCTGGAGCAGAAGTGGCTTCACAACCATGTGAAGACTGAAAGACAAAGAGCAAATGGAAAGTTAAGAGTAGGATGTGTCTGGAAAGGGGCTGTGTGGCCGTGGGGCAGCACTTTCCTGGGACCAATGTGCAGCACCATGGGTTTGAGACACTAATTTTTACGAATTAGGGATTTTAGAAAACTTAAGATTGTAGTTAAAGATAGGCTTTGATGGAATTAATTGCTTTGCTAAAAATAATTAAGAGTTAATGGTTAGTTGAAAGAAACCATATCTCAGATAAGCTATCCCAGATCTAAGTAACTAATTGCGTGCCATTTTGTGTTTATTTAGCTGTGTTTATAATGAGAAATGGAGAAATTGATAAATGATCTAAGAGAACACAGACAATTGTAAATCTTTAACACCCCAGAAACTCATTGAACAGTCATGGAGCCGGGAAGCTGGAGTCCTTTCAACCTTCATTTGTCTTGTTATCCAATGAAAAGGTTGAAAGTTTGGAATGAGGAAGACTCCTTTTCCTTCCTCCTTTTATGACCCCTGCCCATAAAGGACCACCGACTCAATTCAGAGAGCAAACTACACATGCTTAATGGCCTTTAAGCTAATTGCCATACAAAGCGGAGAATGGGAGGTGTCAGGGTTATGAACATGTATTTGTATTTTGGGTATTCAACACTTTTGTAAATAAACAGACTCTGTATTTCCTTGTAATTTTGCAGTGTGTATTAGGGAGTGATCCCACAGAACTGCCTGGCTGTGTCACATAAAACATACACTTCCTAACTCTAAATGTTAGAGTCTTTTTGTCTGTTGGGTATCAATATTGGATCAATATCTGTATTTTAATAGATCATTTCTGACAACCATCAGGACCCATGTTTTGCAGCTTTGGGCTGTTTCTCAAAGCCTCAAAACACTTTCATTGTGTGTCTTTGTTTTAACTGTGAAGGAATATACTTGCTTGTTTGTGAAGTTTGAGATTGCTGGTGTGTGGGGTGGCATTTTAACAAAGTGCAGGTGGTTCCTAGCTGTGGAGGGTGGGGAGGAGGCGTGGGATGTGAGCTACCCATCCCTCTCCAGTCTTGCAGAGTGATTTGTGCTGTGTCTCAGCCAGAATTTGTCAGATTTTAAGCCAGACTTGGTTGAAACTCCTGGCTGAGTGTATGTTTAGGGCTGTGAGGCACCCATGGCTGGTTTCTTGTGAGTCCAATATTGTTAGTGTTTGGAGTTGAGTTTTAGCAGAAAAAGGAAACCTGGCAGCTTTGAGTGCGCGGAGGAAGCAGTGAGTCCGGAGCTTACGCCCAGCGCTGGCGGAGGCATCCGAGGGATCTGTAGCACTGAGGCGCGCAGCTGATATAGCCCACACTGTGCTTTGTAGTATTTTAAGTCAAGTGGCAGAAGAGGCTTGGTCAGAATTTCATAAAGATTTAGAACTACATCTAAGATCCACACAGCCCTTTGTGCAGTGTAGTGAAATTTCTGCCAAAGCTTGGCCCGTACTTTGTAGGGTTTCCATCTGTGCTTTGATTACAACGCGGCAAGAGATATGTTTGACTTTCAGCTGCACACTTGCTATGGTATATGTAAGGCTGTTTGCAATTTCTAAACACATTTTAACCGCAATATATCCAGCGCAAACTCCAACAGAGGACTTGGTTTGCTAGCGATTTGTTACCAGCAATTTGAAGAGGGAGGAAACGAGCTTGTGTTTTGTTATTTTGTGTAAGTGATTGAGTGGAGTGTTTGAGGTGTTTGATTGTGTTGTATGATTTCCTTTCAAACAAATAAAAACGAGCTTTTCCTCCCAGTGGTGTAGTGTGTCTGAGAAGCCTTTCTTGGGAGAGTACTGCTATCCCGTGGTGAAAGAGTATAACTACTTGTTTTCTTGCCAGCAATTAGAACGCTGAGCCTCATTTCTGAGGTAACACTGCCGTCCTGTGTCAAAAGTTATAACTGTAGAGCCTAAATGACTTGCCTTATTGCTAACTTTTTTTTGTCAGAACTAACAAACTGTTTTGCCTTTTCCTTTTATTGGTAAAGTTACATGTCCAGGAATAGGAGGTACAGGAAGCAAGAGCACAGTCCGGAGGAATTTCCCTGTCCAAGGAAGGGTTGTAACTGTAACTCATGGATTGTGTTTTGTTGTGTAGTTTGCCAGGAGCTGTGGGTCCAATGAATATTTAGGTGGAAGGCACCTAGAAGTGGAATTTGTGCTCTCTATCGTACAGAGGAATGACGCATTCCCCTGCCCGCTAACCAGCGGCCTCCCAGCTGGTCCCGGCTGCCCTGGCGGGGAATGGTCACAGCCTCGGTAGGGTCTGCAGGAGGACCGGCAGGACCCATCCGGTGGGTAAGTGCATTGCTGCACGGGCGGTGGAGGGGCGGCTACGGCAAAGGAAGGAGAAGGAGACTTCCCTGAGGCGCCATGGGGTGACATTTATTGGGGTCCCCCAGGCACAGCCCAGCAAAGCCCGGAACTGCGGCCACGTAGGGGGTCTTAGGGTACAGACAGAAGGAATGGTCACACAAGGAAAGCCCAATAACATAAAAGGGGTGGTACATACAATACCAAATGAGAACTGAGGGGTAGGGATTTCCCAGACTTGCCCCAATCAGGGACTGAGCCTCTCTGAGCTTTCTAGAAGGAGGAGAGGCCTCCCTGAGACTGGCAAGGTCTGGGAGGGAGCAATATATGATTGACATATAATAGACTTGGGTAAACAACTCAAGGGGATTTCCAAAGGCGGGGACTATACCAAGTGGGGAAGGGAATAGGGGGAAACATGGAATGAACCATCAAATAAGCTTTAACAAAACAGAAGGAAAACTACACTTAAAACATAGATAAAACCACACCGCAACAGAGGAACAAAAAGGCCACCGAGATAGCTCTATGGAATTTTTTGGTAACTGGTCAGGAGGCACATCGTAGTAGTAAATATTTGAGTTGTTAGAGAACGGGATTTCAGGAACCCTACAGAAACCAGCAGAGATCCTTAGGGTTGACTGTGCCCAGTACATTTTTTTAATGGGGGAATACCAGGTAAAGCTTTGGAGCTGGGATAAGATTCAAAAGCTTTGGGAGAAGAACTTGCAGCACAGAAGCAGATGAGAGTAAAGAGATTCCTAAGATTAGTCCCCCGGGATGTATTTTCCACATTGGAAAGAGCTGGTGGGCTATGGTGGTAGAGAAACCAAGAGGGAGCTTGTTAGTTTTGCACACAATGGTGGCCACTTTACAGGCTTGAAGAGGGGATGAAATGGCCCTCAGCTGGTACACTGGATTATGAAACACTTTTACAGCTAATGCTTTTCCTTAGGCGTGAACAGAGCTTGCAGGAGGTTGCTCATGCTGGTATGTTTTCACTCTTCAGAACCATCCCAAGTGACACAGGGATTGTGGGATTAGGCCACCCTCTGACCCCTTAGTATTAGCTCTTGGAAAGGATAATAAAGCCACCAGGGCAAAACCCAAACAATGCTGTAGTGCATGTTCAATAAACCAAAGATGCACGCATCCTGACAAGGTACACCAAGCAGAGGCTCTGGAACAAGAAATGGTAGATTTGCTTAGACCACCCCCTAGAAAACGGGAGAGGGGAGGGGTAGTAGGGAAGACAGATTCAGAATTACCATCAACCCCAGCCTCCCCCACTTCATCCTCTGCTTCATCTTCCTTCGGGAGAACAGCAATTGAGGTAGGGGTTTCCCCACCAACTCCTGAACCAGGAGAGCCACCCAAACTGTGCCCACCACTACCAGTAGGGGCAGCGAGTGGGATGAACCTGAACCCCTCCCACAGGGTCCTATAGCATCAAGGACCCAGAAACAAACTAGAGAGGTCATACAGACACCTCTAAGGGAAGCAATAACCTCTGAGGGGACAACAGGGCAAATTAAGGTTCCCTTTTCTACTATAGATTTGGAGGCTTGGGAAAAGATTGCTAAGAGTTACTGAAGTGACCCTACAGTAGGTGTTGCCAAGAAAATTAGGTTTATGATTAAGCAGTGTAGGCATGATTGGGCTGACCTCCAGCTACTGCTTGATGTTTTAACAAAGACAGAGAAGCAATTGGTTTTGAAGGTAGCTGGGGATCTGGCTGACGATGATTGTAGAACAACACAGGAGGATGTTAAGGATGTACTTCCTCTTCAAGATCCAGGTTGGAATCCCAAAACCCGGAGGGATCAGGATGGCTGAGGAGATACCAAGAATTGATAGTGAAAGGGCTGGAGAGAGCAAACCCTAAGACCATAAACTGGTCAGCCCTATATGCTATTCAACAGGGCCCCTCTCAAACACCTTCTGAATTTTTAGATCATTTGTGAGATGCAATGTGTCACACACCACCCTGGATCCTCGATCTGATGAAGGAACACAACAATTGGTAAATTTGTTTTTAGGGCAATCTAGAGGAGATATCAGGTGGAAACTCCAGAAGACTCAGAGCCCAGCCAGCTGGAACTTGGAGACTTTGCTGGAGGAGACATGGAGAGTTTTTAGCAATTGGGAAGAGGGATATAAACAGGGGATGAGGAAATTGGTAGCATAAGTAAGAGAGGAGGAAAAAGGAAAACCAAGGAACCGAAACAAGGACCACCCGACTGGGAAAAGACCAATGTGCATTTTGTAAGAAATTTGGACACTGGAAGAACCAGTGCCCAGAACGAAGAAGGGGTGAGGAACAGAGAAGAGATGATTGGAAAGGAGAAGGGGTGGTTGCTCATGTGAAGGAGGACTGAGGAGGACCGGAGGGCCCTACCCCAGGGGACCCTCTGGGTATAGTCAAACTGGGGAACAAAGAGAAAGAGGTGGAATTTTTAATAGACACAGGGGCAGCATATTCAGTGCTGAATAAGGCCCTGATACCTATAACAAATGATTATGTTATGGTAAGGGGGGCCACTGGCCAATCTGAAAGAGCTAATTTTTGCAAACCACTGAGGTATCAATTGGGAAAACAATGGGGAATTCATCAATTTTTATACATGCCTAATGCTCCATCTGCACTTTTGAACAGGGATCTGCTTGAGCAGTTGGAAGCGAAAATAATATTTCAAAATGGGGAAATCAGTTTGGAGGTAAAAGATCATCAATATGTGGAATTGTTAAGCTTAATGCTAATTACCAAAGAAATTGAAGCTGCAAATGAAGAAGGGATTAGTACAAATGAAGAAGCATTAGTCCAATCATTGAAAGCTTTTTGCAGATAGGACTGGTACAAGAATGTGAATCTGATTTTAATACTCCTATTCTGCCAGTAAAGAAGCCCAATGGGTCATAAAGGTTAATACAAGATTTAAGGGCTGTTAACAAGGTAACTGAAGATTTGTACCCAGTGGTTGCCAAAACTTAGACCTTGTTAACTCGATTTACACCTGAACCTGGTTTGCTGTTCTAGATTTAAAGGATGCTTTCTTTTGACTTTCTCTCTATGAAGCCAGCCAGAAAATTTTTGCATATGAATGGGAAAGCCCCAAAACTGGACACAAAACTCAGCTCACTTTGCTACTACCCCAAGGATTTAAGAACTCTCCCACGAAAAGAGAATTTGAAGAACAATTTGCAAAAGCTCTGAAATCCTGGGAAGCTCCATCAGGAGAAGGACAGCTGTTACAGTATGTGGACGACCTCCTGAGAGCTACCAAAACTCAAGAGGTATGTGTGGAGTGGATGGTAAGCCTCCGAAAACTTTTGTGTCTACAGGGGTATCAAGTATCCCAGAAGAAAGCCCAGCTGGTGAGGCAAACAGTTCTTTCTTTGGGCTACGAGGTCAGTGCTGGACAGAGAACCTTCAGATGGGTCACAAGGAGGCAATATGCCAGACCCCAAATCCCCAGACAGTAAAAAACTGAGAACCTTTTTGGGCATGACGGGTGGTGCAGACTGGATTTACAATTATGGGCTCTTAGTCAAACCCCTGTATGCCTTGATTACAGAATGAAACAGAGACCTCCAATGGATGAAAGAAGCAACAGGAGCCTCGGACCAGCTAAAGAAGGCCCTCATGTCAGCTCCAGCCCTGGGACTCCCAGACGTGAGTAAACCATTCCTTTTGTTTCTCAGGAAAAGCAGGGGATTGCTTTGGGAATACCAGCACAGACCTGGCCCGTATGGCAGGGCAGTCGCCTGCCTCTCTAAGCAGCTGGGTGCAGCAGCCAAGGGATGGCCAGGGTGTCTCAGAGCCGTTTCAGCAGTGGCAGTGAATATTCAAGAAGCACTCAAGTTCACCCTAGGCCAGAAGATGACTGTGCTAGTGTCCCACACGGTGTCTGCAGTCCTGGGGGTAAAAGGTGGACTCTGGCTTTCCCTGCAGAGATTCTTGAAATACCAAGCCACAATGGTAGAACAAGATGATGTAGAAGTTGTGGTAACCAATCTTTTGAACCCAGCTTCCTTCCTCAGTGGGAGCATGGGAGAAGCAGTGATCCATGATTGCCTGGAGACCATCGAAGCCACCTTCTCCAGTCACCCAGACCTGAAGGACATCCCTCTCGAGGACACTGAGACCTGGTTTACTGATGGAAGCAGCTATGTGATCAGCTAAAAGACACGCTGGTTATGCAAGCCAAGAGGTAATAGAGTCTGGACCATTACCAACCAACACCCAGCACAGAAGGCTGAAATAATTGCCTTAACCTGGGCTTTGGAGCTGGCAAAAGGAAAGAAAATTAATATTTACACTGACTCAAAGTATGCATTTGGGGTAGTTCATGCACATGGAGCCATCTGTTGAATTTAAAAGGAAAAAGTATTAAACATGCACAAGAGATAATCAAACTGTTGGAGGCAGTCCAGCTACCTGAAAAGGTAACCATCATCCACATTAAGGCACACCAAAAAAAAGTGAGCTCTGAATTGGAGGAAGGTAATTAGCTGGCAGACAGGCAAAAGAAGCAGCTAAAGGTGAGGTAATTATTGAAACAGTAGAAGCAGCCTTTATTTCAGATGGACAGATTTTTTTTGAAGGTAAGGAAAGGAACAAAAAAAGGAGAAAAGATTTATTGAAAAGAAAAATTGAAGTTCTAAACAAGAACTGTGGGCTACTACAGATGAAGCGAAAGGAAGGCTTTTGGTCCCCTCTTATATGTTATGGTCATTAGTGAAAGAGGAACATGAAAAATGCATTGGGGAACAGATGCTTTATATAACTATTAGAAGGACAGAATTATAGCTAAAAATTTGCCAAGTACAGTAATTCAGATGACTCATCAATGTAGCCATTGCCTCCAAACAAACACCAAAAATATTCCCGAATCAAAGCTTGGACAAAGTGGAAAAGTTTATAGGCCTGGGCAGCAATGGCAAATTGATTTTTCAGAACCACCCAGGAGAGGGGGGTATTGATACCTATTGGTGTTAACAGATACCTTTTCAGGGTGGCCAGAAGCTTTCCCTACCAGAATTGCCAAAGCACAGGAGGTAACCAAAGCATTGTTACAGGAAATAATACTGTGGTTTGGAGTTCCAGCCGCAATGTCCTCAGATAGACGGACACATTTTATTTCAAAAATTGTGCAGCAAATTAGCCGCCACCTAGGCATAGACTGGGAACTTCACACTCCACATCATCCTCAGTCAAGCAGCCAAGTGGAGAAAATGAATCATTTGATCAGCAAATTATAAAACTGGGACAAGAGACAAAGTTACATTGGCCTCCAGCTCTTCCATTAGCATTGCTACGAATTCAGACCAAGCCAAGAATAAAAGAAAAACTAAGTCTCTTTGAAATATTGTATGGAAGGCCATATGGAGTTCAAGAAGGGACAACACCCACTCAAGTAGGGGAAGAAACCCTACACAGATATAGGATGGCCCTAAACAAACAACTTAGAGAAATTGAGAAATGTGTGGCTGGGGCTCAAAGCAGAGAATTAGATGGAGCAGTACATGATGTATAGCCTGGGGATTATGTGTATGTTAAGGCTTTGCAGAAAAGAATCTGAAACCACAGTGGTAGGGACCATTCCAGGTGCTCCTCACCACCTTTACTGCAATCAAAATCAAGGAACAAAGCAGCTGGATCCATCACTCCTGAGTGAAGAAGGCTCCTGAGGGACTTTGGAAAGTTATACTGGGTGACAATGAACTGAAATGAAAACTTTCTCAGGAAAATAAATAGAGTGTGGGTGAAATGATAAGTATAGTTTAACAACTCTCCAAGGAATAGAAAGGCTTGTAGTTGTAATGGATAATCAGGTAGGTATAGCCTGGAGAGTTGTGGCATTTGTGACCATGGCTATAGCCACAGCTAAGGCAGCACCACTTGTATATAATGTGACTGGTATAGATAAGTGCCAAGGGAAAGATTATGATTTTGACTCCCGTGAGTCTGTGAGTCAGTTGTTAAAAGTTACAAATGCAGCTGTGTGGGAAGGAAGAAATGTTTGGGGATGTGAATATGTGTTTGTCCAGGATGGATTCCATGAATCTCATCAAAGACCCATGAAACCTATTTGAATTGGTCCTGAATGCTGCGAAAAATGCTTAACCAAATGTTCTGAGTTTAGGCTCAAAATAGAAGGTTGTGCAATTAAGGATTTTAAGGTTGATTTTAATATAACTCAGATTTGTACTGATCCCCTAAAAGATGAGGTTAAGATTATTCCACCAATGCCAACACTAAGAGAAACCAGAGCTACTCAAATCACTTTAGAACCCATAGCTCCCATAATTACCAAAACTGGGCCATTTGCTGTTAAAAAGACAGGAATTCAAAAATTGCTAGTTAATCCAAAGTGGGCATTAAAACAGGTGGAGATGGCAATGCAAGTGAATGCCTCTGCCATTCAACCCGAGAGTGCTCCATTTTTAAAGACCTCTCTTACCGATTGGACCACCTGGCTGCAGAAGCGTGTGCCTTACATGTCCAGACAGAAGAGAGACCTCACTGGGTTATTGGGAATGGGACTAGGGGTTTTAAACTCAATGGATTCAGAAGTATTAATGAACAAATTGATGATAACGGGCAGTGATATGGTTAAATTGCAACAACCTCTACAGTCTTCCTTATTGGCATCAGGTACCAGCCAGTGGAAGTTATCAAAAATAACTACTACTACTACTACTACTACTACTCCTCTTCTTCTTCTTCTTCTTCTTCTTCTTCTTCTTCTTCTTCTTCTTTTTTTTTTTTTTTTTTTTTTTTTTTTTTTTTTTTTTTTTTTTCTTCTTTTCTTCTTCTTCCTTTTTATTACTTTTTATTATATCTATTATTATAATTTTTATATTTATATTATATGTTTTATATATTTATATACTTTAAATAATTTTTTTTATTTTAGTATTTATATATTTCTATTTCTATTATATATAATATATATAATATGATATATAAATTATATATATTATATATATTATATAAATTATATATTTATTGTATATTATATTATTAGTATATATTGATATACTATATTTATTTTATTATTTATATATTATATTTATTATAACTTTTAATTTATTATTTTTATATTACCAGAATGGGAAAACATCGAAGAGCAGGATCATGAATAAAAATAATGAATAAAAATAATAATAGTGAATAAATAATAATAATGAATAATAATAACTAATTATAACATATAATAAAATAATGAATAATAATGAATAATAATGAATTAATAGAATTAATAATATATAAATATTATATAAAATATTTTTGCTTTAGGGGTAAATCATGAGGGGACTGTACCATATCCTTCTGAACACAGAATGTGGGCATGGAAAGTTGAAGGAAGGTGGTGAACTATTAGAACCCTGATCAATGAGGGAACAATTGGAGTTTATATGTGAAGGCAATGTAGGGGATGATGAATTTTTAATTATTTATTTTATATAATTTTTAATTAATTTTTAATCTAATTTCCTATCAGGCACCTGTCGTATCACACCAACATAAAAAGGCAAACTTGACTACTGTTCAAGAAATATCTCCTGTGACCATAGGGATGAACTTAACTTTGGTTGCACAATTATTGAAACAAAATGAATTAAAGAAAATTCTTAAAGAAATTAAAGATGATGGAAACAGAACCCTGATTACAATGCACCATGAGACAGAGACTATACAGATAGTATTGAAAAGGTCAGAAGAAGGCCCATCCCATCATTGGTGGGATGTGTTTTTTGGGTGGTCACCAACAGCAACTGGCTTACTCAATACCTTGGTTCATCCAATTATTGTTTTGCTCATTTTAGTTGGTCTAAGTTTGATCTTGTCTGTTTCAATACTTATTTGGAATTGGAGAATGCTGCAGTGAGTAGCAGCTTTACCTTCAATATCAAGAGCATATGGTACAGTTTTTAGAGACACCTATTGGACAGCTTGGCTAGATAATGAAGAATCTATATATTAGTAAAAGAATTTACTAACCTTGAAGAAAGAGCGGGGAAATTATCATGATTTAAAAGAATTAAGATATTAGCTAAGGGTTGGAAGCAATTCATATTGATCAGGATGTAAGTTAGATAAGCAAATGATAAGTTAAGGATTATCAGATGCTTTAACTAGAGCTAATAGATGTATTGTTTGCCATGATGAGCTCGTTCTTATATTGTTTATAGAAGGAAGTGGAATAAGTGAACTGTTATTAGAACAGATTAAAACCAGTAAAACAATGACCAGCACTTGGACTTTATATCAATCAGTCACGAAGCAGGGGACCTTGCATTGTGCCAGAGGGTCACAGAGGCCTGAGCAAGACAATCCTTACTTAATCCTTCAAGACCACTGACCTAATTTGAGAACACTGACCCAGTTCAAGAGAAGAACTGCGCACACATGAAGGACTAATAGCCTCATTTGAATAGAGAACGGGGATGGGAAGTGCTAAAGTTATTCATATGCATTGTTATGTAAGATCTTGGGACAAGACAACTCCCAGCACACTCTGGTGTTAATAAGCGATCAACTTTTTAACTTTACTTAGAGGGTCTTTGTCCATAATCATATTGGTTTTTAACAATTAGCACTTGAGGAGATTGTATGAAACTTAGGAGTTCTAGATTGATAAAAAAGGACGAAAACCCCTCTTTGCCTGAGTGCAGCCAGTTCTCCAAGCAAAGAAGGTCCCAGGGGAGTGAGGAGAGACAGGATGGGGTTGGGGAATGTGGAGCAAGGTTGTCCACACTTGGTCAGACCTCAAGGCACAGCTTCTCTGACCAGGCCAGACCCCCTGAGGAGAGACCTTGGATCACTATCAATCACTAAATGCTGCAATCACCTCTTGTGTAACTAGAAAAGTAATAAAATACGCCATTAACAAAAGCAGTACATATTTACAAATAGTCTTTGATATATTTCTCCATAACTGCAGCAGGAAACCTTCCTAACCAACTGCACCAGACCAGAGGGAAATCAAGGCACAGCCATGGTTTCTCAGCACTTGCATGATCCTAATGAGCCCCGTGGTGCATTTGGTGCTGAGCCCTGGAACCTCACGACCCGAGAGGAGATTGCAAAACCTTGCAAGGAGTCAAAGTCAGAAGAAAAACCAAAAGTGTCTTGAAGCATTAGTGGGTCCAACTGAGGTCCATCTCCAACTCAGGCTCCTCATGGACTTCTTGGAGGGGAGAATTGGAGGCCAGGATTACAAAAAATCCTCTCGGAGACTCAGTGTGGGAAGGAAAATCCAAAGTACCTTAAACATCTTTAGTATCTCAAAGTAATAATGAGCCCCACTGAGTGTTGTTACTGACAAAGCCTCTCAAGGGACTCATTAAAGCAGAGAATTGGAAGCCAGGATTGCACAAACCTCTCAGAGTCCAAGGCAAAAGCCAAACCCAAAGGCCTTGGATAAACCTGCAGTCCCTGGCAGCATGAAGGAGCCCCCCAGGGCCATTGCTGACCAAGGCTCCTTCCCCAGGGACTCCTTCCAGCACATCCTGGAGGCCACTGGCAAGGGAGGGGGATGCTGAGGGCAGCACAAGGGGCTGACAGTGCCCAGCCTTGCTGGGGCTGTGCCAGGAGGCCCCAGGGCCTCAGGACAAGGGGTCTCCTCAGTGCCCTTGGTGGCACAGAGGCTGCTGTGGCCCAGGGCACCAAGACGTGGCTTCTCTTTGTCCCCACCTGTCATCACTGCCTGCAGTTCTCTGCTCTGCCTGGGGCCTGGGGACACTTTTTGTGTCATGTCCCTCAGTGGGACCCATTAAAACTTCCAGAAACTTTGGAGTTGGCTTCTGCCTTGGAGTTCTGGAGAGGTTTCTTCAGCTCCCTCTCAGGGACTGATGTTCAGGGCCTCAGCACAAAGCCCTGAGAGGGTCATTAAAGTCCTTGTGCTGTGTCTGTGCTGATGAGCTGGGCTGAGCTCATCATCCAGAGGGAGATCCTGGCAACCAAGAAGAGCTTAAAAACACATTTCTCTGGATGAGCAGCTTTTCTGCCAGCCCAGCAGGGCTGGGGCACTGCCTGCAGCCACCCCAGGCACAGCACACAGACACACAGGGCTTCAGCTCAGCCTGGGCTGGCAGCACAGAGCAGAGCTCACTCAGGGCTCACTGCAGGAGAAATCCTCCCAGGCTTGCAAACAGTCACTCTCTGGCTGGGGAAAGAGAAGCTGCAGCTCCTGCAGGGATCTCCTGAAGCTGCCACATCCCCCAGCTTGGAGCACCTTCCAGGAGCACTCTGGGAGCTGCTGCAGGGCAGGGATGTGGCCCTAGGGCAGGGCTGGGTTTCCCTGCTGCCCCAGCCCAGGCCCAGCACAAGGCAGCTCCCTGGGGCCAGGCTCTGCTGCAGGGCTGAGCAGCCGGGGCTGCAGCCAGGGGTGCCCAGGGCTGTGGTGCAGAGCAGGGTCCTGCAGCCCAGGGCGCTGTGCTGGCCCAGGGACTCTGCTGCCTGCCAGGGACAGCTCTCAGCCGGCCCGGGGAGCTGCTGCCAGCGCTGGGGAGAAGCTGTGGGGGGAAGGAGCCACCCTGAGCAGGGCAGGGGCTGCTGCTGCTGCTGCTGCTGCTGAGAGGGGCTGTGTGGGGCAGGGCTGCTCCCAGCTCCACACCAGCCTGGGCACAGCTGCGGAGGACACTTGCCAAAAGAAGGTAAGCCTGGCATTGCTGTAAAGATCAGGAGCTTTCCTGAGAGTGTTTTCAATTTCCTGCTTGGAGAAAGATGGGAGAGTTGGGGTGATGACAAAAAGATTTTTGTTTTTTATACATTATTCATATATTTGTAGCTCTTTAAACTACTATTATATAGGTATAAAATTATAATCATGAATGAGCTCTATTCAACTACCTTGAATTACTTATAAAACTGTAATCCTTTATTAATTTTAGTATCTTTCCTACTCTTTCTCTTAGATTTTAGAACTATGAGCTTCTGAATACATTCCTGAAATAATGTATAGTCTTCTTATCAGGAAGAGGACCTACAAAAGGAACATTCTGCTTTTTACCTGGAGTGTGAGCAGTCATTAAAAAAAAAGTGGCACAAAGCAGCCCTTGGATGTCTTCCAAGGGGTTTACCCAGGGGAGTGTAACTGAGGCAACTGAATCTTGTATTTGTCCTTCCTGTTTAAAATCCTAATTAATCAACCTTAATAAATTGTTCATATCAGGGGCTGGGTATGCCCCATCCCCTCTGGGACACCTGAAAGCTTCCAATAATGTCTGGTTTTTAATTTACTGTTCTAACACTGTATCAAGGGTTTTTTTTTTTCTCTTTTTTTTTATAGGAAACAGGAGGATGAGAGAAGCAGAACATGAATTGTAACCACAGAATCACAGAACATTCTGAGTCAAAAGGGGACACCCAGGATCATCCAAGTAATGTCTCAACATTTACAGAGATTCCAGAAATGTAACTTTGGGTACTCAGTCTCTCTGCTGGGAGCCTCCCAAAGGGCCTTCAGCCACTGCTCAGCCCTGCACAGCCCCAGCATCACCTTGGCAGGGCCCAGCAGGGCTCTCCTGAGCTGCCCTTGCCCACCTGCAGACAGAGCCTGCCCCAGCCAGGGCCCTGCAGACAGGCAGGTTTCTGTAGGGCCGGGCCCAGGGCACAGAGGGTGGGATGGGCTCTGTGAGCGCTGGCAGGGACAAGGCTCCTGTCAGGAGGGAAATGTGCAGGCCCAGGGAGAAGCTGAGGGAAGGAGAGGGGGCTGAAGAGAGCAGTGCTGGGGGCAGGAGGGCACTGTGGGTGTGTGGGAGGTGCCGTGCCCAGCTGGCTACAGGAACACTGTCCTGAGGGCCCGGCTGTCTGTGCCCTGCCCTCCCAGGCACAGCACCACCACATCTGCTCTTGTTTCTGCACTGCCCTGACCCTGTCCCTGTCATCTGGTGCTCTCAGGGAGGCTCTGGCCTTTGCAGCAGCTGAGTCAGGCACTGCCCTTGGCATTCCTGCCAGGCAGCTGTGGCCATGGCAATGGGGTGTCCAAGCTTCCCTGGGACCTGTGGGGCTGTGGGCAAAGCAGTCCATGGGAAAGGGGAATGAGCTGAGCCCCCTCCCTGAGATCCCATCATGGGCACACCCAGGGATATCCTTGCTGTGTCCTTCCCAGCTCTGAGCTGCCCTCCTGGCTGCAAATCTGTGCCAGAGCCCCTGGGAGTTCCCTGAATGTGCCACGGGGAAGTGCAGAGATGCCAGAGCTGAGGAAATGCTGCTGGGTTTGCCAAGGGAGCCGGGAGTTTCCTTAGCAGAAGGGGGTGCTGAGACCTTGCCCAGAGCCCTTTGGAGAGGGTGAGACATTCAGGGATCCCTGTGCTCTGGGCATGGTCTGGTTTATGCCAGGGTGACAGGGGAGTGTGATTGTGCTCTGATTGCAGCCAAAGCTGCAACCCCAGGGCAGTTGGGAACAAACCCATCCGGTCTCTCTCTGTCCCCTGAGCCACAGGGAATCCTTTGCCTCACATCTCTGAGTGGCAAACTCTGAGTGCAGCAGAAATGCTGGGGATTTCTGACCTCAACGAACCAGGAATAATGTGTGGTCTGAATAAAAATTGCAAAAATTCCTTCCTGCTCTCCATGTCCTTTAGAAGTCGGAGGGCAGATGGCAACCAGCCTGTCTGCATTAGGAGTGATTCTTATGACAAATCCTGAATATCCAGCCTTGTCCCTCTGCCACATGGCCACAAACCCAGGGCAGTAGGGCAGGGATGGCTCCTGGAGAGCCCCCACGCACAGGCCTGGCTGCTCCTGGCACACACAGAACAACTGGAGCTCAGGCAGGGACCTGAGGGAAGGTTTTCCCAGAGCAGGAACAAGGGTGGGTGAGTCACAGCAGGACAGTCTGCAGGGAATGGCCCAAGTTGGGCTCAGAGCAGCCTCTGCTGACTTGTCCCTGTCCTTTCTCCATGAACAGGTGCCCGTGTCCAGCCAGAGCAAATGTCCAACAGCAGCTCCATCAGCCACTTCCTCCTGCTGCCATTGGCAGACACGCGGCAGCTGCAGCTCCTGCACTTCTGCCTCTTCCTGGGCATCTCCCTGGCTGCCCTCCTGGGCAACGGCCTCATCATCAGCGCCGTAGCCTGCGGCCACCTTCTGCACAGCCCCATGTTCTTCTTCCTGCTCAACCTGGCCCTCACCGACCTGGGCTGCATCTGCACCACTGTCCCCAAAGCCATGCACAATTCCCTCTGGGGCACCACACACATCTCCTATGCAGGATGTGCTGCACAAGCGTTTATCTTTCTGTTCTTCATCTCAGCAGAGTTTTCCCTGCTGACCATCATGTGCTACGACCGCTATGTGTCCATCTGCAAATCCCTGCACTACGGGACCCTCCTGGGCAGCAGAGCTTGTGCCCACATGGCAGCAGCTGCCTGGGCCAGTGCCTTTCTCTATTCACTGCTGCACACGGCCAATACATTTTCTTTGCCCCTATGCCATGGCAATGCTCTGCGCCAGTTCTTCTGTGAAATCCTTCCAATCCTCAAACTCTCCTGCTCCAAATCCTACTTCAAAGAACTTGGGCTCATTGCTGTTAGTGCTAGTTTGGTATTTGGATGTTTTGTGTTCATAGTTTTCTCCTATGTGCAGATCTTCAGGGCTGTGCTGAGGATCCCCACTGAGCAGGGACGGCACAAAGCCTTTTCCACCTGCCTCCCTCACTTGGCTGTGGTCTCTCTTTCTGTCAGCACTGTCCTGTTTGCCTACCTAAACCCCCCAGCCATCTCGTCCCCATCCCTGGATCTGGCTCTGTCAGTTCTGTACGCAGTGGTGACTCCAGCCCTGAACCCCCTCATCTACAGCCTAAGGAACCAGGAGCTCAAGGCTGCAGTGCTGAGACTGATCACTGGACAATTTCAGACACATTAAACTGCTGGACAGTTTCTGCAAACTTGTAATAAAAGTCATCTGTTTTACTTCTTGTTGATTTCATTTTTGAGGTTCTTTGATTTACTTTTTAATCTTGTCCACAAATAAATTCGTTGTTTGTGCCATTTCTAAATTTTTTTCTCTCAACATGCACTGTGGCCTCAGACTGTGTCAATGAGGGGCTTAGCTCTTGATGGATTTAAAGGAACTCACAGATCTCCCAGCCCAGTTTTCTGTAGAGATGCCCCTTTGGTTCCCTTCTCTGCAGCTGCAGCAGCAATGTCTGTGTGCAGAGCTGGGGGCAGATCAGTGCTGGCACAGTAGCTGTGCCCAGCAGCAGCAGCAGCCCTTGGTGTTGCCACTGCTGCTGCCGTGGCCCTGCCCCGCTGCCCTGCTGGCCCTGGTGTTGCTGTAGGGCCTGAGTGCTCTCGGGGCCGGGCACAGTGCTGGGGGTGGCAGTGCCGGGGCTGCAGCAGGGACAGGCCATGGGCACTGCTGGGGCAGCGCTGATGCCTCAGGCCAGGGCCTGGGGGCTGCAGGCTCCTTGCCCAGGCTCTCTCCAGAACACTTTGCCCAGGCCAATGCTGAGCACAGAAAAGCCCCGGGAGCAGCCCCAGGCTGGCCGTGGGCAGGCTGGGGGCAAACAGCATGGCTGGGGCTCTGCAAGGTGCCTGGGGGAGACAAGGGGAAGGAGCAGCAGAGCAGGGGCTGATCCATCCCCACTGCGCTGGACACCCCAGGGCAGCGTCCCACAGCGTCCTCATGCACCTGCCAACAACATCCCCCCTCTGCAGCCCTGGCCTCTCCCCCAGCTCACACAGGTGCCGCATCCTTGCAGGCACAGACACGGCAGCACTGCCTCAGGAGCCCCTGTTTGCACTGCCCAGAGCAGGCGTCAGCACCCCCATGGTGTTGGTGTGGGGAGATGAAGCTGAGGGAGCACAAATGCCATCAGCCCCTGGGGCCAGCAAGGGCTGGGGGACAGCATGGAAACCCCTCAGTTTTGTGGTGGCCTCTGAAGTCACACAGAAAGTTTGTTCCCATCAGCTGGGTGTTCCTTGTGCCACTGCAGACGTTGCTGCTCAGAGACAGGACTGCCTGGCAACCAGCCGCACAGTACCATGCGCATTTCCTTTGCTTCACATTTGCTTTCTTTACTCTTCTCTGGTTCAGATTTCTTCTTCTTGCCCACCCCTGTTCCCTCCCCTGCAAACAGCCCATCCCTGGTTGCCCTTTCCTCTCTGGCCCCACTCCCCATTTCAGTTCCTGACTGGGCACCATGGGAACATCCCTTGGGGAGCAGGATCATCCTCCAAGTGCTGCAGGAATTGTCTGCAGGCTCCTGCAGTGCCTCGTGCTGCTCCCTTGCCAGAGGCACCCCAGGCTAGAGGGGCCCATCTGGGCTGGTGTGTCTGGCTGTGGGGCTCCCTGTTGTGGGAAAGGAGGAGCTGCAGAGGCTCTGCAGGACTGACAGGATGGGCTTGGGGGCTGTGAGGAGAAGCTGAGGGACCTGGGCTGCTGGACCTTGTGAAGAGGAGGCCCAGGGCTCATCCTGCAACTGCTGAAAGGATGGTTTCAGAGAATCCCAAAATCAGCAAGCTTGGAAAAGACCTTGGACATCATCAAGTCCAACCTGTGCCCTGACACTGCCTTGTCTCCCCTGAGCCTCCTCTTCTCCAGGATAAACAACCCCAGCCCCCTCAGCCTCTCCTCACAGGATTTGTGTTCCAGACCCCTCACCAGCCTTGTTGCCCTTCTCTGGACATGCTCCAGCCCCTCCATGTCCTTTTTTAACTGAGGGGCCCAGAACTGGACACAGCACTCCAGGTGCTTCCCAAGCAGTGCTGAGCACAGGGGAAGAATCACTGCCCTTCTCCTGCTAGCCACAGTGTTTTTAATACAGGCCAGGAGCCATTGGCCTTCTTGGCCACCTGGGCACACTGCTGCCTCATGTCCAGCCTGCTGTCCATCAGTCCCTGCAGGTCCCTTTCTGCCTGGCTGCTGTCCAGCCCCTCTGTCCCCAGCCTGCAGTGCTGCAGGGGTTATTGTGGCCAAAGTGCAGGACCCGGCACTTGGACTTTTTAAGCCTCACATTGTTGGAGTGGGTTCCTTGATCCAGCCTGTCCAGGGCCCTGTGCAGAGCCCTCCTGCCCTCCAGCAGATCAACACTCCCAGCCAACTTGGTGTCACCACAGTTTCAGGAGGCTCTAGAGTGTCACAAAGGTCTCTATGATTCCATGAGGCCTCCCATTGTCACAATGTCCCTTTGCTTCCTTGGGACCCCTTTGGTGTCACAAAATGCCTTGGATCCTTGGGTCCTGCAGTGTCACAATGTCACTTTGGTTCCCCAAGGCCCTGCAGTGCCACAATGGATCCTTGGTTCCATGAGGTCTGGCAGAGCAGAAGTGGTCTCCTTGCTTCCACAGTGTCACAATGGCCTCTTGGTCCCAAGGAGCACCACAAAGATGTCAAACACCTTTCTTTAATTCCAGGAGTCCCTGAGGAGAAACCCTTGCCCCTTCGTTCCATGGGGCCCTGCAGTGTCACAATGGCCCCATCCTGACACCCAGGTCCTGCTCTGTCCCAATGCTCTGCAGGGTTCCACAAGGCCCTGCAGTGTCACAGGGGCCTCTTGGTTCCATCAGTCCTCAGAGGCCACCATGAATTCCTTGGTGCTGCAATGTCACCATGGAGCCCTGGTCACACAAGATCCTGCAGTGTCACCAGGGACCCTTGGTTCCATGGGGCACCCCAGTGTCACTGTTGTTCCCTCAGTTCCAAGAGTCCTTGCAATGGAACAATGGCCCCTGGATTCCATTGGGCCCCAGGGTCTCCCAAGGCTCTCCTTGGTCCTGCAGTGGCACACTGGCCCCTTGGTTCAACAAGGCCCCACAGGGTCACCGTGGCCTCTGTGGTTCCACCAGGCCCCAGACTGTCACCATGGACTCCTTGCTTGCATTCAGCCCCACAGTGTCACAATGGCCCCTGGGCTCTATGGTGCCATGTCATACACAGTGTCACTCTGGTCCTCTTAGTGCCACCAGGCCCTGCAGTGTCACAATGGCCCCTTGCTTCCCCAGGGCCCTGCAGTGTCACCATCATCAGAGAATCCACCAGGCTGGAAAAGACCTTGGAGAGCATCAAGTCCAACCTGTGACCCAATGTAGTGGTGTGTTTTTAGTTCTATGTTATGCACTATTGATGCCTTACAGATTAAGTATTGTTTTTACATTTGTATTGGTAAAGTTTGTAATGGTTTGTTCCATGTTTCCCCCTCCTTCTTCCTCCCTATTAGTATGTTCTCCCCTTGTGCCTGGAAAGTCCCTAAGTTGTTTCCCTGGAAACCGTTCCCTGTCTGTCCAATGTATCCTTCCCCCCAGAGCCTGTCAGTCTCCGGGAGGCCTCTCCTCCTTTCAGAAAGCTCAGAGAAGTACAGTCCCCGATTGGGGCAGACTCTGGAAATCCCCCACCCTCCCTCTGCGACTGGTTCCCTGCTTGTCACCCCACTCCTAGACCACTCCTTTGATACCCCATGATTGGTTGTTTGCTTTGTACATGCACCTAAACCCCTGTCCCTTTTAAGCTCATGCTCTCCCTTGGGGCTGGGCTTTTCTGGAGCGGGGCTTGTTTTGAGCCGAGCTTGTTTAGCTCATGGAATAAACTCCATCTGTGACGCTCCAGCTAAGCCTCTTTCTCCTCCTTTGCCGTGGCCGCCTCACACCTGCTCGTGCAGTAGCACAGCTTACCCACCGGGTGGGTTCTGCCGGTCCGTCCTGCAGAGCCCTACCGAGGCTGGGACAGTTCCCCGCCAGGGCTGCCGGGCCGAGCTGGGAAGCCGCTTGATAGCGGACAAGGGGAACACGCCGCACAGCAGCTTGAGGGCATCGAGAGGATTTTTTGGACTTGGGGGACAGGGACAGAGCAACATTACTTGTTTGTTCTCAGTTTTGTGCAGCTCCTCATCTGGTTCACCAGCTATTGAGAACTGACAGAAGTGACACACATCTTATCTGAACAGTTCTTCTCTTGTCTTTTTGGGCTTCTCCTGAGACAGGCAGCAGGACTTGTTACTGCTAAAGGAAAAAGTACTGCCTGGTATCTCTAAAAGCACAGATTCTCAGAAAGAAAAGAACAGTTGAATACATCAAACAATAACACTTTGTTCCTTCAATTCTGCATATGTATTTTCACCTTTTCAGAGCAGCTTGGAAATTAAACACATTAATGCTACATTCAAGTATTTCTCTCTTCTAACCCAAGCCAGACAAAAAACCCCAAAAACAAACCAGGAAAAGAAACCCTTCTTTGCCACAAAAAGTCTCAGTTTTCCATATGAGAAGCCACATTCTCAACAAACAGATGACAGAAGAGTCAACATTATTGAAGACAGTTAAAGTGAGCTGTCAAATTACCTCCTCTCCTCTGAGGATGTGCACTACACCACCAGCATGGATCCAGCTCCCACTTTAGGAGTATGAGAGCCAGGACTAAAACATCTGCTAGGCCTGACAACATCCATGTCACACTTTTGTGATAACACATTGCTCATGTCTATCATGTAACACAGACAGAACATACTCTCATGGTTTAGCCCCTTGGATTCCTTAGACTGAGCAAGAAATTGGCATCCTACCAGGCTTCCAATGGGCCATTCTGGGGTGGGAGCACCGGGTACCCCTCCCTGAGTCAGGCTGTGAACAAAAGCACAGGCAGCAGAACACACAGCTATCCTAAAGGGAGACACTGCCACCAACCCTCCTTCCCCATGGACAAATGGGATGATGAGCAGTGCAGCAGGGGTGGGAAGCTCTGCTAAGTTTCCATCATTGCCATACATTTTCTCTTCACCAAACACCAATTTACTTGCAGGAAGAAAGACTCACATAATAGAACCTATTCTTTTTATTGCAACCAAGAAGGAAATGGGAAAAAAATAGCTTGAAATGACATCAGTTTCAAGCTATTATAAACTATCAGGCATACACTGACAGTGGGAGAGGTGAGGTGGCAAGAGGCCTTTCAGTAGCCAAAGAGCTCTTTCATCATCTGACCAGCTTAATATTGTTAAAAATAAACAGGGCAGGAGATCGTTTTTACTCCTTGGATTGCCTTTATTAAAATTGGGGAAGCTCGGGGGGGGGTCGCACGCCGCCTCCGTTGCTCCTTGTAGACGTTTGGGGACACCACCGAGGAGGAGGTCCACGTCGTTCCTGCTGCTGTGCTGCAGGGCCGGGAGTTCGCCCTCACGGGGGTTCCTAGGAACTCGATGCACTTGGGCTCGCTCTAGGGGTGCTTCTCCTGTCAACTGCTTTCTTAGTTACGGCGACCTTTTGGTGGAGCTGAGCATGCTGGGTGTCTTTTTCTATTGGTCGGGTTCATTTGCATATGGGCGGTGTCCTGAGATCTTGACAGGCAGGCTGGCAGGGAGCAACAGAGGCCTGACCCGGAAAGGGAAGGGAGGGACTTGGGAAGGAGGGCATACAACTTGGGTATCAGGGAAAATGGGGGTACAGCAAGGGTACAGACAGCAGAGCAAGTGCTTAACATGGGTTTAAACAATTTAAACATTTTAAACAATAACTGAGTGGCCTATACAGTTTTGTGGGGGTACTGGTTTTTGTTCCTTTCAATCCCCCCTTTATTTCTTTGATCGGGCTTTTCGCCCGCATCAATCAACTAGTTCTGACCCCTGGGAATATGCCCTTTTTAGGTCTTGATACTGATCATAAATTTGCTTTGCTGTGTCTAACTCTTCTTCATGTGGACTTAATTTCATTATGTTCACGGGTTTTTGGGTACCAATCTCGGGGATTTGGAGGCTGGCCTGTACGGCGGACGTTATGGTCCGAATTAGGCAGGGTAGTAGACAAGGGAGTAGTAGGAGGCTAGCAAGAGCACTTATGGCTACAAACATTATTTTCTTCCACCAATCTCCTTTCCATGACCAAAAATTGTCCCACCAGTCGGTGTTCATGAGAGGGGTCCACTCTTGGGTACCGACATATGCAATTTTTCTGATCTCTTTTGATATGTTTCTAATTACTTCACTCTTATCATCAATCTCTAGGCAGCATTCTGAGGAATTTTGAATCCTCCCATTCCCCTCCCAAATTCCCACCAAAACCATGGAATAATGGCATTCCTGGTGTCAGGAGTATCAAATCCTCCCATTCCCTGCCCAAATTCCCATGGAATAATGCCATTCCAGGCATCAGGAATTTGGAATCCGCCAGTTCCCCTCCCAAGCTCCCATGGAATAATGGCATTCCGGGCATTGGGAATTTAGAATCCTCCAGTTCCCCTCCCAAGCTCCCATGCAATAGCATCATTCTGGGTGTCAGGAACTTGGAAAAATGGCACATTTATTGCTACAGAATGGACATGTACTTGACGGCATTGGATACTACAGGTCAGAAGAAAAACTGGGAATGGCTCCGGTGGCTCCAGAATCTCCAACAAGCTCAACATCCCATCCAGACAACTCTGCAACTCAGGAATACACCAAAAACCATGGAAAAATCAAGGCAGTCAGGTGCATATTGGACACAAAGTGTAACTTTCTTTTTGGTTTTTGTTATTGGTTTTTTAATATATTTTTTATCAAATTTTCAGCTTTTTAAAAACTTTTTTCTCTGCTTCCCCCCCCCCTTTTTTTTTCTTTTTGCCCCCGTTTTTCTTTTTTAAATTTTCAATGCCTTTTAATTTTCCACCAGAAAAACTCCTGCCAGGTCAAGGGAAAAAACCCAAAAAACCCAATTAACCCAAGCAGTTTTCATCTTCAGCATAACACATGGCAAAATAACATCTTTTAAGTAGTAAAATAAAATACCAAATTTTACTCTCCAAAAAATCTACAAAGAAGAAATATTCAGTATCTTGACAATTTTATTATTATTATTATTATTATTATTCCTCCTTTTTAAAATACTTTAATTTTTTTTCTGTGATATAAAAGGCTTCCTCCTGTGAAAAATAAGCCAAATATAGTTTTTGTTTTATTTCAATTTCATTTTTTAATCCTTTTTTAACCTACTCAAGGTGTCCTACAATCTATTTTACAGCAAAAAGAGCACTAGACAAACAAAGCCTTATCACAAAAAGCCAGGCACTGATACATGGTAAAATCCTGATTTTTCTCTTTTTTTCCCCATTTTTTATCAGTTTTTTCCTCTTCTTTTCACTGCAATTGCATCTCAAGTAAAGGGAATGAAAAAAGGCCACAGTCCATCATCATTTTCACAATTTTATATAAGTTTCTAAAAATATTCAGGGATGACAATGGGAAAAACCAGCACTGTATGAACAGGAGGCAACTTCCAGTCCAGTCAGAAAGGAAAAGAGGGATTTTCTTGGAAAAAAATCCAATGAAATTTAAAATAAACCTAAAAAGTTTCCAAAGAAAACCAAAAAATTGATCCCTCCCAGGCCCTTGTACCCCGTTGTGTTGGAATTTCTCCTATTCCACCTCCAAGTTATTCTCTCACAGTGGATTTGTTTGGAATTTTATCCTTATTTTTCCAGTGATTTTCCCTTTTTTTGCTTCTTAAAAATTCTTTCTTTTCCAGTTCCTGTGTGCTTGTTTCCACTGCATTCTCATTTCCTGGGCTATATGGGATTTTTCTAGATCCCGATTGTGTCCTGCCTCTCTTCCCCAGTTCCCAGCCCCCTGAAATCCCCAAAAAATACCACAAAAAACCTTAGGAGACTGAATCAGCACAAGCTGCATCAGCACTGTCATTGGAATGTTCCTAGACAAATGGGCAGAAAATTTGGGATGAGCATTCCCTATCCAGCAGATCCATGAATTCCTGCGGTGTAGAGGTGGGAAAAGCTGCTAAAATCTTGTCGACATGCACAAGAGCAGACGAAATATGGCAGGGCCTTAGAGATAACTTTGGTCCCTGACACACAGGCTCCTTGTCCCACTACTGGCCTTCAGAGTGTTCAGCAAGATATTTAATTCCACAATGTTGTGGAAATGGACCTTTCCAGCCTGATTTGCGCTCGTTCCTCTGTGTCTCTGCACAAAACAGAGTGCAGGAGAGAACGGCAGCAGGGGCCTTTGTTTTTGCACCGCTTCAGCTCCACAGAGATGCAGGTAAAGCGAAGAAGCCAAAGTGTTTATTAACTAATGCGAAGCAAAGGGATGAACTGGGAGGGAAGAAAGGGGATGGGCAGGGTCTGAAGGCTGGTGAGCGGGAGCTGTCCACAGGGAGGGAAAAGGCAAGAGCTATGGGAGCTTCCCACAGGCTCAGCTGTGCCATTCATCTGCTGTGCCTGGAGCTCCAGCTGGTCTCCTCTGTTCTCTAGGTGGTCTCCTCCTCCACGGTATCTTCAGGAGTTTAAGGAGCAATAATTCTTCTTCCGAATAAACACTGTTCTGCAGATATTTTGTTGAATATCTGTTGAACTACTATGTTTGTTTGGCAAGGGCTGTTGTCTCTTCTCAGGCCTTGAAGGGCTGGAAGAGCCACAGACAGATCCCAGATCTGAAGGAACCCAAGGAGACATTCCTGCCAGGGCCATCCCACCCAGCTCTCGCCGTGGCCAGGAGGGAGCAGGAGACAATGGAATAAGCTATAAGGTGCTGGCCACAAATCCCCCCACCCACACCCCTGAAATCTCTCTGTGCTCTGCTCAAAACCACCCCTCATCCACACAAGGAGCAAAGCCCTTGGCAGCCACAGCAGGGATTGCAGCTCCCTGCCCAGGCATCGTAGCTCCCCCTGCCAGCCCCTGCTGCCAGCCCGCTGCCCTCACTCACGCCTCACTGTGGGCCTGGAGCTCAGCCTTCTGCTCTGCAGGAACAGCCCGGCGGTCCCTGGGAACACAGAACCTGTCTCAGCTCCCTGCCGACAGCACTGCCAGCCCTGTGGCCACATGGCCCCCTGCCCTGGCAGGGCTCAGCCCGGGCCCTTTCTGCCTGCTGCCGCCCAAGGGCACGGCTGCGAGGGGCAGCAGCAGCCCCGAGGGCAGGCGGGGCTCCACGGCACCGGGCCCAGAGGGCGCTGCCGGGGCAGCAGCCAGGGCTGGGGCCGAGCTGCGGCGGGCCGGGGACAGAGCCTGGGCTCGTGGCTCACCCATGAAGCTGATGGCCGCCTCTCGCAGGGGCTCCTGTGGGCTGTCCACGTACTCGAGAGCCTGGCGCAGGTATTCCGCTGCTCGGCTCTCGTCCTCTGCCAGCTGGAGAGAGGGGCAGGAGGGAAGGCTTGGTCTGGGCTCAGCCCCTCGGCCGGGCACTCCCTGCACCCAGCCCTGGCCTGCCCTTCACGCACAGCAGCCCGTGAGGCCCGGCCAGCAGCCACTGGCGCCGGGCTCTGGAGGGGGCAGAGGGCCGGGTGCTGCCCGGGGAGCCGTGGTTCCTGTTCGCAGCCCTGCTGGGCTGGGCTCCATCGGCACCCGGCCCCATCGGGGCCACAGGAGCCTGGAGCAGAGCCCGTGTGGCCCAGGGAAGGGAGCGGCGTGTGGGGCGCAGGCTGGCACCCCTGGGTGCTGCACTGGGCAGGGGCCACAGCTGCCAGCCCCACACACAGGGCACCGGGGGCTGGGGCTTGTCCGGGCTGAGGCTGGGGTGTCTCCAGGCTGTCCTTACCAGATGCTCTACAGTTGTCAGAGGCTGCTCTGTCTTCAGCGCCTTCTGGAGATCTGCCTTGTGTAAAAACCCCGCTGCACAATGCAGCGTTTCCCGAGAGGCCTGGAGAGCAGCAGAGAAGCAGAGATGGCACCGCAGCCCAGGGCACAGCACACTCGTCCCTGTGCCAAGGCCAGTTGGAGGCTGCAGCCCAGCAGGTGCCAGGGCAGGAGGCAGCTGAGCCCCCTCCCAGTGATGCAGCAGTATCACACAAATCCTCACCTTCACCATGCGCTGGTTCTCATCATGGCAGTGGAACAAGAGTGGGAGCAGGCTCTGGCTCACAATTCTCTCCAGAGCCTTTTCCCCCTCGTCCACTACCAACTCCATCACTTTTTGAAGGAGTTGAACAGAGAGCAACTGCACATGGCTGTTGTCCTGGAGGAAAGGAAGAGGAAAAGCCCTAAGCACCAAATTCTCCAGCCCACATGGGGAAAGGCGTGACAATCCACCGAGCACAAGATTTCCACGCAGCAGCCAGTGCCCGTGGTGGGGGGCACAGAGCCTTACATTTTCAAAAAGTTGCAGGAGAGGCTCAGCAAGCTTTGGGGCGGCGGTGCTGGATATCAGGTGGTCTTTGTTTTTGAGCACATTCATGAACACAGAGAGGGTCTTTCTGACCACCTCTCCGTCTTCATCCCTCAGCAGCTCCAGAAGGCTTAGAGACATGCTGCGTATAGGTCTGGCCTGTATGGAACACAAGGCTGTGGCTGGGAGCCATGAACGGCTGCACCACTAACACTGTCCTGGCAGTGCAACCCCACCCTGCTGCTGCAGGGCCTGTCCCAAAGCACTCAGGCAGCTGAGCCTGGAGGCAGGAGAGCTGGGAGCAGCTGCCTCAGCTCCTGAAGCCCAGCCAGCCCAAAGGGCTGCTTTCCCCAGTGCAGCTTCAGCCACTGCCACCTTCTCACCATCGAGGGATCCTTGCTGAGCACCACGAGGCCTCGGAGTGCCAAGCAACACCTCTGCCTGCACTTGCTGTGCAGGTACCTCGACATGACCTTCAGGATGCTGCCACCACATTCTTTCAAGTGCAGGCACTCGAGGACCTGAAAGGCATAGGGCAGTGACAGGGGACCTGGCTGGCAGGAGCCCAGAACCGCACAGGGCCAGGGCCAGGCCCAGGCAGCAGCACAGGGTGTGGGCACCATCCCAGGCAGCTGCAGCTGTCAGGGGGCAGAGAGCTGGGAGACAGCTCAGCAAGCTGGTGCTGGCCATCAGGCTCACCTCCACAAGGAATGCCAGGAAGGGGAGATCCCAGCATGGCTCCTCTGTCCTGAGCAGCTGGAGCAGGTGGAGTGCGATGCGGGAACAGAAGGGGATCAAGTCACCACGCATCTCCCTGACAGGAGGAAAAAGGCACCAAGACCCTGAGGTGGGAGGGGAAAACTTTTCCCAGAACTGACTTACAGAGGTGTGATCTTTCCTCAGCATCCATAGAAGGGATGTGAGCTCTTTGCAAGGCAGCCCATTCTGGGCACCCTCCTCTCCCAGCCTTTTCCATTCTGCTCGGCCATCCCTCAGTGACAAGGCCCTCAGGCCCAGGACCACAGAGACTGTGTGGGGCACCCCGGGCACAGGGCACACTTGCCAGGGGCAGCGGGGAGAAGGGGCTCTCACCTGGCCAGCAGACCCACGGCATAGTGCTGGGTATCAGCACACAGCAGCGTGTCCCAGCCGCGCTTGCGCTCCATTGCCATCACCGCTTTGTCACACCTCATGCGGCAGAGCAGAGCCTTCGTGGCCTGCACTGCAAACCTGTGTGCACAGCAAAGCCCAGGTCACACTGGGAGCACTGGTGCTGGCCACAAGGGCATGGGAAGGACAGGAGGACTGGGACCTGTTGGGGTTGCTGGGAAGGCGGTGTTCCTCCGGAAGGCGCTGTTCCTCCTGGCATGCTCTCCAGAAGTTCTCAACTTCCTCTGGTGGCACCTGCTGTGTGCTGAGGACAACGTTGAAGAGCAGAGCCACAAACAGGCGGGCTGAATAAAGGTGCATGGTCTTGTAGCACTGAGGCACCTGGACAATCATCCAGAGTGCCAGAGTTGCCTGCAAAAGAAGCAGCCCAAGACAGTGCTCAGTGCCGAGGTGTCCATGTGGCAGGGCCTCAGGGGAGACTTGGGGGGAGCCGCAGGCCTGGTGCCCCCTGAGCCTGCCCCTAGCCCAGGTTTCAGCCCAGCGCCTGAGGCAGGGAGAGGATGGAGAGCTGCTGGAGAGGCGACCTGGGGGCGAGCAAAGGCCCAGAAACTCACAGCCAGGGCAAAAACGTCCTTGTTGTCCCCATCCGACGTGCTCATCCTGTATAATGGCCAGTGCTCCATTACACGGACCAGTGTTGGCAGAACCTTCTCCACTGTGGGCCCCGATGAGCCTATGGCTGTCCACATCACTGCAGCAGCTCTGTGGGATCAGAGCTCTGTGTCAGGGGTGTCTCAGTCACAGCAGCATGCCCTGTGCAGCTGCAGGGGTCAGGTGACAGGGCCCCTGTGCCCTGAAGGGCGGGGAGGGAGCATGGCAGCAGGCTTGGGAAACAGAGGGGCCCGAGGGTCCTGGACCTCTCTGCCTGTCTGGCGGACCCCATTGCACAGGCTGTGCAGGGCAATGGCCCTAAAGGCTGGTGAGCCCTGAGCTCTCAAGGCAGGTGGGGCCTGTACCTGTCACACGTTGGGGCACAGCGCAGGAGGGTCAGCACCACATCAGCTGGGTGTTCTTCAGCCAGGCTCAGAATGTTCATGCGCAGCCTGGCATCCAATTTACATGGGATGCCAGACTCTGGTGAATGCTCCTGACAATGTCTGGCACCTGGAGGAGGCATGCGGAAGACTTGGAGCGCTGTCCAAGGGAGCAACTTCCCCAGCTTTCCCCAAGAAGTGCCTCCCTTCCCACCACACTGTGCTGGCCTCAAAGGCTGACGGGGCCCAGTGGCCGTGGTTGGAGGGGACACATGATCCTGGCAGGCCTCGAGCCCTGGCCCCAGGCTGCTTACCTGCTGCTGAGCAGAGACAGCATTCTCCTTGGGAAGATCTGCAGGGGGAGCATGAATCATGGCAATGTGCATGGTGCCCATATTTATGGTGCCCTGAGTCTCTCTGGTTTCGGCGTCTCTGATGGCCACGTCCTCAGTCACTGCCCTTGCCCTGTGTCATTCACTGCAGTGTCTGAGTCTTGTGAGGGCTCAGCCAAACCTGGGCTGACATCAGGCTCTGCCCGGAGCTCGGTCAGCCCGGAGTCAGGCTCGGCTGTGCCCTCAGTTGCTGCCGTGCTGGTCTTTCTACGACGAAGGGGCACTAACTTCCGGAACATCTGCAGGAAAGCAAAGGACAGGGATGCCAGGGAAGTTCCATGGAGTGCTCCAAGCACAGTGCTCGCCGAGCAGTGACAGCAGGCCCAGCCCGGCTGGGGATGGCTGCAGGTACCTTCAGTGTTCTGTGGAAGCGGCCACGGGCGGGCTTCTGCTCTGCTGTACGTTCCATGGCAGCATCTGGCAAAGAGCGAGCACAGCCAGAGCTGAGGGGCTGCAGGAGAGGCCGGAGAACAGAGCCCAGCCCTGCGCTCCCCAGGCAGGGACAGCCCCAGGATGCCCCAGGGGATGGAGCACGGCCAGTGCGGGGGGCAGCCCCAGCCCCTCTTCCATCCTGTCCAGGGGTGTGTTGACATTGGAAGGGACGGGACATGACAGCAGGGGATGGGACAGGATGGGATGGGACAGGATGGAATGGGATTTGATGGGATGGGATGGGATGGGACAGGATGGGATGGGACGGGATGGAATGGGATTTGATGGGATGGGATGGGATGGGGAAATCTGGCTGCTGTCATTACCCTGGTGACCAAGCTCTGCCACTCACCATCCTGCAGTGGCTGGAACTGCTCCGGCTCTTCAGGCTGTTGTGCTGGGGTTGCTCCAGGGCCTTTCTTTTTTTTCCCCCTGATGACATTGAAGAGGCTGAGAAATCTGCCCCCCATGCCACAGTCTGGCCTCGAGGGCACCTTCTAGAGAGATGCCTCAGGAGAGCTCAGAGTCAACAAGTGGTGCAGTTGTGCCTTGATGGCACCTGCTATAGAGATGCCTCAGGAAGGCTGCAGGACAGCAAGTCCTGCACTCTGGTCTTGAGGGCTCCTGCCACAATGACAGGAGATTCCTTGTAAAAGGTTCAGGTCACCCAATCCCACGGGCTGGCCTGGAAGGCACAGGCCACAGGGATAGGAGATGACTTGGAAAAGCTGCGAGTCACCAAGTCCTGCAGTCTGGCCGTGAGGTCAGCTGCAGGAATTGCGCCTTGGAAAAGCTCTGGGTCGGACACGAACGAGTGTGCTGTGGGGGGGCTCCTCTCAGCACCACTCTGGCACGTCCTGTCCCATCGCGTGCTCCAAGCACTCTGGGTGGCAGTGTCACCAGCAGCACCTAGGTCACCGCGTGTCACAAAGGGCCCCTTGACACCCTGTCCATTCCATGCCATAGTGACCAAGCTCCAACGTTCCACAAACGGCCCTGCACACACTGCCACCTGCCCTGGGACAGCCCCCAGCCCACCCAAAGCGGCCCAGGTTGGAAGGAATCCCTCACCCCAAGTGTCTCAGACAGCCCGACGGGATCTTAGGAAGGCTGAAACCATCAGCAAACGCTGCCCTGCTCTGCGGGCTCAGGGCAGCAGGAGGAGCCCCCAGGGCTGCCGGCGCAGCCGCAGCAGGAAGGGCACGGGGCCTTCCACAGCAGCTGGCAGAGCCCCCCTGGGACACGTCCTGACTGGTGGCCATCCTAAATCCACGGGTGTGACACATACAAGGAACATGTAGGCCAGGGCACCAATGCTGCTCTGAGCCCTGGGGCCCGGGGAGCACTGACATCAGCAGGTGTGGCAGAGTCCCCACCCAAGCAGACCTGCCACCCTAATGAGCCCTGGCAGTGCTGGTTTCATCTCCAGCCACAGAGACCTGTGCCCCGGGGGGCTTCTCTGCCAGAGGAGCCAAAGCCAACATGTATTGGGGGCTGTGCTCCCTCCTACAGGGGCTGTTGGCAGGAGCACCTGGAGCAAGTGCTGGCAACTCTTGGTCTCTGTCAGAAGCTCTTACTCCGAGCTGTGGTGATTCATCTTTCGTAAATGATTGTTCTGTTTCCCCCCAAAATGTGTAAGTTGTAATCTCTCGCCAGAATGTGTTCATTGTAACCCCTGTCCATCACCTCATCCTCTCTCAATGGCTTACCCAATCCTCCTACCTTCTGTTCCCATTAGTTCCTAAGCTGTGTTCCCCTCCCCTATCAGTATCCCATTGGTCCAAGCCTTAGATCCGCCCCCTGGCAGGACCTCTCTCATTAGGCTGAACCAGGAGGTTTTGCTCCCTCTCTGCTCTCTGGCTCTGGCCTTGGCCCTCTCTGCCTCTGCCTCTGGCTGGGGCCTGGCACTGGGCCCCGGCCTGGCCCTG
>JAJEOU010001738.1:0-109889 GCA_021534815.1 Acrocephalus arundinaceus
AGGGCAGGGCAAGGGAGCAGGCTGTGAAGAGCAGGTTGGGCATCCACCTGGACCTGCAGAGACCAACCCGAGCAGCTGCAGCAGGGTGTGTTACCCCCCTTTGGACAGAGGTGTGAGCAGGAGCAGCTCTGTCCATCTGTGTGCCCCAAAGCTCTCTTTGAGCCTGTGAATTCAAAGACCTTTAGGCACACACTTTTCACATCTCACCTGTCTGCTGTGTTTCAACTCTTGGCAATATGCATTTGCCTTTTGCTTGCTGGAAGCTGCTCTGGCCCAGGGCCAGCACGAGCTGGGCTATGTGGGCCAGGATGCATGGAGAGAGTCTCGGCTCATCTTGGTGTCTCCCTGGCCTCAGGAAAGACTTGGAAGTTTTGCCTCCCAAGGCATCCTGCTCATTGACTCTTCCTGTGCATCTTGGAGAGAACAAGGTAGGCATTTCTGGCAGCTTGGCACTAGCAGGCCTTAAAATGGAGGCATGTTCTGGATCGAGCCCAGCTGAGATACCCTCAGAGGAGCTCAGCGCTCCTTGCTCTTCTCTGCTGACACGTGAGTGTTTGTCTGGTTTTGGGATGACCCTGGCTGTGTGAGGCGTGCTACATGGACATGACACAGCCATCTTGTCCCACTGGGTCCCAGCAGTGCCTCGCAGCAGTCCTGCATCCACGTCAGGATGCAGGCCAAGAGAAGTCCTGGAAGCTGAGGCAGCTGATTTTAGGATTGCACGGGTGCCTACAGGTCAAGGCCAACAGTTTTCCCTCAAGACACAGCAGTGCTGAGGGCTCTCCCCAGAGCTGCCTGATGCCACCCACTCCTTGCGGCACCAGTGTCTTTCCTGTGGAATGTTCTACCTCCCCTGAGAGCAAAGAGGGAGCTGGAGAAAGAGCTTGCCAGGCTGCTCTCCATCCTTTACCAGCAGTCCTGGCTAAGTGCAGAAGTCCGAGCTGAGCACAATTGTGCAAATGTGACAGCCGTGCACAGGCAGGGTCAGTGGGAAGGATGATCCAGGAACCCTAGGCCAGGCAGCCTGAGCTTGCTACTGGGGAAGGCCTTGGAGAAGATCCCCTGAGTGCCATTCCACGGCACAGGCAGGGAACCAGGGGGTCTGCTGGAGGGTGGGAAAGCTCCTTAGAGAGATGGGAACAGCTGGGGCTACTGGTGGGATGTTGAGGGCTTCTGTGCGGGTGTTTAGGGGGTGCTGGTGTTGGCGGGCGTGTTGGGGAAGGAGCTGTCTGGAAGGTGAGAGGTCTAGGCTGGAACTGGAGTCAGTTTGAAGGCAGCATCTGTGGTTTGGCACAGCTTTGCTTATGGAGGCCAGAAGGAGTATTTGACTTTTGCTGTTAGTGGTCCTGATTCTCCTGCTGGGAAGAAGAGGGGAGAGCTGTGCTTTACTGGCCACTTACATATCTGTACCAGGGAGAAGATTGCGATCTACTCATTTGTTTGGGGTGCTTCTGTAACATGGAGTGGACTTTCATTCCTTGAGAGTATTTATTCCCTAAGAGAATTAGATATTATCATCCCTTCATAGAGAACCATTTGCAAACCAAAGAATGGCCTTTTTTTTGCCCCTGTGTAGTGTTATGTTTTGTAAAGTGACTCTCAATGGATGACATTAAGGCAAATGAGTTGCTGCTTTGGGATGGGAAGCAAACTTCCGAATCTTTGACATTCTCAGGCCATACCAATTAATTTGGGAAGTCTGCAACTTTTTGGAAGTACTTGACTTGAGCAACGGGAAGTAAAACTTTCCTGAATTGAGGATTCTTAAATGCCAGATTCTTCTGTCCCTTCACAGCAAAGATGTTTTTGTGCCGCAGGAAATGACTTCTTTGAGAAAAGAATTGCAGCTTGGTGTTGCGTTCTCCCCCCCTGCTCTTTTCAGGCCCGGCTAGCAGCCGCAGGGGGGCTGGGGACAACATATCTCTGGGTCCCGGGAGGTAGGGTAGGTACAAAAGCCTTACCAGAGTTTCTGGGGAGCAGTCTCTTGCTTGTGCCAGCTAATGGCCGCATGCAAGCAGGCAAGACACCACACAGCTTCTGAGGGTGCTGATCAGATGAGCTTTATTCGGGGTCCCACACCAGGGGGGTGGAGCATGGCTCCCAAAGGAGAGGCAAGAGGCAAGAAGGCCAAGGCCACAGCCAGGCCCAGGCCAGGCCCGGGCCCAGAGCCAGGCCCCAGCCAGAGGCAGAGGCAGAGAGGGCCAAGGCCAGAGCCAGAGAGCAGAGAGAGAGCAAAACCTCCTGGTTCAGCCTAATGAGAGAGGTCCTGCCAGGGGGCGGATCTAAGGCTTGGACCAATGGGATACTGATAGGGGAGGAGAACACAGCTTAGGAACTAATGGGAACAGAAGGTAGGAGGGATTGGGTAAGCCATTGAGAGAGGATGAGGTGATGGACAGGGGTTACAATGAACACATTCTGGCGAGAGATTACAACTTACACATTTTGGGGGGAAACAGAACAATCATTTAAGAAAGATGAATCACCACAGCTCGGAGTAAGAGCTTCTGACAGAGACCAAGAGTTGCCAGCACTTGCTCCAGGTGCTCCTACCAACAGCCCCTGTAGGAGGGAGCACAGCCCCCAATACATGTTGGCTTTGGCTCCTCTGGCAGAGAAGCCCCCGGGGCACAGGTCTCTGTGGCTGGAGATGAAACCAGCACTGCCAGGGCTCATTAGGGTGGCAGGTCTGCTTGGGTGGGGACTCTGCCACACCTGCTGATGTCAGTGCTCCCCGGGCCCCAGGGCTCAGAGCAGCATTGGTGCCCTGGCCCACACGTTCCTTGTCTGTGTCACACCCGTGGGTTTAGGATGGCCACCAGTCAGGACGTGTCCCAGGGGGGCTCTGCCAGCTGCTGTGGAAGGCCCCGTGCCCTTCCTGCTGCGGCTGTGCCGGCAGCCCTGGGGGCTCCTTCTGCTGCCCTGAGCCCGCAGAGCAGGGCAACGTTTGCTGATGGTTTCAGCCGTTCCCAAAGATCCCGTCGGGCTGTCTGAGACACTTGGGGTGAGGGATTCCTTCCAACCTGGGCCGCTTTGGGTGGGCTGGGGCTGTCCCAGGGCAGGTGGCAGTGTGTGCAGGGGCCGTTGTGGAACGTTGGAGCTTGGTCACCATGGCATGGAATGGACAGGGTGTCAAGGGGCCCTTTGTGACACGTGGTGACCTAGGTGCTGCTGGTGACACTGCACCCAGAGTGCTTGGAGCACGCGATGGGACAGGACGTGCCAGAGTGGTGCTGAGAGGAGCCCCCCACAGCACACTCGTTCGTGTCCGACCCAGAGCTTTTCCAAGGCGCTATTCCTGCAGCTGACCTCGCGGCCAGACTGCAGGACTTGGTGACTCGCAGCCTTTCCGAGGCATCTCTCCTATCCCTGTGGCCTGTGCCTTCCAGGCCAGCCCGTGGGATTGGGTGACCTGAACCTTTTACAAGGAATCTCCTGTCATTGTGGCAGGAGCCCTCAAGACCAGAGTGCAGGACTTGCTGTCCTGCAGCCTTCCTGAGGCATCTCTGTAGCAGGTGCCATCAAGGCACAACTGCACCACTTGTTGACTCTGAGCTCTCCCGAGGCATCTCTCTAGAAGGTGCCCTCGAGGCCAGACTGTGGCATGGCGGGCAGATTTCTCAGCCTCTTCAATGTCATCAGGGGGAAAAAAAAGAAAGGCCCTGGAGCTGCCTCAGCAGAACAGCCTGAAGAGCCGGAGCAGTTCCAGCCACTGCAGGATGGTGAGTGGCAGAGCTTGGTCACCAGGCTAATGACAGCAGCCAGATTGCCCCATCCCATCCCATCCCATCCCATCCCATCCCATCCCATCCCATCCCATCCCATCCCATCCCATCCCATCCCATCCCATCCCATCCCATCCCATCCCATCCCATCCCATCCCATCCCATCCCATCCCATCCCATCCCATCCTATCCTGTCCAATCCCATCCCGTCCCATCCCATCCTGTCCCATCCCATCCTGTCCCATCCCCTGCTGTCATGTCCCGTCCCTTCCAATGTCAACACACCCCTGGACAGGATGGAAGAGGGGCTGGGGCTGCCCCCCGCACTGGCCTGCTCCATCCCCTGGGGCATCCCGGGGCTGTCCCTGCCTGGGGAGCACAGGGCTGGGCTCTGTTCTCCGGCCTCTCCTGCAGCCCCTCAGCTCTGGCTGTGCTCGCTCTTTGCCAGATGCAGCCATGGAACGTACGGCAGAGCAGAAGCCCGCCCGTGGCCGCTTCCGCAGAACACTGAAGGTACCTGCAGCCATCCCCACCCGGGCTGGGCCTGCTGTCACTGCTCGGCCGAGCACTGTGCTTGGAGCACTCCATGGAACTTCCCTGGCATCCCTGTCCTTTGCTTTCCTGCAGATGTTCCGGAAGTTAGTGCCCATTCGTCGTAGAAAGACCAGCACGGCAGCAACTGAGGGCACAGCCGAGCCTGACTCCGGGCTGACCGAGCTCCAGGCAGAGCCTGATGTCAGCCCAGGTTTGGCTGAGCCCTCACAAGACTCAGACACTGCAGTGAATGACGACAGGGCAAGGGCAGTGACTGAGGACGTGGCCATCAGAGACGCCGAAACCGCAAATATGGGCACCATGCACACTGCCATGATTCATGCTCCCCCTGCAGATCTTCCCAAGGAGAATGCTGTCTCTGCTCAGCAGCAGGTAAGCAGCCTGGGGCCAGGGCTCGAGGCCTGCCAGGATCATGTGTCCCCTCCAACCACGGCCACTGGGCCCCGTCAGCCTTTGAGGCCAGCACAGTGTGGTGGGAAGGGAGGCACTTCTTGGGGAAAGCTGGGGAAGTTGCTCCCTTGGACAGCGCTCCAAGTCTTCCGCATGCCTCCTCCAGGTGCCAGACATTGTCAGGAGCATTCACCAGAGTCTGGCATCCCGTGTAAATTTGGATGCCAGGCTGCGCATGAACATTCTGAGCCTGGCTGAAGAACACCCAGCTGACGTGGTGCTGACCCTCCTGCGCTGTGCCCCAACGTGTGACAGGTACAGGCCCCACCTGCCTTGAGAGCTCAGGGCTCACCAGCCTTTAGGGCCATTGCCCTGCACAGCCTGTGCAATGGGGTCTGCCAGACAGGCAGAGAGGTCCAGGACCCTCGGGCCCCTCTGTTTCCCAAGCCTGCTGCCATGCTCCCTCCCCGCCCTTCAGGGCACAGGGGCCCTGTCACCTGAGCCCCTGCAGCTGCACAGGGCATGCTGCTGTGACTGAGACACCCCTGACACAGAGCTCTGATCCCACAGAGCTGCTGCAGTGATGTGGACAGCCATAGGCTCGTCGGGGCCCACAGTGGAGAAGGTGCTGCCAACACTGGTCCGTGTAATGGAGCACTGGCCATTATACAGGATGAGCACGTCGGATGGGGACAACAAGGACGTTTTTGCCCTGGCTGTGAGTTTCTGGGCCTTTGCTCGCCCCCAGGTCGCCTCTCCAGCAGCTCTCCATCCTCTCCCTGCCTCAGGCGCTGGGCTGAAACCTGGGCTAGGGGCAGGCTCAGGGGGCACCAGGCCTGCGGCTCCCCCCAAGTCTCCCCTGAGGCCCTGCCACATGGACACCTCGGCACTGAGCACTGTCTTGGGCTGCTTCTTTTGCAGGCAACTCTGGCGCTCTGGATGATTGTCCAGGTGCCTCAGTGCTACAAGACCATGCACCTTTATTCAGCCCGCCTGTTTGTGGCTCTGCTCTTCAACGTTGTCCTCAGCACACAGCAGATGCCACCAGAGGAAGTTGAGAACTTCTGGAGAGCATGCCAGGAGGAACAGCGCCTTCCGGAGGAACACCACCTTCCCAGCAACCCCAACAGGTCCCAGTCCTCCTGTCCTTCCCATGCCCTTGTGGCCAGCACCAGTGCTCCCAGTGTGACCTGGGCTTTGCTGTGCACACAGGTTTGCAGTGCAGGCCATGAAGGCTCTGCTCTGCCGCATGAGGTGTGACAAAGCGGTGATGGCAATGGAGCGCAAGCGCGGCTGGGACACGCTGCTGTGTGCTGATACCCAGCACTATGCCGTGGGTCTGCTGGCCAGGTGAGAGCCCCTTCTCCCCGCTGCCCCTGGCAAGTGTGCCCTGTGCCCGGGGTGCCCCACACAGTCTCTGTGGTCCTGGGCCTGAGGGCCTTGTCACTGAGGGATGGCCGAGCAGAATGGAAAAGGCTGGGAGAGGAGGGTGCCCAGAATGGGCTGCCTTGCAAAGAGCTCACATCCCTTCTATGGATGCTGAGGAAAGATCACACCTCTGTAAGTCAGTTCTGGGAAAAGTTTTCCCCTCCCACCTCAGGGTCTTGGTGCCTTTTTCCTCCTGTCAGGGAGATGCGTGGTGACTTGATCCCCTTCTGTTCCCGCATCGCACTCCACCTGCTCCAGCTGCTCAGGACAGAGGAGCCATGCTGGGATCTCCCCTTCCTGGCATTCCTTGTGGAGGTGAGCCTGATGGCCAGCACCAGCTTGCTGAGCTGTCTCCCAGCTCTCTGCCCCCTGACAGCCGCAGCTGCCTGGGACGGTGCCCCGCCCTGTGCTGCTGCCTGGGCCTGGCCCTGGCCCTGTGTGGTTCTGGGCTCCTGCCAGCCAGGTCCCCTGTCACTGCCCTGTGCCTTTCAGGTCCTCGAGTGCCTGCACTTGAAAGAATGTGGTGGCAGCGTTCTGAAGGTCATGTCGAGGTACCTGCACAGCAAGTGCAGGCAGAGGTGTTGCTTGGCACTCCGAGGCCTCGTGGTGCTCAGCAAGGATCCCTCGATGGTGAGAAGGTGGCAGTGGCTGAAGCTGCACTGGGGAAAGCAGCCCTTTGGGCTGGCTGGGCTTCAGGAGCTGAGGCAGCTGCTCCCAGCTCTCCTGCCTCCAGGCTCAGCTGCCTGAGTGCTTTGGGACAGGCTGGCTCTGGCCTGCAGCAGCAGGGTGGGGTTGCACTGCCAGGACAGTGTTAGTGGTGCAGCCGTTCATGGCTCCCAGCCACAGCCTTGTGTTCCATACAGGCCAGACCTATACGCAGCATGTCTCTAAGCCTTCTGGAGCTGCTGAGGGATGAAGACGGAGAGGTGGTCAGAAAGACCCTCTCTGTGTTCATGAATGTGCTCAAAAACAAAGACCACCTGATATCCAGCACCGCCGCCCCAAAGCTTGCTGAGCCTCTCCTGCAACTTTTTGAAAATGTAAGGCTCTGTGCCCCCCACCACGGGCACTGGCTGCTGCGTGGAAATCTTGTGCTCGGTGGATTGTCACGCCTTTCCCCATGTGGGCTGGAGAATTTGGTGCTTAGGGCTTTTCCTCTTCCTTTCCTCCAGGACAACAGCCATGTGCAGTTGCTCTCTGTTCAACTCCTTCAAAAAGTGATGGAGTTGGTAGTGGACGAGGGGGAAAAGGCTCTGGAGAGAATTGTGAGCCAGAGCCTGCTCCCACTCTTGTTCCACTGCCATGATGAGAACCAGCGCATGGTGAAGGTGAGGATTTGTGTGATGCTGCTGCATCACTGGGAGGGGGCTCAGCTGCCTCCTGCCCTGGCACCTGCTGGGCTGCAGCCTCCAACTGGCCTTGGCACAGGGACGAGTGTGCTGTGCCCTGGGCTGCGGTGCCATCTCTGCTTCTCTGCTGCTCTCCAGGCCTCTCGGGAAACGCTGCATTGTGCAGCGGGGTTTTTGCACAAGGAGGATCTCCAGAAGGCGCTGAAGACAGAGCAGCCTCTGACAACTGTCGAGCATCTGGTAAGGACAGCCTGGAGACACCCCAGCCTCAGCCCGGACAAGCCCCAGCCCCCGGTGCCCTGTGTGTGGGGCTGGCAGCTGTGGCCCCTGCCCAGTGCAGCACCCAGGGGTGCCAGCCTGCGCCCCACACGCCGCTCCCTTCCCTGGGCCACACGGGCTCTGCTCCAGGCTCCTGTGGCCCCGATGGGGCCGGGTGCCGATGGAGCCCAGCCCAGCAGGGCTGCGAACAGGAACCACGGCTCCCCGGGCAGCACCCGGCCCTCTGCCCCCTCCACAGCCCGGCGCCAGTGGCTGCTGGCCGGGCCTCACGGGCTGCTGTGCGTGAAGGGCAGGCCGGGGCTGGGTGCAGGGAGTGCCCGGCCGAGGGGCTGAGCCCAGACCAAGCCTTCCCTCCTGCCCCTCTCTCCAGCTGGCAGAGGACGAGAGCCGAGCAGCGGAATACCTGCGCCAGGCTCTCGAGTACGTGGACAGCCCACAGGAGCCCCTGCGAGAGGCGGCCATCAGCTTCATGGGTGAGCCACGAGCCCAGGCTCTGTCCCCGGCCCGCCGCAGCTCGGCCCCAGCCCTGGCTGCTGCCCCGGCAGCGCCCTCTGGGCCCGGCGCCGTGGAGCCCTGCCTGCCCTCGGGGCTGCTGCTGCCCCTCGCAGCCGTGCCCTTGGGCGGCAGCAGGCAGAAAGGGCCCGGGCTGAGCCCTGCCGGGGCAGGGGGCCATGTGGCCACAGGGCTGGCAGTGCTGTCGGCAGGGAGCTAAGACAGGTTCTGTGTTCCCAGGGACCGCCGGGCTGTTCCTGCAGAGCAGAAGGCTGAGCTCCAGGCCCACAGTGAGGCGTGAGTGAGGGCAGCGGGCTGGCAGCAGGGGCTGGCAGGGGGAGCTGCGATGCCTGGGCAGGGAGCTGCAATCCCTGCTGTGGCTGCCAAGGGCTTTGCTCCTTGTGTGGATGAGGGGTGGTTTTGAGCAGAGCACAGAGAGATTTCAGGGGTGTGGGTGGGGGGATTTGTGGCCAGCACCTTCTAGCTTATTCCATTGTCTCCTGCTCCCTCCTGGCCACGGCGAGAGCTGGGTGGGATGGCCCTGGCAGGAATGTCTCCTTGGGTTCCTTCAGATCTGGGATCTGTCTGTGGCTCTTCCAGCCCTTCAAGGCCTGAGAAGAGACAACAGCCCTTGCCAAACAAACATAGTAGTTCAACAGATATTCAACAAAATATCTGCAGAACTGTGTTTATTTGGAAGAAGAATTATTGCTCCTTAAACTCCTGAAGATACCGTGGAGGAGGAGACCACCTAGAGAACAGAGGAGACCAGCTGGAGCTCCAGGCACAGCAGATGAATGGCACAGCTGAGCCTGTGGGAAGCTCCCATAGCTCTTGCCTTTTCCCTCCCTGTGGACAGCTCCCGCTCACCAGCCTTCAGACCCTGCCCATCCCCTTTCTTCCCTCCCAGTTCATCCCTTTGCTTCGCATTAGTTAATAAACACTTTGGCTTCTTCGCTTTACCTGCATCTCTGTGGAGCTGAAGCGGTGCAAAAACAAAGGCCCCTGCTGCCGGTCTCTCCTGCACTCTGTTTTGTGCAGAGACACAGAGGAACGAGCGCAAATCAGGCTGGAAAGGTCCAGTTCCACAACATTGTGGAATTAAATATCTTGCTGAACACTCTGAAGGCCAGTAGTGGGACAAGGAGCCTGTGTGTCTGGGACCAAAGTTATCTCTAAGGCCCTGCCATATTTCGTCTGCTCTTGTGCATGTCGACAAGATTTTAGCAGCTTTTCCCACCTCTACACCGCAGGAATTCATGGATCTGCTGGATAGGGAATGCTCATCCCAAATTTTCTGCCCATTTGTCTAGGAACATTCCAATGACAGTGCTGATGCAGCTTGTGCTGATTCAGTCTCCTGAGGTTTTTTGTGGTATTTTTTGGGGATTTCAGGGGGCTGGGAACTGGGGAAGAGAGGCAGGACACAATCGGGATCTAGAAAAATCCCGTATAGCACAGGAAATGAGAATGAAGTAGAAACAAGCACACAGGAACTGGAAAAGAAAGAATTTTTAAGAAGCAAAAATAGGGAAAATCACAGGAAAAATAAGGATAAAATTCCAAACAAATCCACTGTGAGAGAATAACTTGGAGGTGGAATAGGAGAAATTCCAACACAACGGGGTACAAGGGCCTGGGAGGGATCAATTTTTTGGTTTTCTTTGGAAACTTTTTAGGTTTATTTTAAATTTCATTGGATTTTTTTCCAAGAAAATCCCTCTTTTCCTTTCTGACTGGACTGGAAGTTGCCTCCTGTTCATACAGTGCTGGTTTTTCCCATTGTCATCCCTGAATATTTTTAGAAACTTATATAAAATTGTGAAAATGATGATGGACTGTGGCCTTTTTTCATTCCCTTTACTTGAGATGCAATTGCAGTGAAAAGAAGAGGAAAAAACTGATAAAAAATGGGGAAAAAAAAGAAAAATCAGGATTTTACCATGTATCAGTGCCTGGCTTTTTGTGATAAGGCTTTGTTTGTCTAGTGCTCTTTTTGCTGTAAAATAGATTGTAGGACACCTTGAGTAGGTTAAAAAAGGATTAAAAAATGAAATTGAAATAAAACAAAAACTATATTTGGCTTATTTTTCACAGGAGGAAGCCTTTTATATCACAGAAAAAAAATTAAAGTATTTTAAAAAGGAGGAATAATAATAATAATAATAATAATAATAATAATATTGTCAAGATACTGAATATTTCTTCTTTGTAGATTTTTTGGAGAGTAAAATTTGGTATTTTATTTTACTACTTAAAAGATGTTATTTTGCCATGTGTTATCCTGAAGATGAAAACTGCTTGGGTTAATTGGGTTTTTTGGGTTTTTTCCCTTGACCTGGCAGGAGTTTTTCTGGTGGAAAATTAAAAGGCATTGAAAATTTAAAAAAGAAAAACGGGGGCAAAAAGAAAAAAAAAAAGGGGGGGGGGAAGCAGAGAAAAAAGTTTTTAAAAAGCTGAAAATTTGATAAAAAATATATTAAAAAACAATAACAAAAACAAAAAAAGAAAGTTACACTTTGTGTCCAATATGCACCTGACTGCCTTGATTTTTCCATGGTTTTTGGTGTATTCCTGAGTTGCAGAGTTGTCTGGATGGGATGTTGGAGATTCTGGAGCCACCGGAGCCATTCCCAGTTTTCCTTCTGACCTGTAGTATCCAATGCCGTCAAGTACATGTCCATTCTGTAGCAATAAATGTGCCATTTTTCCAAGTTCCTGACACCCAGAATGATGTTATTCCATGGGAGCTTGGGAGGGGAACTGGAGGATTCTAAATTCCCAATGCCCGGAATGCCATTATTCCATGGGAGCTTGGGAGGGGAACTGGAGGATTCCAAATTCCTGATGCCTGGAATGGCATTATTCCATGGGAATTTGGGCAGGGAATGGGAGGATTTGATACTCCTGACACCAGGAATGCCATTATTCCATGGTTTTGGTGGGAATTTGGGAGGGGAATGGGAGGATTCAAAATTCCCACCAGAATGTTGCTATTCCGTGAGGATCTAGGAGGGGAATTGGAGGATTAAATTCCTAGTGCCCAGAATGCCATTATTCCATGGGAGTTTGGGAGGAGAGCTGGAAGATTCTAAATTTCTGACACCTGGAGTGTCATTATTCCATGTGAAATCTTGGAGAAGAGCTGAAGGAGTCAAAATCCCTGACACCAGGAATGCCAAATTCCATGGTTTTGGTGGGAATGTGGGAGGGGAACTGGAGGATTCAAAATTCCCAATGCCCGGAATACCATTATTCCATGGGAATTTGGGAAGGGAACTGGAGGATTTGAAATTCCCAATGCCGGGAATGCCATTATTCCATGATTTGGGTGGGACTTTGGGAGGGGAACTGGAGGATTCAAAATTCCTGACAACCCAGAATGTCATTATTCCATGCAAAATTTGGAAGGGGAGCTGGAAGATTCAAATCCCTGATGCCAGGAATGCCAAATTCCATGTTTTGGTGGGAATATGGGGAGGGAACTGGAGGATTCTGAATTCCCAGTGCCCAGAATGCCAAATTCCATGGTTTTGTTGTGAATTTGTGAGGGGAACTGGAGGATTACAAGTTCCCAATGTCTGAAATGCCTTATTCCATGGTTTTGGTGGGAACTAGTGAGGGTGATCCAGCTGATCCGTTGTCTTCTGCTCCCTCCTGGGCCTTGCCATTGAGAACTGAGTTGTGGATGCTGCTATGGATGCAGTATCAGAATGATTTTAAAAGCTGTTTTTAGTGTAGGTGCACAATGTTAAAGCTAAATCATAGAAACAAATCAGAGAATCAATCAGAGAATCAATTAAGTTGAAACAACCTCCAAGATCATGGAGCCCAACCTTTCAGTGATCCCCACTTTGCCCCCAGTCCAGAGCAGTCCCTATTAAATCACAAAATCCCAAATACACTGGTGTGTGTAGCTCCCATCCTTGTGCCATTTGCTGGTTAATAGATGCATTGCACCTTTGGCACATTAGGGCAGCTTAAAATTTCCTGTAATGAGCACATTCAAAAGTGTCAATGTTACTTCTCTCCCTTCCCTCAAGTTTCAAAGAAAACTATTTCTAGGGGGATGTAGTCAGTCCATTACCAACACTGAGGACGTTCTAATTAAATTAAGGGGTCCTCTAGGAAACTTCTGTTCTCATCCTGATCAGAAATCACCAGTTCAGAACCTGCCAAGAATCAAGATTTCTGATCATTTAAGAGCGTAATAAGTAGGGAAAAAAAAAAAAATAATGGCAGCCCATCAGCCAGCCCCCTACACCTGGGCTCTGCAAATGTAGTCTGGGGTGCTAAAGCTGTTTGGTGAACCACACCTGAGGATTCACTTCTGGCAGGCTGGTGGAAAAGGTAGAAGGACTTGGGCAAACACTTCAACTTCCTGACATAGTTGTGCCCAAAGGAAGCCTCCTGATGGGCTTTCATTCATGAATATTTTAATGTTTTACAGCTTCATGGGGCAGGAACAGAGAGGGCTCATAAAACGATTCAGGGCTAAAGCATGGGTCTATTTAAACCAATCATTTTATGATTAACACGATGAAGAAAGGCTCTGTCCCTTCCACAACTAACTAAACATCAGTAATGATCTTTAACAAACAACCCCCCAAACCTGATTGCTCTACGTGCAAAATTTGTTCTTTTTAGGAGCTGCAAATTTCAGCTTTTTTCAGGGCTCCTTTAGGGATGCACAGGAGTTTGTGTCGCTTTGCTCTTGAGAAACATTTGCAGTCCTTCCCTGCAAACACGTACCTGGCTGTGATGCAAAGTGACAGTGACCATGTGAAGGAATAACCACAAAACTACACCCCTCCCCAGACAGGGGAAAATCTGACCTGGAAAAGTACAAATAATACCAGCAATACTGTGTCCAAACTGCAGACAAGCACATGGGTGATTAATACAGGAGAATCCAGGACAACATCCATTCAAACAAAGCATGCCAAACCCTAGGACATTAAATTTAAGTGAATTAATACTGACGACTGATCATTTTGGGTTTTTAATTTTCTCCCTGTGCTGCTCATGGTAAAAGTAAAACAATGCACCTACTGCTTTCAATGTGATGACATGCAGACAGATATCCTGGAGACAGAAGGTATCCAGGAGACATCAGAGGTGGGGGCAGAGCAAAGAAACTCTGCTCCACCTCCAAGGAGCAGCTTGCAAAGGAGCCACAGGGACCTTTTTGCAGAGATATTTGAACAATAACTCTTTCATTGTTCCCGTGCTGACACTGGGTAGAGAAGACAAACCCAATATTATGCAGAGGCTGCCCATCTGTCGGTCATTCCCCCTGCTCCAAGGTTATCAGTCACACAAAGCAGGGAGCAGGGAGACAGATAAGATGTGTGACAAAGGATAAACAACCCCCCCACCACCCTTCCCAGGCAGTGAGGAGTCTTTCCAAATCCCTGATGACTCCCTCTGAATAATCCCTGGGCTTGCAAAACCCATCCTGCGCTTGCAAACTCGTCCTGATCTCCTTAAATTCTTGGCAGGCACAAAGGAGAGCCAACCCCATGGACGGAAAAACCCTCACCTTGCAAGGGCATACAGGATGTGGTTCCTTCAGCAATTTGTTAATACATGGACAGCAGGTAATTAGAAACCTGTAATGGGAAGTATTTCTTGTGCTGCTGGCGGGCACAGTGGCATGGGATGTCTGATATCTGTCTGGAAGGTGAACAGTGAGCTGTAACCTTACTAAAACCAAAATTTTTTACACTGAATGGGGAAGGGCAGAGGACAAGTGTTGTCAGGTCAAACCCCCTTCCCAGCAACAGAAACGTGGAGCAGTCGTCCTGTGAGGAAAGGCTGAGAGAATTGGGATTGTTCAGCCCAGAGAAGAGAAGGCTTTGGGGTGACCTCATTGTGGCCTTCCAGTACCTGAAGAGGCCTACAAAAAACATAAAGAGAGATAATTTCCAAGGGTCTGGCGTGACAGGACAAGGAGGAATGGCTTCAGACTGAGAGAAGGGAAATTTAGCTTAGATATATGGAAAAAATTCTTCCCTGTGAGGGTGGTGAGGCCCTAGCACAGGTTGCCCAGAAAAGCTGTGGCTGTGGATCCCTGGAACTGTCCAAGGCCAGGTTGGATGGAGCTCTGAGGAACCTGGGACATTGGAAGGTGTCCCTGCCCATTGCAGGGGAGTTGGAACTGGATGATCTTTAAGGCGAATCCCATCTCACCTGCTCACTGTTTCTTCTTTTTTCTTTTTTTTTTTTTCTTGCAGTCAGCATCAGACAGAGCAGGAGAGAAGAAAATTAAAACAATCCAGGGGCACATTTAACATGTCCAGGTGTACCTGGAGCCAAGGTGGTTGGAGAGAGCCTTGTGTGACCCAAGTACCACTAGCTAACACAAGAGGAAAGTTAGGTGTCTTTATCAGTAAAGTCTTCAAAAGTTCATTGGTAACACTGACTTTATTCAATCCTTAAACAATTAACAATTGTTAATTAGTTAACAATTATTGTAAATAACTGTAAAGCCTGATGAAGCTCAAAGAAGCACTGTCTACTTTGGTGGCTTGTCCAGGCTGCTTCAGGCACCAGGTCTATGTGTCAGCTCCCAGCCTGTCCTGCTGTGCCACTCACTGCCTGCCTTTTCCAGCCACCTCACTCCTTCAAAGGAAGCCAAGGGGGTCACTCCATCTTTATTTCAACTGGGAAAACCATTTTTTCTTAGGGAAGATGTTTCTGATGTTGGGCATTCCTATGGGACTCTGCTCTTTGCCTTCTCCATTTATTTGGCCAGCCTGTTTTCAGAGAGTCACTCCCGGCAGGAAATTCTCTCCCTGTGCCTGCTCCCTCCTCCTTTTCCACTCACACCCTGGATGCACAGCACCTGGCACCTGGCAGCCCATGTTGAATCCTTTTCCTGTTTAAAGGCTGAGGACTCTTTTTTTTTCAGCTTTTCATGACCTAGTGTTTCTTTTAAGTGCATTTTTGGATCCCTTCCCTCTGTCTGAGTACCCTGATGTCCTGGTGTATTAAACACACTTTCTTTCTTCCTGCACTGGATCCTTCCAGGTCTGGTCTCTTCTCCCATTGCCCCAGTGCCACCTTTGATTACATTTATATCATCACCCTTTGAAAGCCCCAATTTCCTACTCTTGCAGGCATGCAACTACTCGCAGTTATTTCTTAATATCTCTTTAAACAAAAACATTTGCAAATTGCATAACCACAAAGAAAAAATTTGAAAGCACGGACTCCATGCATTATCAATTTGAAAAAAAAGGAAGACTTTGGAGCTTTTCTGGTTTTAAAGCAAGCTTTTGCTAGTTTTAAGTTAGTTACACCAGCTTTACCTTTGCTGGAGTTTACTGTTCTGCCCCTTCCTTTCATTCATATATTTAATCTAGTGGTCATTTCACTGGCATTCCCAGAGGGCTGGCACAGAACCCAGACATGCTCCCCATGGAAAAGCTGCTGCTGGAAAGGATCTCCCTTCCCCAAGCCAAGAGCTCCCTCCTGGCTGCACCAGCTTCAGCCACCGCTCACAGACAGAGCAGGACACCACCACCAAACATCACTAGGTTGAAGGTTTCTCACACCCCAGCCTCACCAGTCCCATCCACTGCCAAAACATCTGAGCCCACCCAGCAGTGAAATTGGGCACCTTCAATTTCCAGCAAAACCACGCCATGGGTCTGGCACCGAGCAGCATCAACAGCCTCCCACTCTTTCCTAGGGAAATGTTCATTCTCCCCCTCACTTCTGGGGATCCAGGCTGGCCCTGCCCCCTTCCCAGTCCCCGTGGTTCCCGGGTTACCTGCAGGGTGGCCGGGCAGGCGGGACGGGCGCTGGGATCCGCTGCAAAACCTTGGGAGGCGTCGCCGCTCCTGCCCCACAACCCGCCCGGCCCCTCTATTTATGTGGCTCCACGGTGAAACCCTGGCGGGGGAAAGGGGAGGTGGGGAAGCCTCCAAGGGGCTGGGCAGGGCCATCAAGATGCTTATCTTGCTCGTGGTGTCAGTGCAGTCTGAGCTCAGGCTAATCCAGCGTGTCCAGCGTCTGCAGGTCTGTCCTGGCTCCCCACGCCCCTCTGTGCAAACTTCACCAGGGTTTCTGAAGCATCTGCAGCCCCCTGTGCTTCACAGACTGCTGGGGACAGGGATACCGGGGTCCACAGGGAGAGCAAAATGAGTGAAACGCTCTACAAGGCAGCACAGCTAAAAAATGCAGCCAGCTCTGGGGTGATGCACCCTGAAATGCAGGAGCCAGTGGTGCGCATGGACCTCCTCAGAGCACACCTTCCTTGTCTCCACACACCTTCCTAGGACAGGGCAGCCCTCCTTGACACACACTTGACTGCACCCTTTAAAGCACTGGGGGTTTGTTTTCCTCTGGATTAAGCTGCAGGGAGCCAAGGCCATGGATCTCCCACAGAAGGGCTGCACGAGTTTCAGGTGCCCTGACCAGCACGGGCAGCCCGAGCTTCTTCCTCCACTGGGGCATTTGGTCCCTGGTGTGGATATGACTTACCCTGATGCACTCATGAGCTCCTTGGAAATGTGCCCCCAGCCTTGCAGGAACAGAGAGGTGAGGAGCAGGGCATCTTGGGGCAGATGGGATGGGAAAGCAGTGAGGGTTTTGGGAGCACACACACGTTCACCCTTTGGAGTGGGAGGTGTTGGCAAAAGAGCCCAAGCTGGAGCTGCAGGTGAAGGGAGCACTGGAGCTGGGCACTGCACTCAGGACAGTGGGCCGGGATGCTGCCTGGCCTCCATCCACCTCCTGCTCCCCTCTCATGGCTCCTGAAGCCTGGAAACCCCCATCCCTCCGGTCCAGAACCCTCATGCCCCACAGAGCTCAAGAGCACTGAGCTGTGCCAAGCAGGGCAGCTGCCTCTCACTGGAGACATAAAATATTGACAGGGTCTCAGTGGCAAGGGAAGGAAAAGGAACTCAAAGGACCATTTATCCAGAGGGGGTCATCACTGTCAGAGGACAGGCCCAGGGATGTGTGCAGAAGGGACAGAGGGTGGTGGGAAGGACACTCGGACACGCTGTTCCTGCCACTGATGCTGTGTACGGGCACATGTTCATAGGTCCTGCAGGGATTTCTGCAGACAAGTCAAATGAAAACTCCTCCCTTGCTTCCTGAGGCCTTTTCCACACCAGAGACACAGTGGGCAGGATGCCACCAGCCAGTCTCCCTCACTCCTAACCCAGCACTCTGGGGTGGTGGTGGGGCCGTGCCCTGTGGGACACCCCCAGGGTCACAGCCTGGCAAATGTCAGGAGACACAACTCCAACATCCCTGGGCACGGCAATGCCACTGTCAGATGTGCCTGCAAAGAGCAGCCCCCAGGGACAGGGCAAGGGGAGCATCTTGGTGAGCCTGGCTCCAGCCCAGGTGGAGCAATCCTGAAATATCTGGAGCTCACACCCAACTTTATTAGCTCCCACACTCACAGTTAACATACAGAAGTTGTTGTAAATATTCGAGGTTAATACTCGGCGGTTACTTCCCCTTTGCTGGAGTGTATCTGCCTGTCCTGGAGCCTGTCTGCAGCTGCAGCCACTGCCCTGCAGCCCTGCAGCCCTGCAGCTCTCCTGCTGCTGGAAGCACTGGGCTTTGGGTTAATCCATAACAGCCAGGCTGGTCCAGATTCAGACTCAGTTCTGGACTTCATGGAGTTATGGGGCACTTTCAGACTTACTCATGTAAGTTTGGAATACATGCATGGACTAACATGCTTCACTTTGCAACAGAATTGCTAAAATAAATACCATACTATGAGGGTTGAGCTAATCAGTTTTTGTTTTTTCTGGACAAATATGGTTATTGCTCAAGCAAAAGCTCTCAGAAAATCTGATAGTAGTTCATGTTACTCAGGAAACAACAGAGAGCAGAGACATTTTTCCTAAATGTAAATACTTCAGCATTCTGTAACTTAATAAAAGTCTCATGCAAACTAGATTAGATTGAGAATATGGAGTCACCACTTAGCAGCAAGCTGAAATTGAAATTGGTTGTTGCCATCTTGGAGCAGCTCCCTGTGTTAGTTTTGAACAAAGAAAGGTATCTGCTAAAGAGAGGCAGGGCCTTCTTGGAATGGATAATTTAAATCCCCTCCCCTCAAATTATTATAATTTAGAAATTTAGAAAAATTAAAACGGCTTTCAGACAGAGATATGGGGATAGGAATAACAGTTCTTTACTAACAGGTATAACAAGGCAAAACAAACAACAACAACTACAGCATTAATAGTGAACAGAACCAGGGACCTTGATAGGGCTTGGTTTCACAAAGCCCGGGGCAGTCTGGTCTCTTGGGACTCTGAAAAAAAAAAAGTACCAAGCTGGAACAGTGAGGGGTCCCGGGGCTGGTGGGTCGGATGGAATCTAGAGCTCTGTCGATGGTCACTGGAGGGCAGGGATGTCCGGCAGGGAGGGCAGCGCGGGGCCGCGGTGCAGAGCGGCCTCTAAGCAGCGGCAGTGGGACAGTGCCCAGCTCCAGCAGGGCAGCAGGAGGAGAGCTCAGGATTTCCTTGGCACACGAGCAGATGATGGTAGCTTTCCTCCGGATCGGACTCGGTGGTACCAGTGAAACTTCTCCCACAGCAAGCAGCAGCCTGACCGTCCTTCCCGCGATGCCGAGAGCAAGAGAACAGAACCCAGCTGCCCCCAGCCCCCCGAGAGAAGTTCCTGGAGACAAAGGGTGTAGCCAAATGCCAGGATCCATCTTTTGTTTCAGCTGAGCACTGATAAGTACTCAGTGATTAGTTGCCTCGGGGAAAAAATTCTATAGGTGAAAAATAAACAAGCCTAACCCCCAACATTAATCCACCCCGAATTTTTTCCCATACCAACATATTACATTGAATTTAAATCTCTAAACTATATACATACATGCACTACCTCAATTTTATACATATATACATGCAGATGTGGGTATGGATACAGTGCCATGGGTAGTTCACCCTAAAACAAGGTCTCCTTGAGGTATGCATCGAGTCTGTCCATCTTTTTGCATTACCCACCAAGTGCAACCTGGTCCCTGAGCAAAGACAACCCCACGGATGGGATTGTCTTTGCTGGAGGCAGGATTAACCCAAACAGTTTTTCCCAGCATACCTCTCATGTGTACCACTGGAACCTTATCTCCATCCATTGTTCTCAGGGGCTCAGACTGGCCAGGGCCTGCTCGGTTGGTGGAACCTCTGGTGTTCACTAACCACGTGGCCTTTGCTAAATTAATCTCCCAGTTCTTGAAGGACCCCCCACCCAGTGCCTTCAAGGTGGTTTTAAGCAGGCCATTGCATTGTTCAACTTTCCCGGTGGCTGGTGCATGATAAGGGATGTGATATATCCATTCAATGCCATGTTCTCTAGCCCAGGTGTTTACAAGGCTGTTCTTGAAATGGGTCCCATTGTCCGACTCAATTCTCTCAGGGGTGCCATGTCTCCACAGGACTTGTTTTTCAAGGCCCAGGATGGTATTCTGGGCAGTAGCATGGGGCACAGGGTAGGTCTCCAGCCATCCAGTGGTGGCTTCTACCATGGTCAGCACGTAGCGCTTGCCTTGGCGGGTCAGGGGACGGGTGATGTAGTCAATCTGCCAGGCTTCCCCATACTTATATTTAGACCACCGTCCCCCATACCATAGGGGCTTCACCCGCTTGGCCTGTTTGATGGCAGCACATGTCTCACAGTCATGGATAACCTGGGAAATACTGTCCATGGTTAGATCCACCCCTCGGTCTCGTGCCCACTTATAGGTGGCATCTCTGCCTTGATGTCCTGAAGCATCACAAGCCCATCGAGCTAGGAACAGCTCTCCCTTGTGCTGCCAGTCTAAGTCTATCTTTGACACCTCTATCTTGGCAGCCTGATCTACTTGCTCGTTGTTTCGGTGCTCCTCATTAGCTCTGCTCTTGGGGACATGGGCATCTACATGGTGATTTTCACAGGTAGCTTCTCTACCCGAGTGGCAATGTCTTTCCATTCATCAGCAGCCCAGATTGGTTTTCCCCTATGCTGCCAGTTTGCCTTTTTGCACCTTTCCAGCCAACCCCACAGAGCATTGGCCACCATCCACGAATCAGTGTAGAGGTAGAGCTTTGGCCACTTCTCTCTTTCAGCAATGTCCAGGGCTAGCTGAACGGCTTTGAGTTCAGCAAGTTGACTCGATCCACCTTCTCCTTCAGTGGCTTGTGCAACCTGTCGTGTGGGGCTCCATACAGCTGCCTTCCATTTCCGGTTCATGCCTACAATGCGACAGGAACCATCAGTGAAAAGAGCGTACTGTGTCTCTTCCACTGGCAGTTGGTTGTACGGTGGTGCTTCTTCATCCCTTGTCACTTGTTCCTGCTCCTCTTTGTCCATGAGACTAAAGCTTTCACCTTCCGGCCAGTTGGTAATAACTTCCAAAATCCCAGGGCGGTTTGGGTTTCCAATACGGGCGCGCTGTGTGATGAGGGCAATCCATTTGCTCCATGTGGTGTTGGTGGCGTGGTGGGTAAAGGGAACCTTTCCTTTAAACATCCACCCCAGCACAAGGCAGTCAGGGTGCCAGGAGGAGTTGCGCCTCTGTACCAATCACCTCCGAGGCGGCTTGAATTCCTTGACAGACGGCTTGAATTCCTTCATAGGCGGCCAAATTTCCTTCTCTGTGGGAGTATAGTTGGCTTCAGACCCTCTGTAGCTTTGGCTCCAGAATCCCCGTGGTCAGCCTCGAGTCTTGTAGAGGAATTTCTTAGAGAGCAGGGGCATGATTTGTTATGGGATGTAGCCTGAGCTATCCTAAACTAGGCCTCAGATTTGGGCCTGAATTAGGCCTCAGAGTTAGGCCTTGTTAGTAGTGAGCAAGCTTGTGGCGCAGTTAGAAATTACCTTAAGGTGTGCTTGGATTTAATTAATGTAGTTTTAGTAATTTTACCGTAGTGACCTTAAAGTTAAGATTGTTTACATTCCTTTTTAATCTAGTACCAATTAGAAAACACCTGTTCACATAAACTATCTGAGACTGTATATAAACCACCATTTTGAAGCAATAAAGGGAGAACATATGATATAACCAAATTGGTTGGACCTGTGTTGCTCTGTTCAGCCTCCCATGGAAATACCCTGATGATAGAGTCTCACCCGGCACCTTCTGCCAAAGGCTCCAGGACAGGCCATTGTTCCCAGCTGTGGAGTAGAGCACGTTCTTTACCTCTGGTCCCATCCTCACTGGGCCAAGGGCTACCGCATGTGCGATTTCCTGCTTGATCTGGACAAAGGCTTGCTGCTGTTCAGGGCCCCAGTGGAATTTGTTCTCCTTGCGGGTAACCAGGTAGAGAGGGCTCACAATCTGGCTGTACTCAGGAATGTGCATTCTCCAAAAGCCTATGGCACCTAGGAAAGCTTGTGTTTCCTTCTTGCTGGTCGGTGGAGACATCGCGGTGATCTTGTTGATTACCTCTGTGGGTATCTGGCGACGTCCATCTTGCCACTTTACCCCTAAGAACTGGATCTCTCGGGCAGGTCCCTTGACCTTGCTCTTCTTGATGGCAAAGCTGGGTTCCAGGAGAATCTGGATGATCTTCTCCCCTTTCTCAAACACTTCCATTGCCGTGTTCCCCCACACAATGATGTCATTGATGTACTGCAGATGTTCTGGAGCCTCTCCCTTTTCCAGTACAGCCTGGATCAATCCATGGCAGATGGTGGGACTGTGCTTCCACCCGTGGGGCAGTCGGTTCCAGGTGTACTGCACGCCCCTCCATATGAACGTAAACTGAGGCCTGCACTCTGCAGCTAGAGGAATGGAGAAAAATGCATTGGCAATGTCAATAGTGGCATACCACCTCGCTGCCTTGGACTCCAGCTCATACTGGAGTTCCAGCATGTCCGGCACAGCAGCGCTCAGCGGTGGTGTCACCTCATTCAATGCACGATAGTCCACAGTCAGTCTCCATTCTCCATCAGACTTGCGCACAGGCCAGATGGGGCTGTTGAAGGGTGAGTGGGTTTTGCTGACCACCCCTTGGCTCTCCAGCTCCCGGATCGTCTTGTGGATGGGAATCACGGCATCTCGATTGGTCCGATACTGCCGGCACTGCACCGTCGAGGTGGCAACTGGAACTCGTTGTTCTTCTACCTTCAGGAGTCCTACTGCAGATGGGTTCTCTGACAGTCCAGGCAAGGTGTTCAATTTCTTGATGCCCTCTGCCTCCACAGCAGCTATTCCAAAAGCCCATCTGAGTCCCATAGGGTCTCAGGTAATACCCATTCCGGAGGAAGTCAATGCCCAGAATACACGGGGCCTTTGGGCCGGTTGCAATCAGATGTTTCTGCCACTCCTTCCTGGTCAGGCTCACCTCGGCTTCCACCAGAGTCAGTTGCTGTGATCCCCCTGCCACCCCAGCAATGGAAATAGGTTCTGCCCCCACATGTCCCGATGGCATCAGGGTACACTGCGCACCAGTATCTACTAAAGCTTCATATTTCTGTGGCTCTGATGTGCCAGGCCATTGAATCCACACAGTCCAAAAGACTCGGTTTTCCCGTGCCTCTTCCTTGCTAGAGGCAGGGCCCCTCTAGCACTGGTTATTATTCCCTTCCTGGGCATACATCGTAGAGGTTCCTTCAAGGGGATCTGACATATCATCTGCACTTCTGTAATACCCTGTGGCTTGGTCATGGGAGGTTGAGGCTACTTTCATTTTAATGGGACCCCCTTGGTTAGTGTTTCTCTCCTTGATCTCACGCACCCGTGTTGCCAGGGCAGAAGTGGGTTTTCCATCCCACCTTCCCATGTCTTCCCCATGGTCACGCAAGAAAAACCACAGGTCAGCTCTTGGGGTGTACCCTCTCTCTCTAGCTGGCGGGCGTTGGGCTCTGGCTCTGGGGCCTGTGACTCGCACTGTTGCCACATGGGAACTGTTCCTCCTCATCTCCTCCCTCACCTCCCTTATCTCCTCTTTGAGTTCCTTAACTACTGCAGAGACATGAGCCTGCATTGGGCCACTGGTCATGCTCTCATAATTTCTGAGCCTGTTGGCGACAGAACCCACTGTCTCTCAGTTGCTATCAGGATTGACCATTGCAATGAAAGTGTTGTATTGAGATGGCCCTTTACTTGCCAGGTTCCACAACATCTGCCCTGTGCACCTGACCTTGTCAGGGTCATTGTCATGCTGTCCACCCCTCCCAAAGAGTACCTCTAATATTGCCACTTCCCTCAGCTGTTGGATCCCTTCCTCAAGGGTCTTCCACTGACTTCTATAATGGTGCTCCTGCATTCTGTCTCTGTGGAAAAACCTCTCCCTTACACTCATTAGAAGTCGCTCCCAGAGGGGAAGGGGCCCTTGCTCCCTTACAAATACTTGATTCACCCCTGAGTCCTGGGTCAAGGGTCCAAGTTCCTTGCCTCACCACCATCCAGTTGCACGCCTGTACCTATAAGGTCCCAAACCCGAAGTAACCAAGTTGTATAAGCCTCACGTCCCCGTCGTGCAATATCTTTTTGCAGATTACGTAGGCTTTCATAAGTCAGGGACTCGGTGATGATCTAACCTCTGGTTACCCTGTGGGCTGTGAGGGCCCTCCTTTCTTATCCTTATTACCTGGGTGCTCTGATTTCATCTTATACTTCTTTGTTTCTACAGGGGCAACTGCAGCTGGTTGTGACTGCCCCTTTGGTTCAGCTGGAACCTGGACGGTTGTAACCTCTGTGGGCTCCACTGCTGCACCATCAGATTCTCCCTTTTCAGGGCAAGGGGAGGGCTTCTCACCAGCTGGGGAAGTGTATTCTTTCAGCACTTGGCTCATCTCACATGTCTCTTTCACTAGAACCCCCACCCAATCAGGGTGGTTCATTTCTGGGGTGGGCTGCGGGGCAGGGTCAGGCAGTGGGCCAGCATCCCCAGTCTCTGGGGCATTGGCCCCAGGCTCTATGGCAGCATTCCCAGCCTCTGGGCAGTATCATGCTTTACAGCAGTATCTCTAGCCTCTGGGGCAGTGTCAGGCCCCACAGCAATATCCCTAGTCTGTGCCATGCTCTAAATTGACCTCACCTTATCTCTGAAAGCTAAATAAGCTAAGATCATCAGCAACATTTGATTAGTTTCTAGAGGAAACTTGAACTCTTCAAAAGCTGGTGGAGTAGGCATAAGGAACTGGCTAAAAGTCTGGAAAACTTCTCTCACTGTCATTTCTTCACAGAAAGTACCATTCTTAAAGTAACTCCAAATACACCCACTTAGTGTGTGATAGCTACTTATCCATGTGTCTGCTGTCCAGAGCAAGTTAAAAATCAGTGAATTCTTCACCTTATCAGCCCATAAAACAAACTGGGTAACAGCCACAGTAGCTTTTGTTATAGGGCCCATGTTAAGGAAAGGGCCTGAAAATGGGCAAAATAAAGCCACAACCGCATGCCACCCCGAACCAGGATAAGTTAGACCACATGGCGTTACCTATCAAGGTTTCTATATCTAGTGCACAAGAAATCAGGTCACTTAAGAACTGTTATTCCCTTTTTTCTCTCAATGCTCTCGAGCCCCACGTTGGGCACCAGAATCTGTCTTGGTTTTGAAAGAAGACAGGTATCTGCTAAAGAGAGGCAGGGCCTCTCTTGGAATGGATAATTCAAATCCCCTTCCCTCAGATTATTATAATTTAGAAAATTAAAACGGCTCTCAGGCAGAGATATGGGGATAGGAATAACAGTCCTTTACTAATAGGTATAACAAGGCAAACAAGCAACACCAACTACAGCAATTAATAGTGAAAACAGAACCAGGGATCTTGACGGAGCTTGGTCCCACAAAACCTGGGGCAGTCTGGTCTCTGGGGGACTCGGAAACAGAAAAAAACTAAGCTGGAACAGTGAGGAATCCCAGGCTGGTGGATTGGATACAATCCAGGGCTCCGTCAGTGGTCACTGGAGGCCAGGGATGTCCGGCAGGGAGGGCAGTGCGGGGCCGCGGTGCAGAGCGGCCTCAAAAGCAGCGGCGGTGGGACAGTGCCCAGCTCCAGCAGGGCAGCAGAAGGAGAGCTCAGGATCCTCCCGGGCACACGAAATGCGGATGGTGGTAGCCTTCTTTAGAATCGGACCCGGTGGCACTAGTGAAACCCCTCCTGCAGTTAACAGCAGCCCCGTCCTCTCCCGATGAAAAGCACATCTAAAAGTGAGGCTGCTCTCCAGCCCCTGTCCCTCTCCCCCCCACCCCCCTCGGGGGGAAACTCCTGGAGACAAAGGGTGCACCCAAGTGCCAGTCTCCACCCAGTCTCTATGCTTTGTTCCACCCAGCACCGACAAGCACCCAGCAATCAGTTGCCCCACAACTCCTGGGAAAAAATTCTATAGGTGAAAAAAAAAAAAAAACAACCCACAAACAAGTCTAACCCCCAACACAGGTATTTGTCAGAAATGGATAAAGCAGAACTTTGTGGCTTTAATCAAGCAAAATCAAGCTCCTCATCTTTGGCAAGAGCAAAGTGACCTGAAAAATAGCCAAACCTCCACTGCACCTTTCCAGAAGCAAAGATCAACCTGAGGAAGACGTTGGCCTTCCTCCCAAGACCCCAACTCACAACCACCAAGAGGCGTGACAGCTAATTAGAATACAAAGAGAGAAGGTGAGGAATGGGTGGGTGAGGAGGTGAAGGTTGTGGGATCAATGTGTATTTAAACCTAGACCTTGTCTTGACCAGGTACGCACGGTTTGGAGGAGATATCCCCCCGTGTGTCCCAGCTGGTAATAAAACATACCTGCTTTACAATTTCTAATTGTCAAGTCCTTATTCTACGCTTCACTCAGAGTCCTGCAGGGGCACCGAGATCAGGCTGCCCTGGGCTTTGTGAAACAAAGCCCCTCGAGGTTCCTGGTTCTGTTTTGTTGTTAATGGTGTAGTTGTTGTTTGTTTGCCTTGTCATACATACTGGTAAAGAACTGTTGTTCCTATTCCCACACCTCTTCCTGAGAGCCCTTTAATTTTCTAAATTATAATGATTTGGAGGGAAAGGATTTGGATTCTCCATTCTAAGGGAGGCCCTGCCCCTCCCTAGCACATACCTGTCTTTCAAACCAAGACAGATTTTGGTGCCCAGTGTGAGGCTTGAGGGCACTGAGAAAAGAAAGGTGAAAAAAGGAATAATGGTTCTTGAGAAACCTGGTATTTTCTTTCATGTGTGCTGGATATAGAAACCTCATTAGGTAACACCATGCAGTCTAGCTTACCCTGGTTTGGGTGGCACGTTGTCGTGGCTGTATTTCTCCCATTTGGAGGCCCTTAACTAAACATGGGCCCTATAACTAAGGCTACTGTGGCTGTTATCCAGTTTGTTTTATGGGTTGATAAGGTTAGGAATTAATGGATTTTTAACTTCCTCTGGAAGGTGGGCACATGGATACATGGCTATCACACACTAAGTGTGTATTTTTGGGGTTACTTTAAGAATTGTACTTTCTGTGAGGAAATGCCAGTGGGGGAAGTTTTCTCCCAGCCCTTCAACCACTTCTTTGTGCCTACCCCACCAGCTTTTGAAGGGTTTCAATTTCCTCTTGATACTAACCAAATGTTGCTGATAGTCCTGGTCTTTTTAGCTTTCAGAGGTAAGGTGAGGTCGACTTGGATCACCACACAGACACCTACCCCAGAGACTGGGGATTCTGCCATGGAGCCTGACACTGCCCCACAGAACAGGGATACTGCCATGGAATCTGACACTGCCCCAATGAATAGGGATGCTGCCATGGAGCCTGACACTGCCCCACAGAACAGGGATGCTGCCCCACCACCTGACCCTGCCTCACAGCCCACCTCAGAAATGAACTACCCAGATTGGATGGGGGTTCTGGTGAAGGGGACAGGCCAGATGTTAAAGGAGAACATTTCCCCAGTGGTGGCCTCATTAGCCCCAGCTGGTGGGAAACCCTCCCCCTGCCCTGAAAAGGGAGAGTCTGATGGTGCAGCAGTGGAACCCACAGACGTTACAACCGTCCAGGTTCCAGCTGAACCACAGGGGCAGTCACAGCCAGCAGCAGTCGCCCCTCTGGAAACGAAGAAGTCTAAGATGAAATCAGACCACCCAGGTAGTAAGGATAAGAAAGGAGGGCCCTCACAACCTGCAGGGGAGCCACAAATTGAGATCATCACTTAGGCCCTGACTTATGAAAGCCTACGTAATCTGCAAAAAGATATTGCACGACTGGGATGTGAGGCTTATACGGCCTGGTTTCTTCGGGTCTGGGACCTTATAGGTACAGGTGCGCAACTGGATAGTGATGAGGCAAGGAATTTGGGACCCTTGACCCAGGACTCAGGTGTGAATCAGGTATTGTAAGGGAGCCAGGGCCCCTTTCCTCTGGGAGCAGCTTTTAATGAGTGTGAGGGAGAGGTTTGTCCACAGAGACAGAATGCAGAAGTCATCATAAAATGTGCTGGAAGATCCTTGAGGAGGGGATCCAAACCTGAGAGAAGTGGCATATTGAGATACTTTTTGGGAGGGGTGGACAGTATGATAATGACCCCAACCAGTCAGGTGCACAGGGCAGATGTTGTGGAATCTGGAAATAAAAGGCCAGCTCAATACACCACCTTCATTGCGATGATCAATCCTGAGACCAACGAGAGACAGTGGGTTCTGCAGCCAACAGGATCAGACATTACAAGAGTATGATCAGTGGCCCAATGCAGGCTCAGTCTCTGCCATAGTTTAAGAATCAGAGAGGAGATAAGGGAGGTGAGGGAGGAGATGAGGAAGAACAGTTCCCATATGCACCGGTGCGAGTCACAGCCCAGAGCCAGAGCCCAACGCCCTCCAGCTAGAGAGAGAGGGTACACCCCAAAAGCTGACCTGTGGTCCTTCCTGTGTGACCATGGGGAAGACATGGGAAGGTGGGATGGAAAACCCACTTCTGTCCTGGCAGCACGGGTGCGTGAGCTCAAGGAGGGAAACACTCACGGAGGGGGTCCCACTAAAATGAAGGAGCCTCAGCCGCCATTACCAAGTGCCAGGTATTATGGAAGTGAGGATGCTGTGCCTGATCCCCTTGAAGGAACCTCTACTATGTATGCCCAGGAAGGGAACAATAACCAGTGCTAGAGGGGCCCTGCCTCTAGCCAGGAAGAGGCACAGGAAATGGAATGTGTGGATTCGATGGCCTGGCCATCAGAGCCACAGAATTTGAAGCTTTGGTAGATACTGGTCACAGTGTACCCTGATGCCATCGGGGCATGTGGGGGCAGAACCTATTTCCATTGCTGGAGTGACAGGGGGATCACAGCAACTGACTCTGGTGGAAGCCGAGGTGAGCTTGACGAGAAGAGTGGCAGAAACATCTGATTGTGACCGGCCCAGAGGCCCTGTGTATTCTGGGAACAGACTTCCCCAGGAATGGCAATTACAAAGACCCTAAGGGACCCAGGTGGGCTTTTGGGATAGCTGCTGTGGGGCCAGAGGGCATCAAGAAATTGAACACCTTGCCTGGACTGTCAGAGAACCCATCTGCAGTAGGACTCCTGAAGGTAGAAGAACAAAACGACGGTGCACTGCCGGCAGTATCGGACCAATCGAGATGCCGTGATCCCCATCCACAAGATGATCCGAGAGCTGGAGAGCCAAGGGGTGGTCAGAAAACCCAATCACCCTTCAACAGCCCCATCTGGCCTGTGCGCAAGTCTGATGGAGAATGGAGACTGACTGTGAACTATCGTGCCTTGAATGAAGTGACTCCACTGCTGAGCGCTGCTGTGCCGGACATGCTGGAACTCCAGTATGAGCTGGAGTCCAAGGCAGCGAGGTGGTAGGCCACTATTGACATTGCTAATGCATTTTTCTCTGTTCCTTTGGCAGCAGAATGCAGGCCTCAGTTTGCTTTCACCTGGAGGGTCATGCAGTACACCTGGAACCAACTGCCCCAGGGGTGGAAACACAGCCCCACCATCTGCCATGGACTGATCCAGGCTGCACTGGGAGAGGGTGAGGTTCCAGAACATCTGCAGTACATCAATGACATCATTGTGTGGGGGAACATGGCAATGGAAATGTTTGAGACAGGGGGAAGTTCATCCAGATTCTTCTGGAAGATGGTTTTGTCATCAAGAAAAGTGAAGGGATCAGGTGATAGATTCAATTCCTGGGAGTAAAGTGGCAAGATGGACAGCGTCAGATTCCCACTGAGGTCATCAACAAGATCACCACAATGTCTCCACAGATCAGCAAGAGGGAAACATAAGCTTTCCTAGGTGCCATAGGCTTTTGGAGAATGCACATTCCCCAGTACAGCCAGATTGTGAGCCCTCTCTACCTGGTTACACGCAAGAAGAATGATTTCCACTGAGGCCCTGAACAGCAGCAAGCCTTTGCGCAGATCAAGCAGGAGATCGCTCATGCGGTAGCCCTTGGTCAAGTCTGGATGGGACCAGATGTGAAGAATGTGCTCTACTCCACAGCTGGGAACAATGGCCTGTCCTGGAGCCTTTGGCAGAAGGTACCTGGTCAGACTCAAGTCCAACCACTGGGATTCTGGAGTCAAAGTCAGAGAGGGTCTGAAACCAAATACATTCCCACAGAGAAGGAAATCTTTGCTGCCTATGAAGGAGTTCAAGCCACCTCAGAGGTGATTGGCACAGAAGCACAACTCCTCCTGGCACCCCGACTGCCTGTGCTGGTGTGGATGTTTAAGGGAAAGGTTCCCTCTACCCACCACACCACCAACACCACATGGAGCAAGTGGATTGCCCTCATCACACAGCGCGCCCATATTGGAAACCTGAATCGCCCTGGGATTTTAGAAATAATTTCAAATTGGCCTGAAGGTGAAAGCTTTGGTCTCATGGATGAAGAGGAGCAGGAACAAGTGACACGGGCTGAAGAAGCTCCACCGTACAACCAACTGCCAGCAGAAGAAACACGCTACGCTCTTTTCACTGATGGTTCCTGTCGCATTGTAGGGATGAACCGGAAGTGGAAGGCAGCCGTATGGAGCCCCACATGACAGGTTGAACAAGCCACTGAAGGAGAAGGTGGATCGAGTCAATTTGCTGAACTCAAAGCTGTTCAGCTGGCCCTGGACATTGCTGAAACAAAGAAGTGGCCAAAGCTCTACCTCTACACTGATTCGGGGATGGTGGCCAATGTTTTGTGGGGTTGGCTGGAAAGGTGAAAAAGGCCAACTGGCAGCGTCGGGAAAAACCAATCTGGGCTGCTGATGAGTAGAAAGACATTGCCACTCGGGTAGAGAAGCTATCTGTGAAAGTCCGCCATGTAGATGCCCATGTCCCCAAGAGTAGAGCTAATGAGGAGCACCAAAACAACGAGCAGGTAGATCAGGCGGCCAAGATAGAGGTGTCAAAGATAGACTTAGATTGGCAACACAAGGGAGAGTTGTTCCTAGCTTGATGGGCCCATGATGCCTCAGGCCATCAGGGCAGAGATGCCACCTATAAATGGGAACGAGACCAAGGGGTGGATCTAACCATGGACAGGATTACTCAGATTATCCATGACTGTGAGACATGTGCTGTGATCAAGCAGGCCAAGTGGGTGAAGCCCCTATGGTATAGTAGGCAGTAGTCGAAATATAAGTATGGGGAGGCCTGGCAGGTTGATTATATTACACCGCCCCAGACATGACAAGGCAAGTGCTACGTGCTCACAATTGTAGAAGCCACCACGAGATGGCTGGAAACCTACTCTGTGCCTCATGCTACTGCCCATAACACCATTCTAGACCTTGAAAAGCAAGTACTTTGGAGGCATGGTACCCTTGAGTGGATTGAGTCAGACAACGGGACTCATTTCAAGAACAGCCTTATCAACACCTGGGCTAGAGAACATGGCACTGAGTGGGTGTACCACATCCCCTACCATGCACCAGCTGCAGTGTCCTAGGTTACAATGTAAAATTGTGCCCAAGGTTTGTATTCTATCCCCATGAGCCGTTGGAGCCAGGGTGGGGCAGTGTTTTCCTTATCTTCTGTTAACGAGCCTTGCCTCATGACTCATAGATAACTTCCTCCAGGAGTTATCTCTGTTTAATGGGCCATCAAGGACCCACTGCATGACTCATAGAATGAGATGATCCCCATTGTGAGATGCTCTGCCCAGGGGGAGGAGCCAAGCATTCCCACCTGGATAAATCCAGGGTTTGGGACAGCACAAGCAGCTTTAATCCACTGGACTCCCAGAGGAGACAAGAGCTGCCAGATGTTTCTACAGGAATCACTGCTTCAACAAGACCATCTCATCTGGACTGCCACTACCACCCTAACTAACAGGGTGTCAGGTTGTATTCTGACTCTGTCAGGTTTTTTTTGTACTATTACTTTTATTTTCTTTTACTTTCCTTTATTTTCTTTTCATCTTATTAAATTGTGTTTCTGACTTGGAGTCCTTCACTGGTTTTGCTTTCAAACCAGCACATATTTTTGGCGCCCAACGTGGGGCAGGAGGTACTGAGAAAAGTCAGAATTACAATTTTGGGAAAAAGACACCTGTTCACTATGATGCTCAGCATGTTTACGTGTGTCTTGTACCTAGCTCTCTATATTTTTCCGCACACAGGGCAGTATCTGCAGATCTTAATATTCTGGTGTAAACCAGGGTACATCACTAAGATTGCTTTATTGGTCTATTATGCCTATTGCATGATAACCTGCGAGGCAATGAGCACAATTCAGAATATGTACTCAATTTTGTTGTCTTGCCCCGGTCTAGGATGCTTTGTTTGGGGTCTCAACAATCTCACCCAGCCACAGTGGGGAGGGGTAAAGAATGATTTTTTCCAGTCTTTCAAGACTGATACAGCAGTTTTTGGAAATATTGAGTTCTCTCTGGATACCAAGGATAGCATAATGTTGTTGTTAGTGCTGCTTTGTCTTCTCTGCACAGCCTGCACCATGCTTAAAGTGCAGCGTTTTCTTGAGGCAGAGGAGAAAAGAACCAAATGCACAGCAACAGCCTTCGTGTCCACACAGATTGTCACAGAGGAGAAAGGAACCAAAAGCCAGGCAACAGTGTCCGAGTCTACGCAGACTGTTACAGAGGAAACAGAAGCCGAAAGCAAGGCAACAGTGTCCGAGTCTACGCAGACTGCCACAGAAGAGAAAAGAACCGAAATCAAGGCAACAGTGCCCACGTCCACGCAGACTGCCACAGAAGAGAAGGAAGCCACGTGCAAAGCCACAAAGTCTGTGTCTGTGCAGGTTGTCACAGAGGAGAAAGAAGCCAAAAATGCCAGCATCTCCACACAAACCATCACTGAACTGGAACAGCCTAAACCGGTAGCAGTTGCTCCTGTTCAGAAGAAGAAAGCAAAGAGCAAATCAGTCCGCATAGTGACTGATGAGGATGCAGCAGGACCTTCGCACCCAGCAGAAGAGACAGAGCCAGAGATCATCACTCGCTCTCTGTCCCTGGGTGAGCTGCGTGACCTGCGGAGGGAATTCACCCGCCAGACAAATGAATCCGTCCTGACCTGGCTGCTCCGTATCTGGGACGCTGCAGCCAATTACACCATTCTAGATGGAAGTGAGGCCAGGCAACTGGGATTGCTGTCCCGGGATGTGGTCATTGACCAGGGGATCGGGAGAACCCAAGAAACTCTCAGCCTCTGGCGACGACTGCTAACAAGTGTGAAGGACAGATACCTTTGTAAAGAAGATCTCCAGGTGCACCAAGGAAAGTGGAACACAATGGAACAAGGTATCTGATGCCTGAGGGAATTGGCCGTGCTGGAGATCATTTTCTCAGAGGATGAGAGATTTCCTAAAAGCCCAGATGAAATCCAGTGCACATCGCAGATGTGGTTGAGATTTGCACGGCTTGGACCAGAGATGTACTCCCGTTACCTGGCAACGCTGCAATGGAGGGCAGGCGAGGACAGGGTGGGCGTCTTGGTCAATAAACTAAGAATTTATGAGGACACTGTCACTGCCCCATTTCGTACCCATGTCTCATCCGTAGAAACAAGGCTGGCTGAGCAAGTCCGAAGCTTGATTGAAGAGGGCCATCAGAAACTGAAAAAGGAACTTAAGGAAGAAATTTACCACGTCTCGCCAGAACCAACAAGAGTCTCTGCCATTAGGAGCAGGCGTCCCCCAGCCAGGGAGAGAACATACACTCCACGAGGTAACCTCTGGTCTTTTCTTCGGGAGCATGGAGAAGACATGAGGAAGTGGGATGGAAAACCCACCTCCTCCTTAGCAGCCCGGGTACGTGAACTGAAAAGAGAGACCCCTACCACAAGACGTTCAACTAGAGTCAATGCTGCTCCAGTCTCTCGAGCGCAAAACTCCAGACGGGATAGGAATGATGATATGACTGGTCCTCTCGAAGGCACCTCAGGAACATATTTACAGGAAGAGAGTAGCGTGTACCATGACCAGGAATAGGGGGGCCCTGCCTCTAGCCAGGTAGAGGAAAGGGACAATCGGATCTATTGGACTGTGTGGATCCGATGGCCTGGCACATCTGACCCACAAGAGTATACGGCTTTGATTGACACTGGCTCTCAATGTACCCTGATGCCATCAAGGTATGTAGGGACAGAATCTGTTTCTGTTTCTGGAGTGACAAGAGGATCCCAGCAGATGACTGTAGTGGAGGCCGAAGTGAGTTTAACCAGGAACGGATGGCAAAAACACCCCATTGTGACTGGCCCAGAAGCCCCATGCATCCTTGGCATAGACTATCTCAGAAATGGATATTTCAAAGACCCAAAAGGATATCGCTGGGCTTTTGGGATAGCTGCTGTAGAGACAGAAGGCATCAGACAACTGAATACCTTGCCTGGTCTCTCAGATGATCCCTCTGCTGTGGGACTGCTGAGAGTTGAAGAGCAACAGGTACCAATCGCCACAGCAACAGTGCACCGTCGGCAATACCGCACCGACAGAGACTCTGTGATTCCTATCCATGAGATGATTCGTAAACTGGAGAGCCAAGGGGTGGTCAGCAAGGCTCGTTCACCTTTTAACAGCCCCATCTGGCCTGTGCGTAAGTCCAGTGGAGAATGGAGACTGACTGTGGATTATCATGGTCTGAATGAAGTCACGCCACCACTGAGTGCTGCTGTGTTGGAAGAAGCCGCGGGAGACAAGTCTCATGCTCTTCATGATCAACAAGCCTCGTTTATTGTTTTCAATGTTATCACATTCATACAGACAGTAATCAGCTCATACATATTGCAAAAGTATAGCTCATGATTGGTTATGTCTTTTATAATGCACGTATTTTTGCAGTTAGCCTTGCAGTTGCAACTTTCTTAGCTTTTTGTACTTTCCCACATACCATGTATTCTCGACATCCCCGTTGCTATGAAACATCTGTGCTCAAGGGCAGTGTTTTCTTGCCGTAGGTCACGTAGCCTTTAGCTACACTCTAACCGATTTGATATTAATATGGCCTTTGCTATGCAGCCATTCATCTGCTAAATTCTCCACACCTCCCCCGTTTTCTTTTAGCACTAGCAAAGAGGTGTTCCATTTGTCGTTTACCAATTTCATCAAAGCGTTTTGCAAGCATTTAAAAAGACAAGGTAACAATAATAATAACACAAAAATCACAATTCCTACTGTAATTAAGTGCTGTCACAAAGAAGTTAGCCAAGGTCCTAAACCCAAACCTTTTAGCCAGTTATCAAGCCCAAAGCCAGTGTCTTGCCGCAAATGTGTGGTCAGTGTGTGCAAAGTGTGCAATTGTGCATGTATAGAGCTGGAGTGGTCTGACAAGTTCATACAACACATCCCTTCAAACATTTCACAACCGTACCCTTGTGCTAATAACACCAGGAAATTGCAATACTACAAAAAACCATATTAGGCTAAACATTGTGGCCTTTCTTGTTAAATTTCTTTTTATTTTTTTGCTTATGCCTCTCGGCTGCTATCTGTCTAAATCTGCAGCAAAGCTCTTCCCAATCCTGCGGTTTTACTGCCCACTGCCGAGGGATTTTACCGATAACATCACACTGCTTCTGTAATACTTGGGACGTACTAAGAGCCTTAGCTCTCCATGTCAGATGCCCAAGTTCCCACCGAGCATATGCTAAGGCCTGTTGTTCTGTACTTTCAAATAATTGAACAGCCAGAGGAAATGGCAACCCAGTGCTTGACTCTAGAGTTTGCCGAATGTTTTCATTCCTCCATTTCCCTCTACAGGAAGCACACCACAGCTCTCCCCTGGTCCGCATCTGATGGACCCATCTATCCCCCCACAACCTCCACAATGTATGAGTAACCAAGCACAATGATTCCGGTCCCAACAGTTCAAGCATGCACAAAGTCTCAATTCTCCAGATTTATAACTAGCTAAGCAAGCAAGCAAGTACACCAGTTGTCGTGGGGTCCGTACATCCACTTGGGCTGGACTAAAGACAGTCTGCAAAAAGGATCGATGTGGCTGAATCAGTAGCTTCAGATGCAGCTGTATGTTCCTGACGGTCTCCACCTTGAGGCGGGCTTGCTGGTTTAACCCAGCGCACAGGAATCCACTCGGAGCCTGTGGGGGTAGAGATACAAAGGTAACCCCTGCCCCAGTAAAGCACTTTAGCCAGGCCTTTCCACACTCCTGTCTTAAGGCATTTGTAATTAACCCACATCTCAGCCTGTTCATCCTTTTCTGTAATGGACCTGTCGGTGTGATGAGACACAGCTGCTGGAACTTCTGATGATCCAAAAATACAAAGATAATTTAAAACAAACAATGTTTTAGACAGCCTTTCCTGTACATCCAAAATATCTTTGAACTTCTCCAAATATCTTTTGAGTGTACCATTTGCTCTTTCCACTATAGCCTGTCCTCGAGGGTTGTGGGGTATCCCTGTCACATGTTTAACTCCCCATTGTTGTAGGAATCTCTGGACTCTCTGACCAGTATAGGAAGGTCCATTATCCATTTTTACCTGATTACAAACCCTCATTACAGCAAAACAGCTAGTTAGGTGTCTGATTACGTGAGATCCCTTTTCTCCTGGTTGGGTAGTAGCCCAAACAAAGTTACTGTATGTGTCAATAGTGACATGCAAGTATTTCAGACGACCAAAGTTAGGCACATGAGTGACATCCATCTGCCAAATGTCATTAACTGCTATTCCCCGAGGGTTGACCCCTATACCTAAACACACACCATTGTTATGATTTGCACAAATAGGGCAACTCCTGACAATAGATGTGGCATCTGCATGTGAGATCTGAAACTGTTTTTGCAAACCCTTAGCGTTCTGATGGAACATGGAGTGGGCCTCTCTAGCCAGGGTGAACTGTGACATTGGTACCGTAACTGCAGTGGATACCAGTTTATCCGCCCTTTGATTTCCTTCCCCCAGACCAATGTCCCATTGGTGGCTTCTAATGTGAGTAATAGAATAGGGCTCAGTCCTATTTCTCAAGGCACGCCTCAATTGTAGAAACAGTTCATACAGTCTCTTGTCCGGAACCTCCTTAATGGTGGCATCCTCGATTCCTGACACAACACCTACCACATAAAGTGAATCTGATACTACATTTAAGGGTTCGCTTATGTGAGTCACTGCCCATACCACAGCTAAAAGCTCCAAGGTTTGTAAACTATCCTCAGGCTCTGCTTCCAGGATTTGCTGATGCCATTCTTTCCCTTTCTTCCAGACGATAGCCGCTCTGCGTGTCTTCTTTCCCGCATCAGTGAAGGCTGTTATGGCATTGGGAATAGGCTTTTCTTTCCTCAATGGTTTGCTGATCCAGCTCCATTCACCAATCCACTGTAACATCCTGGGCACAAGAGACCCTGTCTCTATTTGCGCTCCTGAGGCCAGCAATGCTTCAGCCAGGTCGACAGAATTTAAAAGATACCAGTCCAGTGTGGCTTTTTCCATGGGCAGGTTAATTGTCGCTGGTTCTAGACCGTTGATCTCCATTACACGCATACGCCCCTTCTTAATTACTGCTGCCAAGTTTTCAATTTTTGTGGTTATTGTTTTCCGTTTCTGTAAAGGCGGTGAGATCCATTCCAGTACTCTCTCCCCCGTTTTCTTTTGAGGTTGGGTAACTGCTCCTAAGAGATGCATGTCAGCGTGCCAGATAGTGAGATGTAAGGGCAGTTCAGGATCCATCTGTGACACAAAGCCTTTTAAAACACAGTCCATAATGTGCTGCAAGGTTTCCTGTTGTTCTTCAGTAAGTGTCACAGGAGTACAGGGATCAGTGCCCTTTAGCAAGGGCTGCAGGTCCTCCAACAGGTTGTTGGGAATGCCTGTGACAGGCTTTAACCACTGCAAGTCACCCAAGAGTTTCTGAGCCTCATGTAATGTGGTGATTGTAGTACCAATTAATACCTTCTGTGGTTTAATCATTTGTTCAGTAATCGTCTAACTCAGATATTTCCAAGGTGCAGTCCTTTGTACTTTTTCAGGAGCAACGATGAAGGAGAATTCTGCTAATGTTGCTACAATGTCCTCTATCTGCTTATCTGTGAATGGTACCTCCTGAGAAAACAGAATATCATCCATATAGTGATAAATGATAGTTCTGGGCATCTTTTGTCGTAGCGGTTGTAGTGCAGTGTCAACATAAAGCTGACATAAGGTGGGTGAATTACGCATTCCTTGTGGCAGAACAGTCCATTCGAACCTTTTATCAGGTTCTCCTCTATCAATTGCGGGCAAGGTAAAAGCAAACCGTTTAGTGTCTTTTGGGTGCAAGGCAATGGTAAAAAAGCAATCCTTTAAATCAATGATAAGGATGGGCCAATTCTCCGGAAACATAGAGGGGTTAGGAAGTCCTGGTTGCAGTGCCCCCATGGGTTCCATTTGACGATTGACAGCTCTCAAGTCATGTAATAGCTGATATTTTCCAGATTTCTTTTTTATCACAAATATTGGAGTGTTCCAAGGGCTGGTAGACAGTTTCAAGTGTCCTTGTGCATATTGCTCCTGGACTAACTGATGAGCTTGCTCAAGACTTTCCTGTTTTAGCAGCCATTGCTTAACCACTACAGGTTCCTCGGTGTGAGAGTCGGCCCGAAGACCCTCAATTTTGTCTCACGTTTTTCGTCGTGGAGACTTTGGGGGGGACGAGAGGGAAACCAAGAGCTGATGTAACTGCTACCAGAATTGCCATTCCTGCCCAAGTGTGTTTGCTTGGGAACAGAGTTCCCGGACATACATCCTGCTGAAACAATGGTAGTCGCAGCACGTTACACTGCTCCTGCATTCTATACCACCTGTGCCTGAGGTGTAGCAGGACAGCTTGCCCTGTTCTCCCCCTCCCTCGCATTGTGCATGGGCCTGGACTCCATCACGGGACTTCTCCCCCACTCTGGAGAACTATATATTCTGCCTCAGAAGAGACCCCTTTTGAGGACCTCCCCACGGAAAACGAAGATCTATCAGCTCCACGAGGGTTCTGCGAAGACAAATCTATTAGCGGCACGCTACGAGGATTTGCGAAGGCAGACCTATTGGATTGCTGTGAGGACTTCGTCTCTCTCTGTGGTAATTATATCCTATCTGTCCTATCTCTCTCTTCTCTTTTGCTTTTATCTATATAGTTCTCTCTCTCTCTCATTTCTTTCTCTTGTTATTGCATACCATTTTGGTGGGTACATTGAATAAAAGCATATCAGTTTTAGTGAGTATATTGATATTGAATAAAGCATACTGATTTTGGTTAAACTGCATTCTCTTGGCCTCCTTTGTACTCTAAGAACTAAATACGAACTTAGTTCACTTTGAACGGGTCGTAACACTCGGTAGTCCAAGTAAGTGGTAGCAGGAAAGTCCAAGCAATGGCCGTTACCCTAAAGGGTGCTCATTGGTAAGGACAAGCCCCAACTGAGATAAAACATCCCAGCCAATCAAACATGCCATTGTAGGAGGGAGTGGAGCAATAGAAAATGATGCTGCAGCCTGCTTGCCATCTATTTCCACCTTGAGTACGGGTGTGCGGTTTGCCAGTGTCATTCCACCGATCCCTGTCACTGTAATAGCAGAGGGCTGCACTGGCCAGTCCGAGGGCCACTCTCCAGGGGCGATAATGCAGGTGTCGGCACCCGTATCCAACAATCCGATCAATGTAATGTTCCGATTCTGAAAAGAAAGTCGACATGGCCTTTTTGGACGAGTTGTCAAATCAATAGTGAGCAAGGTTAACCCTCCAGTTGAGCCAAAGCTTCCCTGCCGTCTGGGATCCTTTTTTAAGGGTATCAATCCATTTGTCATCTGTGGAAGCGGTATTAATTGAGCTAGCCATTGTCCTTTTGAGACTTTTACTGGGGGGTAGGGGGTGTGGACCATGATCATAATTTCCCCTTCATAGTCCAAATCTATTATACCCGGTATTACAAATAGTCCCAACATGCTTGCAGACGATCGGCCTAAGAGTAGTCCCCCGACTGGTTCTCCATTTATGAGGATAGGTCCAATTAGTCCTGTGGGGATTTTTTGTGGCTGACTGGTCATAATTGTAAAGTCTATTGAGGCTGCCACGTCCAGGCTGAGGCTTCCCCTGGTGGCTGGTTGTAATTGCTGTTGAGTCCTGATGGCATTGCAGCTGCAATTTGTGTCTTCACGCGGCAGCTCCTCGTGCTGCCTCTCGAGTTTCCTGATTTCCTGCGGCAGGCGCTAGTGTTGTGCGTATTGGATTGGCATTTTCCACACCAGACTCCTGTCGCTCCACACTCGCGGCGAATATGTCCAAAGCCTCCGCAGCAAAAACATTTTACACGGCTATTGTTGGTTGAGCGAGGGCGGGAGTTCTCCGCAGCGGCCACTTGGAGGGGCGCAAGAGCTGCCAGGACCTGAGTTTGCGCGGCTTTGGACTGCTCCTGTAATGACTTTGCCTGCTCTTGTAACCCCTCCCCTATCTTTTGCAAAGCATCCACTAAAAAAGCCTGAGAACCCGATGGAAGGGAGGCTGCCTTCTCTAATAAGTCTGGGATTGTCCAGTCCCCTGGCATAGTATTAATAAGGGTTCTAGTTGAGGAATTACGATTCTGTAATACACATTGTTTTAGTAAGGCCCCTTGCATATATTCAGCCACACCAGCTTTTGTTATAGCATCCATTAGTTTATCTACGAAGGGGCCTAGTGACTCCTCCCTCCCCTGTTTTATCCCCATGTAAATAGGCGTACCCCCTGGCGTTTTAATTTTCTCCATTGCTCTTTTAGCTACAGCCATTATCTCTCTGCATTTGTCCGGTCCAGACAGTGCCTGTGCTTCTACTCGCGAATAAGCGCCCAAACCCATTAATTCATCAATGGTTATGCCATGCAAAGGATCTCCCTGAGCTCTCTGAATGTTAACTGATAGCGTAGCTTCTTGTTGCCAATGTGCATTAAACAACAACATCTGATGAGGGGTATAAATCAATCGTGCTATGCCTCTAATATCAGAAGGAAGCATCACGTCGGCGTTAAAAAGATAATCAAGCATTTGTTTAACTGGCTCACTAGTGAATCCATAACTTCCCACCGTAGCACGTAACTGGGCTAGCATTTTCCAATCTAATGTTGTAATAGCTGCCTGTAACCCTCCTTGTGGACTAGGCGTATAGACTACTGGGAACGCTAAGCTCTCGCTCGCGGCCGTTACCAGGTCATTATCCCCCTCCTCCACCCCCCGCCGGGCTAACATAGTCCACAGCTCACGCCTTTCTCTAGCCTTAGTCCCCGCGAGGTCAGATTCAGCCCCTGGGACAGGCTCAGGGTTTCCGGGGGGGTTGGCCGCCTGGGGAGGACAACAAAGAGCAGACCTTTCGGGCTCATTATCAGTGTCGTCTGCCTCCTTCAAAGGGGGTGCAGATGGTGCCAAAACCGGCAGATTAACGGTTGTAAAGGCAGGGGGGTTTGGAGTACTAGCATTCCACTGCAATCCATAATCCTTATTCCTTTCTTGTGCAACTTTCACCTCCTCAGCTGCCCTCTTTTCTGCCTGACTCATTAACAATTCATTTTGCACCACTTTCCACAACTTACTCATCTTTTTAGCGGATTTATCATGTTCTAATACTAACTCCCAGAGCTTATCCCCCAAGTTTCTCCACTCCCCCACATCATGAACAGTATGCGGATTAACAAAGAAACCGTAAGAGGTAGCAAACTTCAGAAGTGAGGGGAGTTCCTTATCTAAGTCTATCCCCTTAATCTGCCTTTTCCTTAGAAATGCTGTGAATAAATCATATGCTGCTTGCCTGTCCATACTCATGTCAGCGCTGTTGCAGCCCCTCCAGGTCTCGGCGGCACGTATCGGCCGAGCCCACTGCTGTGGTCACTCGGGACTCGGAGCCCCTTCTAGTGCTCTGTAGTTGTCCCTCTAGCTGCAGGACCCAAACCCAACGCAGCCTCCAACAATCGTGGTAGCGTGTCCCCCGTTTTCTTCTGGCCAGCAGAAACGACAGGGCCATATCACGTCGTTAGGGTCACCATTTGTTGGAAGAAGCCGCGGGAGACAAGTCTCATGCTCTTCATGATCAACAAGCCTCATTTATTGTTTTCAATGTTATCACATTTATACAGACAGTAATCAGCTCATACATATTGCAAAAGTATAGCTCATGATTGGCTATGTCTTTTACAATGCACGTATTTTTGCAGTTAGCCTTGCAGTTGCAACTTTCTTAGCTTTGTGTACTTTCCCACATACCATGTATTCTCGACATCCCCATTGCTATGAAATATCTATGCTCAATGGCAGTGTTTTCTTGCTGTAAGTCACGCAGGCCATAGCTATACTTTAACCGACTTGATATTAACATGGCCTTTGCTATGCAGCCATTCATCTGTTAAATTCTCCACAGATGCCCCTTTGGTTCCCTTCTCTGCAGCTGCAGCTGCAGCAGCAGTTTCTGTGTGCAGAGCTAGGGGCAGATCAGTGCTGGCACAGCAGCTGTGCCCAGCAGCAGCAGCAGCAGCCCTTGGTGTTGCCAGTGCTGCTGCCGTGGCCCTGCCCCGCTGCCCTGCCGGCCCTGGTGTTGCTGTAGGGCCTGAGTGCTCTCGGGGCCGGGCACAGTGCTGGGGGTGGCAGTGCCGGGGCTGCAGCAGGGACAGGCCATGGGCACTGCTGGGGCAGCGCTGACGCCTCAGGCCAGGGCCTGGGGGCTGCAGGCTCCTTGCCCAGGCTCTCTCCAGAACACTTTGCCCAGGCCAATGCTGAGCACAGAAAAGCCCCGGGAGCAGCCCCAGGCTGGCCGTGGGCAGGCTGGGGGCAAACAGCATGGCTGGGGCTCTGCAAGGTGCCTGGGGGAGACAAGGGGAAGGAGCAGCAGAGCAGGGGCTGATCCATCCCCACTGCGCTGGACACCCCAGGGCAGCGTCCCACAGCGTCCTCATGCACCTGCCAACAACATCCCCCCTCTGCAGCCCTGGCCTCTCCCCCAGCTCACACAGGTGCCGCATCCTTGCAGGCACAGACACGGCAGCACTGCCTCAGGAGCCCCTGTTTGCACTGTCCAGAGCAGGCGTCAGCACCTCCATGGTGTTGGCGTGGGGAGATGAAGCTGAGGGAGCACAAATGCCATCAGCCCCTGGGGCCAGCAAGGGCTGGGGGACAGCAGGGAAACCACTCAGGTCTGTGGTGGCCTCTGAAGTCTCACAGAAAGTTTGTTCCCAACAGCTGGGAGTTTCCTGTGCCTCTGCAGACGTGGTTGCTCAGAGCCAGGGCTGCCTGGCAGCCACCCCTAATCTGCCCTTAGCATTTCCTTTGCTTCACCTTGGCTTTCTTTACTCTTCCTGCTACAAATTTCTTCCCCTTCCCCACATCTTTTCTGTCCTGGGCAAACAGCCCATCCCTGGTTGCCCTTGCCTCTCTGGCCCTACTCCCCATTTCACTTCCTGACTTGGCATCATGGGAACGTCCCTTGGGGAGCAGGATCGTCCTCCAAATGCTTCAGGAATTGTCTGCAGGCTCCTGCAGTGCCTCGTGCTGCTCCCTTGCCAGAGGCACCCCAGGCCAGGGGGGCCCATCTGGCCTGGTGTGTCTGGCTGTGGGGCTCCCTGTTCTGGGCAAGGAGGAGGAGCTGCAGAGGCTCTGCAGGACTGACAGGATGGGCTTTGGGGCTGTGAGGAGAAGCTGAGGGACCTGGGCTGCTGGACCTTGTGAAGAGGAGGCCCAGGGTTCATCCTGCAACTGCTGCAAGGTTGGTTTCAGAGAATCCCAGAATCAGCAAGCTTGGAAAAGACCTTGGACATCATCAAGTCCAACCTGTGCCCGGACATTGCCTTTTCTCCCCTGAGCCTCCTCTTCTCCAGGATAAACAACTCCAGCTCCCTCAGCCACTCTTCACAGGACTTGTGCTCCAGACCCCTCACCAGCCTTGTTGCCCTTCTTTGGACACGCTCCAGCCCCTCCATGTCCTTCCTAATTTGGGGGGCCCAGAACTGGACACAGCACTCGAGGTGCTGCCCAACCAGTGCAGAGCACAGGGGAAGAATCACTGCCCTGTTCCTGATGGCCACACCATTCCCGATCTAGTCCAGGAGCCATTGGCCTTCTTGGCCACCTGGGCACACTGCTGCCTCATGTCCAGCCTGCTGTCCATCAGTCCCTGCAGGTCCCTTTCTGCCTGGCTGCTGTCCAGCCACTCTGTCCCCAGCCTGTAGTGCTGCAGGGGTTGTTGTGGCCAAAGTGCAGGACCCAGCACTTTGACTTGTTAAACCTGATATTGTTGGATTTGGGCTCTGGATCCAGCCTGTCCAGGGCCCTGTGCAGATCCCTCCTGCCCTTCAGCAGATCAACACTCCCAGAAAACTTGGTGTCACCACAATTCCATGAGGCCCTAGAGTGTCACAATGGTCCCCATGATTACATGAGGTCTCCCAGTGTCACAACGTCCCTTTTGTTCCATGGGAACCTCTTAGAATCACAAAGTCCCTTGGATCCTTGGGCCCCACAGTGTCACAATATAACTTTGGTCCCCCAAGGCCCTGCAGTGTCACAATGGATCCTTGGTTCCATGAGGTCTGACAGTGCAGCAATGGTCTCTTTGCTTCCAAGTGTCACAATGGCCTCTTGGTCCCAAAGGGCACCACAAAGGTGCCAAACATGTTTCCTTCATTCCAGGAGTCCCTGAGGAGCAACCCTGGCTCCTTGGTTCCATGGGGCCCTGCAGTGTCACAGGACCCCATCATGACACGAGGTCCTGCTCTGTCCCAATGCTCTGCAGGGTTCCACAAGGCCCTGCAGTGTCACAGTGGCCTCTTGGTTCCATCAGGCCTCAGAGGGAAACCATGAATTCCTTGGTGCTGCAGGGTCACAATGAAGCCCTGGTATCACAAGATCCTTCAGTGTTACCAGGGACCCTTTGTTCCATGGGGCACCCCAGGGTCACAATTGTTCCCTCAGTTCCCAGAGTCCTTGCAATAGAACAATGGCCCCTGGATTCCACTGGGCCCCAGGGTCTCCCAAGGCTCTCCTTGGTTCCACAGTGGCACAATGGCCCCTTGGTTCAACAAGGCCCCACAGGGTCACCATGGCCTCTGTGGTTCCACCAGGCCCCAGAGTCTCACCATGGACTCCTTGCTTCCATTCAGCCCCACAGTGTCACAATGGCACCTGGGCTCTATGGTGCCTTGTCATACACAGTGTCACTCTGGTCCTCTTAGTGCCACCAGGCCCTGCAGTGTCACAGTGGCCCCTTGCTTCCCCAGGGCCCTGCAGTGTCACCATCACCAGAGAATCCACCAGGCTGGAAAAGACCATGGAGAGCATCAAGTCCAACCTGGCACCCAACACCACCTTGTCACCCAGACCATGGCACTGAGTGCCACATCCAGTCTTTCCTTAAACAGTTCCAAGGATGATGACTTACCCACTTCCCTGGGCAGCCCATTCCAATGCCCAATCACCCTTTCTGTGAGGAATATTTCCTAATGTCCAGCCTTAACATCCCCTGGTTATGCTTAAGGCTGTGTCCTCTTGTCCTGTCAGTGTTCCCTGGGAAGAGCCCAATGCCCACCTAGGTGCACCCTCCTGTCAGGGAGTTGCAGAGAGTGGTGAGGTCTCCCCTGAGCCTCCATGCCCCTCAATGTCCTCCTGAATTTGGGGGGCTGTTACAACCCACTCTTAATATTAGCTGAATTTGTAGTGGTTTTAGAGTTCAAAAGTGGGAATGAGAGTACAGTTTAACCTAAATCAATGCACCTTTTTTGGATGTGCCCACAAAACTGATATGCGATAGTGAGAGAGAGAACAGAGAGGGAGTAAACGATAGAGAGAGAGAAGGACAGAGAGAGAGATAAAAAGACGGGGAAATAGCTACCAACAGATGAGAGACAGGTCCTTGTATGTCTTTTTTGCCAATAGACCACCTTTGCAGTCCTCATGGCATTGCTAATGGATTCTGTTTTCCGTGGGGAGGCCTCCAGAGGGATCACCTCCGAGGCTGAATATAAAGGTCTTTCTGAATCGAAGGCAGCTGGCCAGAGCAAAGATGGCAGGAGGAAACTCTTGTTATCAAGGCCCTGCGCCGGCTACACTTCCTCTGAACCGCTCTACCGCGGTTTCCAGCCTTGCCCGGCAGCCCTGGCAGGAAGCGTGCGCAGCTTCGGTAGGGCCCCGCGGAGCGGATCCGCAGGAGCCCACCCGGTGGGTCCTTGGTCCACGAGCAGTCGGTGTTGGTGAGAACGCAGCTTCGGCGAAGGAGGAGAAGGAGACTCTTTCTGGGTTATAACAAGGGACGGGTTTATTCAGAGAAACATCCCCAGAGAGAGAGCCCAGATAGAGTGAGCACGTTTCGACGTGCGGAGGTTTAAGAGGCACAGAGGTTTGGGGGTGTGTCCAACACCACTGGCCAATAGAACAAAACCAGGGGAGGAGTTAGGGGGTGGGGTAATGCACAATGGTCCAATCCCTGGGAAGGAGTAGGGGATTTCCAGAACCTGTCCCAATCAGGGGCCAAACCTCTCAGACCTTTCCAGAAGGGGGAGAGGCCTCCTGAAAGACAGACAGGCTCTGGTGGGGAGGGGACAGTTGATAGGCAGGAGGGTTGTCAGGGAAACAGTAGGTTCTGGAAGGGACAGACCAACTGTGATCACAGCAAGGAATGGGGGGAACTTGGAACAAACCATTACAGAACTTATTAATATTAACAATAAATAAAAAGGTATAAAACGCACCGCTACATGGCCCATGCACAATGGGGAGAACAGGACAAGCTGGCCCCTTCAGTCCAGGTGCAGGTGATTTGGCTCACAGGAGGCAGTGTACTGTGGCCTCCATTGTTCTGGCAGGATGTAGATCCGGCAGCAAGACTTGAGTCAACACACCTGGCTGGTCGGCAGCAGCTCATCAGCTTTTGGGGTCCCAGCCCCTGTTCCCCCAAAGCTTCTTTTCCATGATGAAAACGAGAGACATATTGAAGGTCTTCAGGCTGACTCTCATACCCGGTGACTTGCCCCATTCTTCTCATCATGTGGGAGAAGCTCATGCTCCTCCCCTTGTTTTTTTTGAAACTGGAATGTTCCCTTTCTCCCCCTTCCCCACTGCTCCCATCGATGTTTTTAATGTTTTATTCATAAAGGGACAAAAGCACATCACATGTCCCTCCCCCACCACTGGAAACATTTGACCCTCCCAGCCACTGGTGGTCCAGCTGGAATGGTGGCTGGTGCTGCAATCCGGCCTCTGAGCCCAGACCCTTTCCGCTGTTCATCTGGGTCCCTTATGGCTCACTTGGTGCAGGTCTCAGTGAGGAGGTCCAGGGTTGGAGGTGGAACAACCAGAAGCCGGATATGATCCTCTTGCAGACATCACTGGCATTGCTTTGTGCCACTGCCAGTCACAAAGTGGCTTTGTGCCACTTCCAGGATCATCTTCTGTTGCAACTCCTGGTCCTCTCTCTCATTATCCACCAGTGCATCAAGTCTATCTATAAAATCTGGGAAAGGCTCCGAAGGGGATTGTTTAATTGGGATAGAACTCTGCCTAGGATCTTTAGTGGGCATGATCTGAAATGCCCTTTAGGCAGCATCCTTCACGTGATTTAACACAGGAGGGGTTACTGGGTTTTACTGGGTTTTACTGGTTTTTACTGGGATGAGGTGCTGGGGGTTACTGGGTTATACTGGATTACACTGGTTTGCACTGGTTTATACTCATTTGTACAGGAATGGCATGCTGGAAGCATTGGTTTATACTGGGTTATACTGGGATGTACTGGGTTATATTGAGATGTACTGGTTTATATTGGGATGGGGCTTGGGACCTACTGGGAGTGACTTCATGTTGTGCTGGCCATAGTGGTTTATACTGGGAGCTGCCCCCACAGGGCTCAGGGTATTGGGGGTGGCTCCCAGTGCTTACTGGTTTATACTGATTCCCTCCCAGTATAAACCTGGTAAAAGTGGGAGCCCCAAGACCATACTGGGAGCCCTTAGACCTGCCTTTCATGGGTAGACCTGATTTCTTAAAATCCCTGTTTCTTTGAATATGTAGACCTGGTGTCCCTAAATCCCATACTGGGAATGGGTTTGGGTGCATGAATCCTCACTGCTTTGTGCTGGGAGCTGCCTCCCCAGGCTGCAGGGGCTTGGGGGTGGCTCCCAGTGCTTACTGGTTTGTACTGGTACCCTTCCAGTATAAACCTGGTAAACCTGTGAGCCCCAAGAGCATACTAGGAGCCCTTAAACCCGCTTTACGTGGGTAGACTTTCACATCTTCAAGCTTTGCAAGCAATTTTTTTCTGTACTTGTAGTGCCTATAATATCTTTCCAGTGTGCTAGGATATCACACTTTTTTCTTTTTTTGTTTTTTTTTTTTTTTTTTTACTGAGGAACCATACCAACGTTCCCCCCCACAAGTCTCACACTTTACTAATACCCACACTAAATGCTGCCCCTTTTTACAAAAGTGCGGTATTCCACCTCTCATTATCTGGACATCTGTGTCTTTTATGCTAGATTGCTCCTAGTCAATGTCCCAAAATCCCCATTGGCTTGAATGGGTAGTCCTGATGTCCCTAAATCCCCATTGACATCAATAGGGTAGACCTGGTGTCCCTAAACTCCATACTGGGAATGGGTTTGGCTGCATTAACCCTTACTGTTTTATACTGGGAGCTGCCAGCTCAGGCCACAGGGGCTTGGGGGCACATCCCAGGGCTTACTGGTTTTTACTGGTGCCCTCCCAGTCCACATCAGGACCACAGGCAGGCACTGGTGGCCGGGCAGGACCCCAAGGCCAAGCTGGCCTTTGCCAGGGCCCTGCTGAGCTGTGACTTCCCCAACTTCTTGGCCTGGCACCACTGGCTGCGGCTCCTGGTGCTCACCAGGAACTGCAAGAATTGCGAGACCAGGATGCTGCCCTCCAAAAGGCTGAAGTAAGAGATTCCCCTGGAAAAATTCCCAGAATTTTGGACGGATCCTATCCAAAAAATTCTCCAGCCCCTTGCTTGAAATTGAGCTTTGTTGCATTGGATGGGTAGACCTGGTGTCCCAAAAATTCCCATTGAATTCAATGGGTAGATCTGCTGTCCCAATCTCCATTGACCTTAATGAGTATATCTGGTGTCCCTAAATGCCCATTGACTTCAATGGTAAATCTGATGTCCTTACAATCCTGTGTCCCCAGATCACCATTTCCATTGATGGGTAGAGCAGTTTTCCTGAAATCCCCATTGGTTTCAATGGGTAGACCTGGTGTCCTAAATCCCCCCAGTTGACTTTAATGGAGGTAGACCTGATGTCTCAAAATTCCCATTCACATCAATGGTTGGACCTGATTTCCTAAACTCCCCACATATAGGGGTAGACCCGGTGTCCCACTGAGCCCATGGGTTTCAGTGGGTAGGCCTGATGCCCCCAAATCCCCATTCTCCTTAATGGGTAGACCTGATGTTCCTAAAATCCCTATGGTTTTTAACTGATAGATCTGGTCTCCCTAAATCCCCATTGTCGCTGAAGGGTAGGCCTGGTGTACCAAAAAAATCCCATTTTTTTCAATGGGTAGACCAGATTTCCCTAAATTCCAATTAATGGCTGGACTGAATTTTCTAAATTCCACACACTAGTGGCTAGACCCAGTGTCCCAAAATTCCCTTTGACTTTAAGAAGGAAAATCTGGTGTCTCTAAATCTCCATTGCCTTGAATGGGTTCACCTGGTTGCCCCAAATCCCCATTACCCTTAGTAGACATGGTTTCCAAAAAATCCCTCTTGATTTTAATGGGTAGATCCCATGTCCCTAAATCCCCATTGGATTCAATGGGTAGACCTGTTGTCCCTAAACATCATTGGTTTCAATGGGTAGACTTCTCCCTAAATCCTCATTTGGATCAAGACTTTGGACCTGTTGGCCCTAAAAATCTCCATTGGTTTCAATGGGTACACCTGCACCCCCACATACCTGTGTGCCCCCATTCAGATCTCAAGGTGTCCCTGGCTGCCCCCCTGAGATTTTGGGGTGCCCCCTTTGCCCCTCCCCAGAGCTGGAGCTGGTGCAGAACGCCGTCTTCACCGACCCCACAGACCAAAGCACCTGCACTGCATCCTCTCCTGAGGTCCCTCAGGGCTCCTTCCCATGCCTGGGACCCTTCTGTGGAGTTTTGGGGTGCCCCCTGAATGTTGGGGTGTCCCCTGAATGTTGGGGTGTCCCCCCACAGCCCCCCTGCCCCTGAGGGTCATCTGCATCCACGTTGACTGGGAGGACGTGACAATGGCCGTCATCTTCACCCAGCCCATCAGGGTGAGTGGAGACCCCTGGGAACCCTAAAAAAAAATCACCTGGGTACCCCCAAAAATCACCTGGATACACCTGGGTACTCCCCCAAATCACCTGAGTAACTCAAAAAATATGTGGGAACCCCTCAAAAGTCATCTGGATACACCTGAATACCCCCAAAAATCTTTGATCACCACCAAACTGGTGGTTGTGAAACCCAATGTTTTGACGGAGTAAACCAAGTGCACCTAAATCCCTGTTTACTTGAAAGGGTAGACCAGGTGTCTCATTTATCCCATTGACTTGAGTGGGTAGACCTGGTGTCCTGTTTACCCCCATTTATCCCCACTAACCTTTCCCAGTGCTCCCAATAATGCCCCAGGGCTCCCAGTAACTCCAGTTCCTACCCTCAACCACTCCCAGTGCTCCCAGTAACCCCAGGTCCTGCCCTTAGCCACCTCCAGTGCTCCCAGGAAAAGCTCCCAGTTTGACTAGTTTGCCCTCCCAGTCCTCCCACTAACCCCTCCCAGGGCTCCCAGTTTGCCCAGTTTGCCCCTTTCTTCCCTCCCAGTGCTTCCAGTTCCTCCCCCAGTGCTTCCCCTTAGCCTTTTCCAGTGCTCCCAGTTTAACCAGTAACCCTTCCCGATCAAGCCCTATTAATGGACAATCCTGGTGTCCCTAAATCCCCATTGAATTTGATTGGGTAGACCTGGTGTCCTGTGAAAGTTGGACTAGGAGAAAATAAACAGTAAAACAGGCCTGAACTTTAAAAGTTACAAAGAGAGTTTATTTACGCACTCTAAAGAATAAAGGGGAAAAAAGAAATTGAAACTTCAAAACACTTCCCTTTCTTCCACAAACTGTTCACTTTCCCATAACCAACATAGAGAGACAAAATGATTTCCAGTCAGTTTCAACTATTTAAATATCATCTTTCATCACCTTGGGAGACGAGTCTCCCTGGAGTCCATGAAGGTATTCACCACAAGAAACAGTCTGGTGGCTCCCAATGGCACAAACCTGCAACTGCCTGGAATTTTGCAGATTGGGCCATCTCACTCATGAGCAGCCTTTCTCTTGGCTACTCATGGGCCTCTCAGCATATCTGGGGTATTTGTTTAAGAATGCTTTTTTTAAGTATTTCACAAAGATTCTCTTCTACTGTCTTTAAAATTGTCTCTCTCTCAAGAGACCTCCTTTTACTAAAGCTAAAGGGCCAAATCTGCGTCTCAGACAGCTGAGACCTCTTTTTATCTCAGGAGCTGGGGAACTTCCTCTACAACATTCTCAATGAAATCTCAATTATATCAGTCTATTACCTTCAGCTAGAACAGCATTCCCCCCAAAGCAGCATCAATAGATTACAAGAAATAGTCAATTTCTCCATAGTTTCCAGCTAGAGATGTCCAGTCAAAAATGTCCACTTCCTCAATCCTTTCTTCCAGATAACCTTTATCAGTTCTTTTGCTGACTGTATCATGCTGTCTCTCTACATTTTAAATCACTCTGATCTTCTTCTCTCCCTTTGGGAAAGAGTTGGAGTTCTGAAAGCTTCATGTTGCCAGGAAAGGGTTAAATCTGCCCAAGGCCTTTCTCTCTCTCTCTCTGCAGCTCGCAGATGTTAGAATGATATTTAAACCCTGTACGCCCATGGAAACGTAACTACTTTCAATTGTTTCTTTCCTGAACTTCCTGAAAATTCACTTCCTGGTCAAAACAACCACAGCATGAGAACTGATTAAAAAAGATACATTAAAATTTTTAAGTTAGACTACGTGTGTAAGTAAATGTGTATATGTGCCTTATTAACTTACTGTAAAACTTTTTCCAATTATATTGATGCTGATTGCTTTGCACCAATGAATGTAATAAGTTATTGTAATGTAGGCAATGATTAAGAGATCATGCTTTGTTGAGAGTATATAAGCTAGGGAAAATGAAGAATAAAAACTTCTTCCATTTTGGATCCTGATCACGTGTGTGTGTGTGTGTATGTAACATCCGACCTAACAGTAACAGCCAGGGTGAAGCCATTCAGCGTTGCCCTCAGGTCGGGGCGCTCTGGGTTCACCTGTGGGGGAAAAAGAACAAAACTTGGGGAATTTTCCTACACCAAAAATTAGGAATTTCCAACCCTGAAATTGGTGGGTTTAACCCCAAAGTATTTGGGATATCAGGTTAACCCATTGACATGAATGGAGGCTTTTTGGACATCAGGTCAACCTATTGAACTGAATGGAGGAGAAAGGACATCAGGTCTACCAATTGAAAGCAATGGATACAAAAGGACACCAAGTCTAACCCAATAACGTCAATAGGGATTTAAGGACACCAGATCTACCCAATTAAAGTCAAAAGGAATTTAGGGACACCAGGTTTACCCAATTTAGGTCAATGGGAATTTAGGGACACCTAGTCTACCCCATCTCAGGTCAATGGGGATTTTACGGCGAGCAGGCATAGCCATCTAGGGCTTGATCAGGAAGGTTTACTGGGTTAACTGGGAGCACTGGGAATGGCTAAGGGGAAGCTCTGGGGGAGGAACTGGAAGCACTGAGGGGGAGTTGGAAGCACTGAGAGGAAGGAACAGGGGAAATGGAGCAAAGTGGGAGCACTGGAAGGGGTTACTGGGAGCACTGGGAGTGGCTAAAGGGGAGCACTGGGGTTACTGGGAGCTCCAGGGAATTACTGGAAGAACTGGGAAGGGTTACTGGGGATGAATAGGGGTAAACAGGACACCAGGGCTACCCACTAAAGTCAATAGGGATTTAGAGATAGCAGGCCTATACTTGAAAGTTGATGGGATAAATGGGACACTGTGTATACCCAGTAAAAGAAGTGAGGATTTACAATCAACAGTTTGGGCAGGGGCCAAGATTTTTTGGGGGTACCAAAAATTCTGTATCCAGCTGATTTTGGGGGGTACTCAGGAGATTTGGGGGGGTACTCAGATTTATCCAGGTGGTTTTTGGGGCTACCCAGTTGATTTAGGGGGTATCCAGGTGACTTTTAGGATTATCCAGGTGCTTTTTGGGAAGGATCAAGAGAATGTTTGGGGGTACCTAGATGATTTTGGGAGGGGTACCTAGATGTATCGAGGTAATTTGGGGAATACCCAGGTGATTTCTGGGGGGTTCCCAGGTGTCCTCACTCACCCTGATGGGCTGGGAGAAGATGACAGACACTGTCGTGTACTCCCGGTCAATGTGGACACAGATGACCCTCGGCGGCGCAGGGGCTGTGCAGGGACACCCCAAGATCCAGGGGGCACCCCAACATTCGGAGGGCAATGAATCATGATTTTAAAGAGTTAAGATTTCAGCTAACAGATAGAAGTAATTTATATGGCTCAGGATGAGAGTTAGATAAGCAAATGATAGGTTAATGATTATTAGATGCCTAAACTAGAGCTAATTGTTGCATTGTTTGCCATTATGAGCTTGTTTATAGAAGGAAGTGGAGTAAGTGAACTGTTATAAGAACAGATTGAAACCAGTAAGAATAATGGCCAGCACCTGAACTTTATATCAATCAGTCACAAAGCAGGGGACCTTGGATCGTGCCAGAGGATCACAGAGACCTGATGAAGACTCTCCTGATTTCATCTTTTGAGACCACTGACTCAATTTGAAACCACCAACCCAATTCAAGAGAAGAATTCCACATGTGTGAAGGACTAATAGCCTCATTTAATACAGAGTGGGGATGGGAGGTGCTGGGGTTATGCACATGTATTGTATGTAAGATTTTGGGAAATAGAGGGCAAAAACCCTTGTTCGGCACGGTCACGCCTTTTGGAGATGACTCCCTTGCAACCCGCAGGTGTTAATAAACATACCAGTTTCTAACTTTAACTAGAGGGTCTTTGTCCGTGATCATATCAATTGTTAATGATTCAGCCAACATAAAAAATGTGAACATGATAAAATTTAATAAACCTTGTTACATCCCAGCAATATCTGACATGTCCACCACCCATAAGGGATTGCCATACAAGAAGAATTTTTGACCAAGACATAAGAAGTGATATAAATATAAAAATACAACTAAGATGCTGACTAATGTGTTATTTAAACTTCTGAAAGATTGGGAAACTCCCTGAAGCTCAAAGCATGAAGCCAGTCAATGCAGATGCATTGGAATGACCAGAGAACAGCTGCACAAAGAAATCTGGGAGCAACAGGGAGGATATTGATCCAGCTGCTCTGTATGAAAAGATGTTGTTAGACATGGCCATTTAAACACGACAGCTGGAAACACCTGAAGGAAGAAGGCCATGAAATATTAGACTGAATGTTGGTGCAAAGGTAGATGGGAAGGTCAGTATTTCTTCTCTTGCCATCAGTAGAATCCAGCAGATCCAGGAAATCCTTAAACCTGGTGGAGAAACTTTGCCACTTCTTAAAAGTACTCAAATGACCCAGATAATAAAGATTTGCTTGTATATTATGAAACTCAAAAGTATTAAAACCTGTGCCCCTTCCAGGCAGACATCAGTTGTATGTCCATGAACAGGCAGTGCCACTTGTGCCCTGAGGTGTCCAGCTGGGATTGGCATCTCTCAAAAAGGAGCTGAGGGAGAGCAGAGCACCTTGCAAGCTGCAGGTCTTTGACAGCCCCACAGGGCTCTTGTCCCATCAACATCTGCTCTGCTCCAGTCTGAAACAGGGACCAGCATGGTGCTGGGATCATCAGAGAACTGAGGTGTGTGCTGGAATTCAATCCCCTGCCCATCCCACAGCAGCCCTGCCTTTCCCTCCTGCAGCCTTGGTCTCCCGCACAGCCATGGAGGCTCTTTGGGCTCTGGACTTTTCCTGCAGCCACCAAGGGCAGCTGAGCTGTGCCTCTGGCACAGTCAGGCCTGCCCAGCATTGCAGGCAATGCCCAGCAATTCCTGGTGTGTGCCTGGCCTTGCTGTCAGCCCCGGCAGCGGCTGCGTGGCCCCTTTGTGCGGCGCTGGCCCAGCCATGGTGCCACAGCCCCTGTGCAGGCCCAGGGCAGGACAGGAGCATTGCGGCTGGGAAGGGCCCCTGTGCCGTGGTGCCCACAGCAGCCTTGGGGCTCTGTGCCCCATGGCCTCCCTGCTGGGCAGCCTCTGCCAGCTCCTGCACAGCCCGGGGCACCTGTGGGCCTGCACAGACAGCCCTGCCCCGGGCTCTGCCGGGCTCTGGGCCAGCAGAGAGGCCGCGCAAGGTTGGCCATGGCCGGCAACAGGCCCTGAGCCCCGCAGGAGGATGGAGCTGGGCCCTTGTGACACTGTGGGGCCTGGTGGCACTAAGAGGACAAGAGTGACACTGTGTATGACATGGCACCATAGAGCCAAGGGGCTATGTGACACTGTGGGGCTGAATAAAAGCAAGGAGTCCATGGTGACACTAAGGGGCCTGGTGGAACCACAGAGGTGAGGCCTTGTTGAACCAAGGGGCCATTGTGCCACTGCAGAACCAAGGAGAGCCTTGGGAGACCCAATGGAATCCAGGGGCCATTGTTCCATTGCAAGAGTCCTTGGACTCTTGGAACTGAGAGAACAGTTGTGAAACTGGGGTGCCCCATGGAACAAAGGGTCCCTGGTGACACTGCAGGATCTTGTGTGACCAGGGCTCCATGGTGAACCTGCAGCACCAAGGAATTCATGGTGGCCCTCTGAGGCCTGATGGAACCAAAAGGCCACTGAGACCCTGCAGGGACTTGTGGAACCCTGCAGAGCATTGGGACAGAAAAGGACCTCGTGTCATGATGGGGCCATTGTGACACTTCAGGGCTGCATGGAACCAAGGGGTGAGGATTGCTCCTCAGGGACTCCTGGAATGAAGGAAAAAAGTTTGACAACTTTGTGGTGCCCCTTGGGAGCAAGAGACCACTGTGACACTGTGGAAGCAAGGAGACCATTGCTGCACTGCCTGACCTCATGGAACCAAGGATCCATTGTGACACTGCAGGGCCTTGGGGGACCAAGGCACCATTGTGACACTTTGGGGCTCAAGGATCCAAGGGACTTTGCGACACCAAGGGGTCCCACGGAACCAAAGGGACATTGTGACACTGGGAGGTCTCATGGAACCATGGAGACCATTGTGACTCTCAAGGGCCTCATGGAACCATGCTGACACCAAGCCGGCTGAGGGTGTTGATATGCTGGAGGGGAGGAGGGCTCTGCACAGAGCCCTGGACAGGCTGGATCCAGGGCCCAAATCCAACAATGTCAGGTTTAACAAATCCCAGTGCCAGGTCCTGCACTTTGGCCACAACAACCCCTGCAGCACTACAGGCTGGAGACAGAGTGGCTGGACAGCAGCCAGGCAGAAAAGGACCTGCAGGGACTGATGGACAGCAGGCTGGACATGAGGCAGCAGTGTGCTCAGATGGCCAAGAAGGCCAATGGCTCCTGGTCTGGATCAGGAACAGTGTGGGCAAAAGGAGCAGGGCAGTGATTCTTCCCCTGTGCTCAGCACCTCAAGTGCTGTGTCCAGTTCTGGACCTTCCAAATTAGGAAGGACATGGAGGAGCTAGAGCATGTCCAGAGAAGGGCAACACAGCTGGTGAGGGGTCTGGAGCACAAGCCCTGAGAGGAACAGCTGAGGGAGCTGGGGTTGTTTATCCTGGAGAAGAGGAGGTTCAGGGGAGACAAGGTGGTTTCAGGAAACAAGTTGGACTTGATGATGTCCAAGGTCTTTTCCAACCTTGCTAGTTCTGTGATTCTCTGATATCACCCTTGCAGCAGTTGCAGGATGAGCCCTGGGCCTCCTCTTCACAAGGTCCAGCAGCCCAGGTCGCTCAGCTTCTCCTCACAGCCCCAAAGCCCATCCTGTCAGTCCTGCAGAGCCTCTGCAGCTCCTCCTCATTACCCACAACAGGGAGCCCCACAGCCAGACACACCAGGCCAGATGGGCCCCCCTGGCCTGGGGTGCCTCTGGCAAGGGAGCAGCACGAGGCACAGCAGGAGCCTGCAGAAAATTCCTGAAGCACTTGGAGGATGATCCTGCTCCCCAGGGGATGTTCCCATGGTGCCAAGTCAGGAACTGAAATGGGGAGTGGGGCCAGAGAGGCAAGGGCAACCAGGAATGGGCTGTTTGCAGGGGAGGGAACAGGAGTGGGCAAGAGGAAGAAATTTGTACAAGGAAAAAGGGAAGAACGCCAAGTTGAAGCAAAGAAAATGGTCAGGGTGCTTTGGGGGTGGCTGCCAGGCAGCCCTGGCTCTGAGCAACAACGTCTGCAGTGGCACAGGAAACTCACAGCTGATGGGAACAAACTTTCTGTGTGACTTCAGAGGCCACCACAGACCTGAGTGGTTTCCCTGCTGTCCCCCAGCCCTTGCTGGCCCCAGGGGCTGATGGCATTTGTGCTCCCTCAGCTTCATCTCCCCACGCCAAAACCATGGGGGTGCTGGCGCCTGCTCTGGGCAGTGCAAACAGGGGCTCCTGAGGCAGTGCTGCCGTGTCTGTGCCTGCAAGGATGCGGCACCTGTGTGAGCTGGGGGAGAGGCCAGGGCTGCAGAGGGGGGATGTTGTTGGCAGGTGCATGAGGACGCTGTGGGACGCTGCCCTGGGGTGTCCAGCGCAGTGGGGATGGATCAGCCCCTGCTCTGCTGCTCCTTCCCCTTGTCTCCCCCAGGTACCTTGCAGAGCCCCAGCCATGCTGTTTGCCCCCAGCCTGCCCACGGCCAGCCTGGGGCTGCTCCCGGGGCTTTTCTGTGCTCAGCATTGGCCTGGGCAAAGTGTTCTGGAGAGAGCCTGGGCAAGGAGCCTGCAGCCCCCAGGCCCTGGCCTGAGGCGTCAGCGCTGCCCCAGCAGTGCCCATGGCCTGTCCCTGCTGCAGCCCTGGCACTGCCACCCCCAGCACTGTGCCCAGCCCCGAGAGCACTCAGGCCCTACAGCAACACCAGGGCCAGCAGGGCAGCGGGGCAGGGCCACGGCAGCAGCACTGGCAACACCAAGGGCTGCTGCTGCTGCTGGGCACAGCTGCTGTGCCAGCACTGATCTGCCCCCAGCTCTGCACACAGACATTGCTGCTGCAGCTGCAGAGAAGGGAACCAAAGGGAGATGTCTGCAGAAAACTTTGCTCAGAGATCATTTGGTTCATTTTAAATTACCAAGTGTACAGCCCCTCATTGACCAAGTCTGTGGACACAGAGAAGATAGAGACAAACAAAATGACGACATAACACAAATAACGATACTTCTTTTTGACAATATTAAAACTACAAACCAAAGAAAAAGAACCTCAAAAATGAAACCAACAAGAAGTATCAAAGATGACTTTTATTACAAGTGATTTCCAGAAATGGGCCAGCACTTTAATGTTTCCGAAACCATCCAGTGATCAGTCTCCACACTGCAGCCTTGAGCTCCTGGTTCCTCAGGCTGTAGATGAGGGGGTTCAGGGCTGGAGGCACCACCGAGTACAGAACTGACAGGGCCAGATCCAGGGATGGGGAGGACATGGAGGGGGGCTTCAGGTAGGCAAATGTGCCAGTGCTGAGGAACAGAGAGACCACAGCCAGGTGAGGGAGGCAGGTGGAAAAGGCTTTGTGCCGTCCCTGCTCCGAGGGGATCCTCAGCACAGCCCTGAAGATCTTCACATAGGAGAAAACAATGAACACAAAACAGCCAAACGCAAATGAAAAAGAAAAAACAATAAACCCAAATTCCCTTAGATAGTACTTGGAGCAGAAGAGCTTGAGCATGTGTGGGACTTCACAGAAGAATAGGCCCAGGGCATTGCCATAGCACAGGGGCAGGGAAAATATACTGGCTGTCAGCAGCACAGCATTGAGAAAGGCACTGGCCCAGGCAGCTGCTGCCATGTGGGCACAAGCTCTGCTGCCCAGGAAGGTCCCGTAGTGCAGGGGTTTGCAGATGGACACGTAGCGGTCGTAGCACATGGTGGTCAGGAGGAAATACTCAGCTGAGATGAAGAACAGAAAGATAAAAGCCTGTGCAGCACATCCTGTGTAGGAGATGGTCCTGGTGTCCCAGAGGGAATTGTGCATGGCTTTGGGGACAGTGGTGCAGATGGAGCCCAGGTCGGTGAGGGCCAGGTTGAGCAGGAAGAAGAACATGGGGCTGTGCAGGAGGTGGCCGCAGGCTACGGCGCTGATGATGAGGCCGTTGCCCAGGAGGGCAGCCAGGGAGATGCCCAGGAAGAGGCAGAAGTGCAGGAGCTGCAGCTGCCGCGTGTCTGCCAATGGCAGCAGGAGGAAGTGGCTGATGGAGCTGCTGTTGGACATTTGTTGTCTCTGAACCTTGGGTTCTGTCAGGCAGAAAAGGACAGTAAAGTTTTAGAGGAAATATCTGTAAGCAAAATCAAAACCATTTTCCATACACCCTTCCCTGGAAACCACAGACACCCTTTTCTGTTTTAGAGTTCTGGAGTTTTCTAGATAAGCTCCGTCATATCTCTCCTGGTAATCTTGGATATCAGAAAGCCTCAGGATTTCTGCTGTCCCCAGGGAGAACAGAGAAAAAGTGATGTGACGCAAAGTGATGAGAGTATAGTGACTGGACATGGTCTGTCATTCTGACCTGTTCAGAATTTCCCTGGATTTTAGCCTTTCTTAAATGGGGGGTGATCCGCTTCCCACATTTCCCCTAAAAAAATCACCAGGTACTGCTCAGAGCACATGGATACACCACAGCTCAGCTCCACATTTGTAGCAAAGGACTCACATTGCTCATTTCACCATCCCAACAGCATTTTCAGTGTCACAACACCTCTGTCTTTCCCCGTGGGTCTTTCAGATAACACAAAGATGCTAAAGGACAGGTTTGCATCCTGGACTGAAGCTCCCAGCTTGGAAGGAAATCTCAGGGAGACGCCCAAGTGTCCTTAGGATGGCATTGGACTAAGGGAGATGCAGATCCTTCCCTGGCTGCACTGACAGCATTGCCCACAGCCGGGCACTGGGGACAGCGTCACCCTGAGCCAGCTGTGCCCCCTGCCAGAGCCCCCCAGTGCCGGGCAGCTGCTCCCAGCCCTGTGCTCTGCAGAGGGAACTGGGCCCGGGGCTGCACAGCTGCCCCACGGCTCTGCTGCAGCTCTGCCTGCACAGGAGGGGCTGCACGCCTTGGAGCCCCAGCCCTGAGGGCAGAGGCTTGGCTGGGGGACAGGAGGGAGGGGGCTTGTTCAGAGGGAGGGGCTGCACTGCAGGGGCTCCTATGGAGATCTCTGAACTCTCCCTGCCACAACATTTCTGGTGTTTGTTTTCTCTCATTGCCTCATCTTCTCTCTGCTTCCTGGAGATTTTCCTCCTGCAGGTGTTTCCCTGTGCCTGAGCTCTCCCTGCCAGCACTCCCAGAGCCCAAATCTCTGTGCACTCTCCTTGGCCCTACAGAACCCTGCCTGTTTGCAGGGCATTGGTTGGGGGCAGGTTCTGTTTGCAGGGTGGACAAAGGACAGCTCAGACTAAGCCTGATAACTGAGAGTTCAAATGTCCCAGGGACTGGTGAAAATTAATGATACCTTTATAATTTTTTCCTCCTCTCCCCAATTGTCTAATATTAGGAAATGAAAACAAAGTCTCAGCAAAAGTCCTAATTTAAAAAAAAATCCTTTTCTTGGAAATATTTTGGGAGTGGTCAGAAGCTCAGTGTGTCAGAGCTTCACAAACATTTCTTCTCCCCTGCACCAGAAATACTTAGAGAGTTGTACTCACAGAGACTGATGTTGCAGCTTGAGGAGATCACTGCAGGAGCTGCAGCTGCATTGTCCTGCAGCCAGAGGTTCCTGTGCCAAGGGCTGGCAGTGATTCTCCCCCAGTCCTTTCTCAGCACCTTCCCAGCCCTGAGTGATTGAAGCTCTCTGTGCCTCTGTGCTGTGCCCGGGGTGGCTGCAGGCAGTGCCCCAGCCCTGCTGGGCTGGCAGAAAAGCTGCTCATCCAGAGAAATGTGTTTTTAAGCTCTTCCTGCTTGCCAGGATCTCCCTCTGGATGATGAGCTCAGCCCAGCTCATCAGCACAGACACAGCACAAGGACTTTAATGACCCTCTCGGGGCTTTGTGCTGAGGCCCTGAACATCAGTCCCTGAGAGGGAGATGAAGAAACCTCTCAAGAACTCCAAGGCAGAAGCCAACTCCAAAGTTTCTGGAAGTTTTAATGGGTCCCACTGAGGGACACGACACAGAAAGTGTCCCCAGGCCCCAGGCAGAGCAGAGAACTGCAGGCAGTGATGACAGGTGGGGACAAAGAGAAGCCAAGGCTTGGTGCCCTGGGCCACAGCAGCCTCTGTGCCACCAAGGACACTGAGGAGACCCCTTGTCCTGAGGCCCTGGGGCCTCCTGGCACAGCCCCAGCAAGGCTGGGCACTGTCAGCCCCTTGTGCTGCCCTCAGCATCCCCCTCCCATGCCAGTGGCCTCCAGGATGTGCTGGAAGGAGTCCCTGGGGAAGGAGCCTTGGTCAGCAATGGCCCTGGGGGGCTCCTTCGTGCTGCCAGGGACTGCAGGTTTTTCCAAAGCCTTTGGGTTTGGCTTTTGCCTTGGAGTCTCTGAGAGGTTTCTGCAATCCTGGCCTCCAATTCTCTGCTTTAATGAGTCCCTTGAGAGATTTTGTCAGTAACAACACTCAGTGGGGCTCATTAATGCTTCAAGGTACTTCCGTTATTTTAGGATACTTGGTGTTTCCTTTTCAAAGTGACTCTAGGAAAAGTTTGTGCAATCATGGCATCCAATTATCTGCTTTAACGAGTCCCTTGGGATTCTTAGTCAGCAAAAACACTCAGTGAGGCTCATTAATACTTCAAGATACCCAAAGTTTACTACAGAAATTTTTTTGGACACTGATCTTTAGAGGTTTGTGCAATCAAGGCCCCAATTATCTCCTTTAACGAGTCCCTTGGGATTATTAGCCAGTAAAAACACTCAGTGGGGTTTATTAATACTTCAAGGTACTCAGGGTTAGTTTAAGTACTTCCTTTTGCCACTGAGTCTTTGAGAAGTTTTTGTGCAATCCTGACCTCCAATTATATGTTTTAATGAGTCCCTTGAGATTCTTAGCCAGTAACAACACTCAGTGAGGCTCATTCATGCTTCAAGGAACTCAGGAGTAATTTAAGTACTTCTTTTTGCCACTTAGTTTCTTAGAGGCTTTTGTGCAATCCTGACCTCCAATTCTCTCCTCCAAGGAGTCCATGAATGGCCTGTGTTGGCATGGACCTCAGTGGAACCCATTATTACTTCAAGACACTTTGGGTGTTTCCTCTGACTTTGCCTCCTGGCAAGGTTTGTGCAATCTCCTCTCAGGCCCTGAGGTTCCAGGGCTCAGCACCAAATGCACCACGGGGCTCATTAGGATCAAGCAAGTCCTGACAAACCATGGCTGTGCCTTGATTTCCCTCTGGTCTGGTGTAGTTCATTAAAAAGTCTTTTTTCCTGGAGTTATGGGAAAATATTTCAAAGAAATTCTAAGTAAATACCTATTCCTTTTTTTAAGGGTGTATTTTATTATTGTTCTCTTTAGAGAAAAGGTGATTGCAGCATTCTGTGATTGATACTGATCCAAGGTCTTCCCATAAGACGGTCTGGCCTGCTCAGAGAAGCTGTGCCTTGAGGGCTGACCAGTGCGGACAATCTTGCTCCACGTTCCCCAACCCCATCTTGTCTCTCCTCACTCACCTGGGACCTGCTTTGCTTGGAGAACTGGCTGCACTCAGGGAAAAGAGGAGCTTTCTTCCTTTTTTGGCAATCTAAAACTCCAAAGCTTCAGACAATCTTCTAAGTGTGTGCCAAGCCAAGGGTGCCACCAAGAAGGTTCCCCTTCCCCAAGGCTGAACCATGCAAGGAATGTTTTAGACACACAGGAAGTTCTACCATAAACACAAATCCAGAGTTGGCTGAAGGCAGAATTAGACCAACTGCTGAAGGACAGACAAGCTTTGAACTCCTTGCAGCTCAAAGCTCCAGCTGGGTTGTTGAGAGGTGTGTGAGTGAGGCAAGAGTGAGGGCAAGAGAACTGCAGAGAGCCCTGGAAGTGCTTCTGTGCAGCCAGGCTGTGGGGAAGGGCACTGCAGGCCTGGCCTGGGCCAGGAGTGAGGCTGGATCATCATGCCAAGCTGCCCTGGGCCATTGCAAGGGGCTGTGGCCATGGACACTGCACTGAGCCCACTGTGGCAGCGCCTTGCTCAGGGCTGGTGTCAGTGCCCAGAGGCAGAGGGGATCCCTTGCTGGGGGCTTGTGCCATGGCCACCTGCCCTGTGCCACGCTGGCTGCTCAGGCACCGCGGAACCAGCAGCAAACGCCACTGCCAGGGCCAAAGGGCAGCTCAGGCAGACAGAAAGGGGCAGGGCTGGGCACTGTTTCCATGGCAGCCCTCACTGGGACACCACCCCTGGGTCACCTGGCATGGCAATTGCCATGGAAACCCGGCTCATGGGAAATGCAAGTGTGGACAAAGGTTTTAGTAGGGCCTGTCCCAATAGGACGAAGGGTGGTGGTTTGGAACTAAAGGAAAAGAGGTTAAGATAAGAAGAGATAAGGAGGAAATTTTTGATGGTGAGGTCCGTGATCCAGCAGGACAGGTTCCTAGGGAGGTGGTCAATGCCCCATCCCTGGAAACATTCCAGTCCAGCTGGGACAGGGCTCTGAACAACCTGATCTTCTGAAGGATGTCCCTGGTCATGGCAGGGGTTGGATGAGATGAGAACTACTGAGCTTCTGGGGAGGCTGTGGTGTCCCAGGGGAATTTTGGGGTTCCCAGGAGGTTTTGGAGGTACCTGGGCCATGCTAGTGACAGAGCTGGGTACCCTGTGCCAGATCTGAACCTTCTCACTGTGCACGGGCAGTGTCAGCGTGTTCAGAGAGATCTTGGGGGGGCCCAGGGGGTCACCCCAAATCCCAGAGGACCCCAAATGCTCAGGGACCCCCTGAACTCCTCTCACTGCTGGATCTGCTGCAGGCAGGGGGGCACCAGCACTCGGCCCCACCCCCACCATCACAGGGGGGCAGAAATGGGGGAGGGGCACGGACAGGTCAGGGGGACTCCAAAAGTCCTGGGGGAGGGGACACGGGGGGACTCCCAGGAATCCCTGTGGGGGGGATGAGGAAGGAGGGGCTGGGTGCTGGGAAAGGCAGGAATAGGGGTCCAGGGGGTAAATGGGCCAAGGAAAAGGGAGTTCTGGGGGCAGGGAAGGGCGGGATGGCCGGGAAAGGGTGCAGGGGTTGTTGGTGCCGGATAAGGGGGTACAGGGCGGAACCCAGGCCCGGGAATGGGGGTTCGGGGGGATCGCGGAGCCCAGGAATGGGGGTTTGGGGGCCCCTCGGTGCTCCGGAATGGGCGATCAAAGAGTCCTGGTGCCGGGGGTCCCCCTCACCTCTCGTCGCCCCCCGGGGCCGCAGGAGCGCCCCCAGCCCCGGCGCTGGAGCCATGGCGCTGCTCCGCTGCGGCCCCGCCCACTGCCCCGGCCCCGCCCCCAGAGCCGCCTCCGGCCCCGCCATTGGCGCCGCTCTTTGCTGCCCGCCAATGGCAGCCCGAGTTATTCGTGACGTCACTAGTAGCCGGGCGGATCCCGGCGACGCAGGGCGGGGGAAGCCCCGCGATCTGCGGATCCATTTTCTCCTGCGGGAGCGGTCCCGGCCCGGCGGAGCGGGACTGGCGCTGGGACTGCGATCCCTGATTCCCGATCTCCTGCTCTCGCTCTCTTCTGTGCTCTCCCTTTCCTTCGGGCCATCATCAGTGCCAGAGCGGCTGGAGAGCCCCGTGCCCGGTTGGGGACTGGGGGTTGTAAGGAATAAAGAGCTTGACTCAGCCAATATATCAGGCAACAATCAAATTAATTAATTCAGTAATAAAAAAGGTAAAATGTGAGCAAAGCAGCGCGCTGGGTACAGTGGGGGTTTCCCCTCCAACTGCACACCAATGGTTAATTTTTGCTGGTATTTATTGAGCATCTTCATAAGCATTTGTCAGCAGGTTTTTTTGTGATTTCCCCCTCGTTTCTATTTGTGAAGTCCAGGTTCTATACCCCATTGTAATTAGTTCCTGTTGGTGATGTGGAATCTCTATACCTTAGGGTTGTAAATTAGTGAGGTGATGTCCAGCTTCCTTTTTTCAGAAACAAACATCAGTGATAGTGAGGTCCAGCTTTCCTTCTCAGGACCATAAATCAGTAATGGCCATGTCCAGTTTTCCAGATGGTGGTCTATCTTCCCTTTCCAGGATTGTCCAGTTTTCCTTCTCAGGATCATCAATTTTTAGCTCGGGATAAGCTCACTTCCTTCTTTTCATCAGATAATTACAATTCCTTCTATATATATATTCTAAAGCTGTAGTTCAAAACCTTTTATTACAAAGCAGCTTAAAGCTTACAACAATTTTATTTTCAAAGCAAATAATAATACTTCTGCATTATTCTATCCGACATATTAAAAGCCTAAAAAACTCATGCTAATAAAAAAACCCTTAAAACTTATATTGTGAAAAACTTCTAAGCTCACATTGTCCACTTATAAGGAAGCAAAATATTTGTCCAAAAGCTTCTTTTCATGCTTCTTCCGTTTGTTCATTAAAATTCATTTTTTATAACTGTTCTTTGGCCTTTTTCCACACATTTCACAACCACAACTACACAACCCCACATTTCACAGACAGAAAGGCAAAAGAAACAGCTAAAGGTGAGGTAATTACTGAAACAGTGGAAACAGCCTTAATTCCAGATGGACAAATTTCCATTGAAGGTAAGCCAAGGTATAATAAAAAGGACAAGAGACGTATCGAAAAGGAGAATGGAAGTTATAACCAGGAGGGGTGGGCTATTACAAATGAAGGGAAAGGAAGGCTTGTGATCCCCTCTTACATGCTATGGTCATTAGTGAAAGAGGAAAATGAGAAAACACACTGGGGAATAGATGCCCTGTACAATTATTTGAAAGATAGAATCATAGCCAGAAATTTGCCAAGTACAGTAATTCAGATGACTCGCCAATGTAGCCTTTGCCTTCAAACTACACCCAAAAATATTCCTAAACCAAAGGTTGGGCAAATTGGGAAAGGATATGGACCTGGGCAGCAATGGCAAATTGATTTTTCAGAATGCCCAGGAGAGGAGGGTATCGATACCTATTGGTGTTTACAGATACCTTTTCAGGGTGGCCAGAAGCTTTCCCTACTAGAACTGCCAAAGCACAGGAGGTAACCAAAGCATTGTTACAGGAAATAATACCGTGTTTTGGAGTCCCAGCCACAATGTCCTCAGGTAGGGGGCCACATTTTATTTCAAAAATTGTGCAGCAAATTAGCCGCCACCCAGGCATAGACTGGGAACTTCACATTCCACATCATCCTCAGTCAAGTGGCCAAGTAGAGAAAATGAATCATTGGATTAAACAACAAATTATATGACTGGGACAAGAGGCAAAGTTACCTTGAACTCAGGCTCTTCCATTAGCATTGCTACAGGTTTGGACCAAACCAAGAATAAAAGAAGAACTAAGTCCCTTTGAAATATTGTATGGAAGGCCATATGGAATTCAAGAAGGGACAACACCCACTCAGGTAGGGGAAGAAACCCTACACAGATATAGGATGGCCCTAAACAAACCACTTAGGGAAATTGAGAAACATGTGGCTGGGGCTCGAAGCAGAGAAGTAGATGGGCCAGTACATCATGTACAGCCTGGGGATTATGTGTATGTGAAGGCTTTTGCAGAAAAGACTCTGGAACTACAGTGGGAGGGACCACTCCAAGTGCTCCTCACCACCTTTACTGCAATCAAAATCAAGGAACAAATCACCTGGATCCATCACTCCTGAGTGAAGAAGGCTCCTGAGGAACTTTGGAAAGTTATACTGGGTGACAATGAACTGAAATGAAAACTTTCTCAGGAAAATAAATACAGTGTGGGTGAAATGATAAGTATAGTTTAACAACTCTCCCAAGAATAGAAAGGTTTGTAGTTGTAATGGATAATCAGGTAGGTATAGCCTGGAGAGTTGTGGCATTTGTGACCATGGCTATAGCCACAGCTAAGGCAGCACCACTTGTACATAATGTGACTGGTATAGATGAGTGCCAAGGGAAAGCTTTTATGATTTTTACTCCGTGAGTCTCTGAGTCAGGTGTTAAAAGTTACAAATGCAGCTGTGTGGGAAGGAAGAAATGTTTGGGGATGTGAATATGTGTTTATCCAGGATGGATTCCATGGATCTCATCAAGAACCCATGAAACCTTCTCAAATTTCTCCTGAATGCCGTGACAAATGCTTAACCAATTTTTCTGAGTTTAGACTCAAAATAGAAGGTTGTGCAATTAGGGATTTTAAAATTGACTATAATATAACTCAAGTTTACACTGACCCTCAAAAAGATGAGGTTAAGATAACTCGACCAGTGCCAACACTGAGACACCACAGCCACTCAAATCACTTTAGAACCCATAACTCCTACAATTACCAAAATTGGGTCATATGCTGTTAAGGAGACAGGAATTAAAAAATTGCTAGTTAATCCAACGTGGTCATTAAAACGGGTAGAGATGGCAATGCAAGTGAATGCCTCTGACATTTAACCCGAGTGTGCTCCATTTTTAAAGACCTCTCTTACCGATTGGACCACCTGGCTGCAGAAGCGTGTGCCTTACATGTCCAGACAGAAGAGAGACCTCACTGGGTTATTTGGAACAGGACTAGGGGTTTTAAACACCATGGATTCAGAAGTATTAATGAACAAATTGATGATAACAGGCAGTGATATGGTTAAATTGCAACAACCTCTACAATCTTCCTTATTGGCATCAGGTACCAGCCAGTGGAGGTTATCAAAAATAACTTATTATTATTATTTTTATTATGATATTTTAATATTATATTTAATTATTTTATACATTTATTTCTATATTTATATTATATATTTAATATATTTATATATTTTAAATAATTTATCTTTTATATTTTTGTATTTATATATCTTTATATTTCTATATTATATATTTTATATATTATATATATTATATATATTTTATATATGTATATTATCTATATATTTATTATATAATATATATTTATTTTATATTTATTGTATATTATATTAATATTACATATTAATAGACCATATTTATTATGTTATTTATTTATTTTATTTATTATAACTTTTAACTTATTATTATTATATTACCAGAATGGGAAAACATAGAAGACCAGGATCATGAATAAAAATAACGAATAAAAAATAATAACGCTGAATAAATAATAATAATGAATAATAACGAATAAATAATAATAATATAAATATTATATAAAATAATAAAAATAAAGAATAATAAAGAATAATAACTAATAAATAATAATAAATATATAAAAATATTATACAAAATAATAAAATTTATAATGATTACTAATGAATAAATAGTAATAATAATATATAAATATTATATAAAATATTTTTGCTTTAGGGCTAAATCAGGAGGGGACCATACTCTATCCTTCTGAACAGAGAATGTGGGCACAGAAAGTTGAAGGAAGGTCATGAACCATTTATATAGAATATTGTTCAATGAGGGAACAATTGGAGTTTATATGTGAAGGCAATGGAGGTGATGATGAATTTAAAATTATTTCTTTTATTTTATTTTATTTTTATCCAATTTCCAATCAGCAACGGTCGTATTGTACCACCATATAGACGAACTTGACTACTGTGCAAGAAATATCTCCTGTGCCTATAGGGATGAACTTAATTTTGGTTGCACAATTATTGAAACAGAATGAATTAAAGGAAATTCTTAAAGAAATTAGAGATTAAGGAAAGAGAACTTTGATTACAATGCACCATGATACAGAGACTATATGGAGAGTATTTAAAAGGTCAGAAGAAGGCCCATCCCATCATTGGTGGGATGTGCTTTTGGGTGGTCGCCAACAGCGACTGGCTTACTCAATACCTTGGTTCATCAAATTATTGTTTTGCTTATCTTAGTTGATATAAGTTTGATCTTGTCTGTGATAATACTTGCTTGGAATTGGAGAATGCTGCAGCAAGCAGCAGCTTTAATTTCAAAAACAAGAGCATATGCTATGGTTTTAAGGGGCACCTACTGCACAGCTTGGCTAGGTGAAGAAGAATCTATACATTAGTAAAAGAATTTACTAACCTTGAAGAAGGAGTGGGGAAATTATCATGATTTAAAAGAATTAAGATATTAGCTAAGGGTTGGAAGCAATTCATGTTGATCAGGATGTAAGTTAGATAAGCAAACGATAAGTTAATGATTATCAGATGCTTTAACTAGAGCTAATAGATGTATTGTTTGCCATTATGAGTTCATTCTAATATTGTTTATAGAAAGAATGGAGTAAGTGAACCGTTAGAACAGATTGAAACCAGTAGAACAATGGCCAGCACCTGGACTTTATATCAATCAATCACAAAGCAGAGGACCTTGGATTGTGCCAGAGGCTCACAGAGACCTGATGAAGACATTCCTTACTAAATCCTTCAAGACCACTGACCCAATTTGAGACCCATGACCCAATTCAAGAGAAGAATTACTCACACATGAAGGACTAATAGCCTCATATTAATATAGAGTGGGGATAGGAGATACTGGGGTTATGTACATGTATTGTGGGTAAGACTTTGGGAAATAAATAGAGAGCAAGGAACCTTGTACGGGGCAGCCATGTTTCTAGGGGACTACCACTGTGCAGCCTGCTGGCATCTTAAAAAACACACCACTTCCTAACTTGAACTAGTTAGAGACTTTTGGCCCATTAACATATTGGTTAACGACTCACATTGTTGAGCCAAGGCCTGATGGAATCCCGCTCAGTGTAGGATTAGCTGGATCTGGCAGCTGGGTCCTTGAAGGCCTCCCCAAGGCCTTCCCTTGGCAGCCGTGGGCAGGGGATTCATCCATCCTCCTTCCCTGCCCCAGACCTGTTTTGAGCACTGTGTGGGCACAGATTCCCTTCTCCGTGTCTGTCCTCAAGTGTGATCCCAGCTGGGTCAGTGGGCTCTGCTCTGAGCTGCCAGTGCCTCACAGGCTGCAGGGCTGCAGGTGCTGCTGCTCAGCCACCCCACGGCACTGCCAGCAGTGGCAGCAGCAGTGCCAGCAGCAGCAGAAATGCAAACAGCAGCACCCAGAGCAGCAACAGTGCCAGCAGCAGCAGTGCCAGCAGCAGTTTCCTCTCAACTGTTGCTGTGCCTGCACTGCCGCCCCTCCTGCTGGCACCAACATTCTCTGGCAGCCCGGGAGACAGCCCTGGAGTCCAGCCGTGGGCTCACAGAGCCATGGATTCCACACATGGATTCCTCGAGCCATGGAATCCTGGGGCCCTGGGCACCCACAGATTCTGGTGCCCAGCTTGGATGTGAAGAGAATGCAGTGAAATGAGGTTCCTGAGGAGGCTCTGCCCTTCAGGAATGGTCTGGATGGTTTCAGTCAATTGCCCGTCTCTTGTCTCTTTGGAGGCAGTCTTCTCCTGTTCAGTCCTTCAGATTCTTGCTCCCTGATTCTTCCACTTGGCAAAACATACTCCAGGTATGCTCTAAAGTGTCAGGAGTGCCACGCCCCTATCCGTCTCCCACAGCCCTGCAAAGCCAGAGGTGGAACTGGCTTTTGATTTTGTGTACATCTATTTATCCCTTTTGGAATGGATGGTTCTCATTCCTTGTTGATGTTGCAAAGCTGAGGTACCCACAGTTGTCACCCAGGAGCCTGTGATCCATTCCACTGAAGTTATTTCATTGGAATCCATTTTGTTTTGAGGTGGTTCAGAATTCCCATTTTCTGCTGAAAAACACTGGACTAATTGGTGCAAATGGTTTTTGCCTGGGAGGCTTGATGAAAAACCCACATTATAATCATGAGCATAGGCTCTTGAAGAAAATGATAGTACAGGCTGAACCTTTGTCTTCAAATGGGGGGTTTGGAATGCAGATATGATGTGGGTTTTTCTTGTTAGTTGTAGTTCTTGATCCTGGTTTATTTGCATTCAAACCCTACAGACTGGCTGGCTTAGCTTGAACACCTGCACAGATGGAGAGATGGCCTCCCATGCTCCCCTCTGTGTAGCTGAGATGGGCAAAAGGAGAGAACAATTTCTCTTTCTGCTCTCCAATCCAGCAGGAAGCTGACAGGGTTACCCCAGAGTTGCAGAGAAGGCTCTGTGGGATGAGCACATGACGTTCTTGAAGCTGTGTGCTCACCCCGAGGCCTGCACAGAGGGGCTTGGTCTGGGTGCCTCAGCCTGTTTGGCGCTGCCTCTTGCACCATTCTGGCCGTGCTGGCACAGCACTCACTGCCTGCCCAGCGTCCCTGTCACCTGCATTGTCCCTGTTCCTGACCTCTACATGCTGGCAGGAGCAGTGCCCATGCAATGGGACGGAGTGAGACTTGGAAAGAATCCTCTGCAGTTGCCATGAGTTTGAACAGATGTACAACCTCTGCCGTGCCTGGCAAGTGTTTCCTGGCAGCCCGCAGTGCAGCCTCCAATCCCTGGGAGTTCACAGGGTGCACTCTGCACTCCAGCATCCATTAATGCATGCAGGGAGTGAAGTGCTTTTCCTGGCATTCCTGCCCAAAATTGGATGGCTTTTAGATTGAATGTTCAGCTTAGGCAAGTTTTGTCCTCATCATGGAAGGGCAGTTATCTGCACTAAGGAAACCTTCTTAGTGCTACACTCTCCATTCCCTGCTTTCCAGCCACAATGTCCACAGCCTCTTTCTGCAACATCCTCCCCTAAATTTCCTTCTGCTGCCCTGACTGCAGGAAGGGCTTCAAACACAACTCCACCCTTGTCAGGCACCGGTGCATCCACACTGGGGAGAGGCCCTACGAGTGTCCCCAGTATGGGAAGAGCTTTTCCAGGAGCTCTCACTTGACCCAACACCAACAGAGGCACCAGTAAGGGAAGCCCTGCAAGTGCCCCGACTGCTGGAAGAGCTTCATGCTCTGCTCCAACTCCATCCCCCCATTGGAGGACCCACATTGGGCAGAGCCCTGGTGACCCACGTTCCCAGTGATCCAGGTTGGGACACTACCTAGCTGGTGGTCTGCACGTCTTCCTTGACCCCCATAGGCACCTGAAAGAATTCTGTGACAGGAACATCCATCAAGACTTTGTTCAACTTTGGAAATTAATTGGGAAAAGCTGATTTGTTGACAGCCCAAAAAATCTCATCTGCTCTGGCCAGCTTTTCCTTCATGTGGCATCAAGCAATGCTGGGGGATCTTGGAGACCTTTTCCCACCTAAATAATTTCCATGTTTATCCCATCAAAACACCCACAATTGGGGTAAAATAAACAAAATTAAGCAATGAGATTGAAAGCTGAATCATTTTACTGGGATTTGAGTGTCAATTTGGGGTTCAGGAGAATACTCAGGGGGAATTAGGTGTGTTCTGGGACCACCCAAGCCAAGGGACATGACCGTGATCTTGTAGTTGTTGCAGCAGAATGTGTCCACCTGAGCCTGTGTGTTCTCCAGGAATTCCAGTTGTCTGTTCCAGTCCCTTGCCTGGGTCTCCTCATCCAGGATGTCCCCTGCAAAGTGTCCAAGTCGCTGCTGAAGTGCCCGAGCTGATCCTGCCTGTGGATGTTCTGTGCATCAACCTCTCCTGATCAGTTCCGTAGGGGCTGAAAGGGGTTTTACAGACTCCTGGGGAGACTGAGAGAGGCTTTTGCTGCTCTTGGGGCCATTTGTGGTGCTGGGAGAAGGCTTGGGAGGTTTCTGGGCGGGTTGTGAGGGAGTTTTTGGGTTGTGGCAGGACTTCATGGCTTGGAGGGAATTTGGGTGGGTCTTGGGGGAGATGGGAATGGGAGTTTTGGTTTTGGGGCCATTTCTCTTGCAGGCAGTGGTTGTGGGTGCTCTGGGCAGGAGCTGTGGGGTGGTTTGAGGGGTCAGGGAGTGGCTTTGGGGTTGGGATGGGGTTTTTGGGCAGTTTGGTGACTCCCCCCATACCCCCAAAGCTGCCACCAGACCCTACCCCAAAGATGCTGCTGTGGTTTAGGGGCTCCATGTTTGGGTTCATCCTCCTGGCACTGCAGGAGAAGGTGGATGGGGATCCCCAAGGGCTGTGTGTGTCTCTCCCCCAGAGCTTGGGGGAGGACAGTGTCACCATCCCAGTGTCACCATCCCAGTGTCACCCCCTTTTCCCTCCCCACAGGGCTCCTGGCCCAGCTCCTGCTGCCCCCAGGAGGGAATTTGGGGAGGGGGCAGAGGGGGTGTGCAGCCCCCTCTGGGGGATGACCCCACCACAGCCCCTTTGTTCAGCACCAAGCTGGGCTTGAGGCCGCAGCAGGAAGAGGCCCAGGGGAAGCAGATCCTGCAGGTGGGACAGGGCTTGGGCTCAGGGCAAGATCCTGCCCTGCACACCTGGCTCAGGTGTGACCCTGCCCCGGGAAGGGAGCGGGACATTCCCATCCCCACGGACCAGGGCTGGGAGCAGCACTTGGAGCATGGACATGGAAATATTGGGAGCAACTGGACCACACTGAGGGCTACTGGGAGTGACTGAGAATGACTGGTGCATTCTGGAGGGAACGGGAATATACTGGAAATGAGGGAGATCATTCTGGGGGCAACTGGAACCATACTGGGTACTCTGGGGTTACTGGGTATGAGCATGCTGGGGGCAACTGGGATATACTGGGAGTGTCTGGAACAATACTGGAGGGGACAACACTGGGAACAACTGGGACCATGTTGGGGGACACTGGGAGCAACTGTGTGTCAATATGTGACAGGACTGTTAACTTGATAGCATATGGGTAGAGCAGTGGATGATATCTACCTCAGTTTTACCAAAGCCTTGGAGACTGTCTCCTACAACATCCTTAAATACAAACTGTCAAAGTGCCCAGGGAGGAAGACTGAAAAATGGATGGGTGGTTGGGCCCAGAGGATTGTCATCAGTGGCACAAAGTAGAGCTGGAGGTAAGTCCTTGTGCTCTGACCCCCAGGGGCTGATAGCAGGGCAGATACTCTTTAAAGACTTCATGAATGGCTGGGCTGGAGGTGCAGTTTACCCTCAGCAAGTTTGCAGACAATACAAAAGTGGCAGGAGCAGCTGATACACCAACTGCTTGTGCCATTCAGAGGGACCTTGGCAGGCTAAAGAATTGGCCTGAGGAAAATCGGATGAATTTCAACAAAGGGAAATGAGAAGTCTTGTGCCTGGGGAGGAATAAGCCCATCCACCAACAGCTGCTGGAGGCCGACTGCCTGGGAAGCAGCTTTTCTGTTACCTTGCCTTGGTGCTTTGGGGCTGTGCTGCAAAGCAAAGGCAGGATGCGTGCAGGCAGAGCAAGCAAGGGGCCACGGTGACACAGAGGGGCTTCATGGAACCCAGAGACCATTATGACTCTGTGGGACCTTGTGGAACCATGGAGACCATTCAGACCCTTCAGGGCCTTCTGTAACCAAGGGGACATTATGACACCTCAGGGCCTCATGGAAGCAAGGGACCATTGGGACACTGCGTGGCCCCGTGGAGCTGAGGGAACATGGAACAGGTCTGGCTGGCTTGGCCTCCTAGGGGCCACCTGACAGGTCTGGCTGATCTTGGAATGTCAAGGGCTGCTTCTCATCAGCTCCCGGAGCACTGGGGCTCCGTTCTTTCCTTGCTATGGAAAAGAACCTTTCCTCTTTTCTGATGACCATTGACAAAATTGCTTCTCTCCCTAAAAAATTCCTACATGCAAGGGAATCTCCCAGAAAAAAGCCCTGCCAGCTCTGGCTGGCCTTGGCCTCTGGTGGTCACCTCGCATCTGCCAAGAAATAAAAGGGCTCTGTTCCTTCCTTTCTACAGAAAAGAACTGGCCTTCTTGTCCTGGGACTACGGCCAAAATTAGAATTTGGCCTCCAAAATTCTGTATATCCAAGGATTGCTCCCAGATAAATGCAGCAAAGACAGACAGGTTGGGCTAACCCTGTCCTCTGCTGATTTTCTTAGACTATGAGCAGAAAATTTTCATTTGAAAACACCTTGGAGAGGGCCCAGAGATTGCCCAAGGTGGGGTTTGGAGGCCTCAGGAGCATGACCACTAAATATGAACAAAGGAACTCTGTTCTCCTTGGCATGGAGACTGAGGACAGTGGAGGAGAGCCATGAGAGGTGTTTAAAGAGCAGTTCCAGAGATGGTGGATCCTTTTCATATAGTGGAAAACAGCCAGAGAAGAAAGATCTAATGCCAAGTGCAGCTGGGGATGACCAGAATGGACTCCAGGAAAAAGGAATTTCCCTCCCAAGGCAGGCTGTGGTGCAACACATCCTCCAGAAAGGGCTGGCTCTGACCAAAGAAAGAGCCTGGAGCAGCCCAGGGCTTTGTGTGCCCAGGCAGAGGCAGGCAGGACGCAGAGCTGTCAGCAAAGGAAGGGGCCAGCCAGGTGGGGCAGCCGGGGGATGACGACAGCCTGCAGGGACAGAGGCACAGGGCAAAGCCCTGACCTTGGGGCCTTCCAGAGCTGCTCCTGCTTCAGGCCCAGGGCCCATCCCAAAGCTGGGGCAGCCAGAAAGCTGTGCCTATTTCTGTTCATTCCTGCACTGATAAAGATGTATCCTAAGCTGCTTGGAGGTTGGCTCATGAATTTTACTCCTCCAGAGGCCTCCCCTTCTTGAGCTCTTCATTTCAGGAATTCAGTGAGAAAGGCTCATAAACATTTGTTCAAAAGAACTGAACAAGAAAAGCCCCCAGGAATTATTCAAGTTTTCAATACTTCTGTGGGTAATTAGATAGATTTCAGAAATGCATTTAAAGTGATAATGCTATATTAAAAACAATGCAGAGAGAATAGTTTACTCCTGTTAAAATGTCTTTCCATGTTTATAGATTGATATCAGCAATATCCAATTGATATTGAACCTAAGCACCTGCTAAGGCAGTCTGAACAGATCTGAAAATCAAGACCTTTCATGGCTGACAATCAATCAGATTTTGTCCTCACTCCCTCCCCATTTTCTTTCATCCAACCCCTGGCACTACTATGGATCAGGAATGGTGTGGCCAGCAGAAGCAGGGCAGTGATTGTGTTTGGCAGTGGTTGCGCAGCACCCTGAGTGCTGTGTCCAGTTCAGGGCCCCCCAATTTTGGAAGGACATGGAGGGACTGGAGCGTGTCCAGAGAAGGGCAACAAGGCAGATGAGGGATCTGGAACACAAGTCCTGTGAGGAGTGGCTGAGGGAGCTGGGGTTGTTTATCCTGGAGAAGAGGAGGCTCAGGGGAGACCTCATCACTCTCTGCAACTCCCTGACAGGAGGGTGCAGCCAGGTGAGGGTCAGGGTTTTCTCTCAGAGAACAGTGACAGGAGAAGAGGAAAAAGACTCTAAGCTGCACCAGGGGATATTTAGGCTGGACATCAGGAAATATTCTTCACAAAAAGGGTTACTAGGCATTGGAATGGGCTGCCCAGGGAGGTGTGTGAGTCACCATCCCTAGAACTGTTGAAGGAAAGACTGGATGTGGCACAGTGCCATAGTCTGGGTGACAAGGTGGTGTTGGGTCACAGGTTGGACTTGATGCTCTCCAAGGTCTTTTCCAGCCTGGTGGATTCTCTGATGATGGGGACACTGCAGGGCCCTGGGGAAGCAAGGGGCCATTGTGACACTGCAGGGCCTGGTGGCACTAAGAGGACCAGAGTGACACTGTGTATGACATGGCACCATAGAGCCCAGGGGCCATTGTGACACTGTGGGGCTGAATGGAAGCAAGGAGTCCATGGTGACAGTCTGGGGCCTGGTGGAACCACAGAGGCCACGGTGACCCTGTGGGGCCTTGTTGAACCAAGGGGCCATTGTGCCACTGCAGAACCAAGGAGAGCCTTGGGAGACCCTGGGGCCCAGTGGAATCCAGGGGCCATTGTTCCATTGCAAGGACTCTTGGAACTGAGGGAACAATTGTGACCCTGGGGGGCCCCATAGAACCAAGGGTCCCTGGTGACACTGCAGGATCTTGTGTGACCAGGGCTCCATGGTGACACTGCAGCACCAAGGAATTCATGGTGGCCCTCTGAGGCCTCATGGAACCAAGAGGCCCCTGTGAAACTCCAGGGCCTTTTGGAACCCTGCAGAGCATTGGGACAGAGCAGGACCTGGTGTCATGATGGGGCCATTGGGACACTGCAAGGCCCCATGGAACGAAGGGGCCAGGGTTGCTCCTCAGGGATTCCTGGAATGAAGGAAACATGTTTGACAACAGTGTGGTGCCCCTTTAGGACCCAGAGGCCATTGTGACACTGTGGAAGACAGGAGACCATTGCTGCACTGCCAGACCTCATGGAACCAAGGATCCACTGTGACACTGCAGGGCCTTGGGGGACCAAGGAGCCGTTGTAAAACTGCAGGGCCCCCAAGGATCCAGAGGACTTTGTGACACCAAGGGGTCCCATGGAACCAAAGGGACATTGTGACACTGGGTGGCCTCATGGAATCATGGAAACCATGTAACACTCTAGAGCCTGATGGAACTGTGGTAACACCAGGTTGTCTGGGAGTGTTGATCTGGTGGAGGGTAGGAGGGCTCTGCACAGGGCCCTGGAAAGGCTGGATCCACAGCCCAAATCCAACCATGTGAGGTTTAACATGTCCAAGTGCCAGGTCCTGCACTTTGGCCACAGCAACCCCTGCAGCACTCCAGGCTGGGAACTGAGTGGCTGGACAGCAGCCAGGCAGAAAGGGACCTTCAGGGACTGATGGACAGCAGGCTGGACATGAGGCAGCAGTGGGCCCAGGTGGCCAAGAAGGCCAATGGCTCCTGGCCTGGATCAGGAACAGTGTGGCCAGCAGGAGCAGGGCAGTGATTCTTCCCCTGTGCTCAGCACTGGTTGGGCAGCACCTCAAGTGCTGTGTCCAGTTCTGGGCCCCCCAATTTAGGAAGGACATGGAGGGGCTGGAGCGTGTCCAGAAAAGGGCAAAAAGGCTGGTGAGGGGTCTGGAACACAAGTGCTGTGAGAAGAGGCTGAGGGATCTGGGGTTGTTTATCCTGGAAGAGGAGGCTCAGGGGAGACAAGGCACTGTCAGGGCACAAGTTGGACTTGATGATGTCCAAGGTCTTTTCCAACCTTGCTGATTCTATGATTCTCTGAAACCACCCTTGCAGCAGTTGCAGGATGAGCCCTGGGCCTCCTCTTAAGAAGATGAAGCAGCCCAGGTCCTTCAGCTTCTCCTCACAGCCCCCAAGCCCATCCTGTCAGTCCTGCAGAGCCTCTGCAGCTCCTCCTCCTTGCCCAGACCAGGGAGCCTCACAGCCAGACACAGCAGCCCAGATGGGCCCCCCATGGCCTGGGGTGCCTCTGGCAAAGGAGCAGCACGAGGCACTGCAGGAGGCTGCAGACAATTCCTGAAGCACTTGGAGGATGATCCTGCTCCCCCAGGGGGGCCCAGGTCACTCCCAGTTACTCCCAGTATGATCCCAGTCACTTTCAGTTGCACTCAGTATGATCCCAGTATCAACCCAGTCACTCCCACTATGATCCCACTATGATCCCAGCATTGTCCCAGGTGTTCCCATTCACCCCTACTGTTGTTCCAGGCACTCCCAGTATGGTTCCAGTTACCCCCAGCATGATCCCAGTCACTCCTCTTACGGCTCCAGTCCTTCCCAGTATGATTCCAGTATGAACCCAGTCACTCTCACTACGATGCCATTTGCCCCCAGTGTGATCCCAATTTCTCCCAGTCACCCAGTATTGTTTCAGTCACTCCCAGTATGATCCCAGTCACTCCCAGTTACTCCCAGTACTATTCCAGTAACTTCCTTTATGGTTCCTCTGTGATCCCAGTCTTCCCCAGTAAATCCCAGTTGCCCCCAGTGTGTTACCATTCACTCCTAGTATCTCCCAGTAGCTTCCAACATGATTCCCTGCTCATAGCCACTCCCAGTCAACTCCAGCATGATTCCAGTCTCTCCCTGTATATCCCAGTTGCCCCAACAAGGTCCCAGTTGTCCTCAGCATGCTCCTAGTCACTTTCAGTATGATCCCAGTATGATCCCAGTCACTCTCAGTGTGGTGCCAGTCACTCCCAGTATGATCCCAGTTGTCCCCAGCATGGTCCCTGTTTCCTCTTAGTGTAATCCCAGTTGCATAGATCCATTCACTCCCAGTATGATCCTATTCTGATGCCATTATGACCCCAGTTGCCCCCAGTATAGTCTCAGTTGCTCCCAGTCCCTCTCAGTCTGATCCCAGTTGCTTTCAGTGGCCCCAGCATAGACCCAGTCATTCCAAGTATGATCCCAGTAGGAGTCCACGATGATCCCAGTCTCTCCCAGCATAGTCCCAGTCAATCCCAGTTGTTCCCATTGTAGACCCAGTCACTCCCAGTCACTCTCAGTGTGTTCCCAGTCACCCCCAGTATGGTCACAAACACTGCCAGTATATCCCAGTTACCCTTGGCATACTCAGTTATACTCAGTCACATCCACTTATCCCAGTAACGTTCCAGTTTCCACCAGTATGATCCCAGTCATTCTCAGTCAATCCCAGTTGCTCCCACTCTTATATCTGTTCTCCAGTTCTGGTCCTGCTCCCAGTGGGTGCCAGTCTTGGGCCCGGTGTATGCCGGTGTATCCTGGTGTATCCTGGGATATCCCAGTGTATGGCGGTGTCCCAGTCCATCCCAGTCCCTTCCCAGTCCCTTCCCAGTCCCTTTCCCTGATCCTGCCCCTCCCACCCCCATAGCTGAGGGGAGCTTTCCTCGTCACTGAGGACACCTGGAACCCCTATTCCCAGCCATCCCCGGTTGTCCCACCTTTTGATGGGAATGGGGACAAGGGGCCATTTGAGCTCCCTTTCCTGGGTATAGGAATGCCTTTAACCCCACCTGTCTGACATCTATCTACCCACATCCTCCCCTTTTCTCAACCCTGGAACCCCCAAACCCCCTTCCCTGCTGTCCCAGCTCTCCTTGTTCCCCCTTTCCTTCACCCCTGACCCCCCAGACCCCAAATCTCCATGTTCCCCCAGTTCTCCTCTCCCTGCAGTCCCTGCCTGTGGCACTGTCGGAGCCCAGCCCGGGGTTCCCCCAGTCCCTGTCCATGGGGTCCCTGGATGGGATCCCCTTCCAGCACCGCCACACCCACAGGAGGTTTCCAGCTGTGACCTCCCTTCCTATGAGAGAGTCCGTGGATCCGATCAGCTCGGCTCTTATGGGTGGGAATTCCTCTCCTTCCATCCGGGATCCGGGGGATTTGTGGTCACCAAGAGGCGCTGGGAACAGGATGAGATCGAGGCTGAGGAATTCACAAATCCCCTGGGGCACATCTGCCTGGAATGTCTGTGGAAATATGTCAGATATAGGCGGGAGGCACCGGAGCATAAAGGTGGGGAGGGTAGAATTCCAATTGGAATGTGAGAATTGGAAATGTGGGATTTGGGAGGGCAAAACTAAGGAACATGGGAATTCTCATGGGAACTCCATGGATGAATGCCACTGCTGTCCCATTGCCATGGGAATTCTGTAGATGGATCTCACTGCCATGCCTTTCCCATGGAATTCCATGGGCAGATCTCACTCCTGTCCCATTGCCATGGAATTCCATGGATGCATCTCACAGTTATCCCATTCCAGAGCCCCCTGCTGTCCATGTGTCTGGAAAAGTGGAACACGGGACCCTGACGTTGTCCTGCTCACATACGGATTCTACCCCAGCACCATCGGGATCAGCTGGATGAAGGGAGATGAAATCCGGGATCGTTCCCAGCAGCAACAGCACCTTCCACACCTGGGCCAGGATTGAGGCGCTGCCGGAGGAGCGGGAGCAGCACCGGTGCCGGGTGGAGCATCCCGGAATGCCAGAGCCCAGGATCTTCTCCTGGGGTGAGGCTGGGAATGTGGAATGTGGGAATTGGGAATTTGGGAATGTGGAGCAGCAGGATGGGAGTTCCCCTCCCCTCCTCACCATCCCGTGCTTCCCAGAGCTGAAATCCAGTGGGAATCTCACCCTGGTGGTTGCTGTGTCAGTCACCACTGCCATCGTCATCATTCTCCTAATCAGATTCAGCAGATGGATGCTCCAATCCGTTTCCCCCCAAACCCATCCTGGGGGTCTCCCCGTTCTCCTCTCCATTCCAAGACTGCTGGGGGTCCCCCCATGACCCACCCACCCCCCTAAACTCCTCCCGGGTCTGCACACGGGGACCATGTCCCCTCCCCCAGGATGATGAGGGGTCCTGGGCTGAGCCCCCCACTCAGCCCAGGGTGTGGAGGGAACTGGGGGTCCTGGTGCTGGAAGTGGCTGCTCCCAGGATGAGCCCACTTGCTCTGTCCGTGTGGTCCCAGTTTCCTCAGCACTCCCAGTATGAGCCCAGTCACTCCCAGAATGATCCTGGTCACTTCCCCTCACTCCCTTGAGGATCCATCTTGCTCCCAGTATGAGCCCAGTCACTCCCAGTCATTCCCCATTATGATGCAATTTGCCCCCAGCACAGTTCCAGCTGTTCCCAGTTGCACCTGCTCTTATCCAGTGTGTTCCCAGTTCTCCCAGTTTTCCCTAGTATAGTCCCAGTCATTCCCAATATGATGCCAGTCTGTCCCAGAAGGGCCCCAATCACTCACACTTGTCCCCAGTTTCCCCCATCGTGTTCCCCCAGTTTCCCCCAGAAGATTCCCAGTGGCTCCCAGTGTGTTCCCAGTCACCACCTGCATGGTCTCAGAACTCCCAGTATATCCCAGTTGCCCTGAACACTCTCATAGTCATTTCCAGGCACTCCCAGTAACTTCAGCATGGTTCAGTTGCCCCCAGTTTTATCCCAGTCACTGCCAGTACATCCCAGTTGTCACCAGCATGCATCCTGTCCTTCCCAGTTCCTCCCAGGGCAGCCCCAGTAGGCACTCAGCATGGGTTTGGTAGCTCCCAGTAACCCCCACTCAGGGTGCATTGAAACCCACTGTAATCCCAGAATGATTCCAGTCACTCCAAGTATGATGCCAATGGCCTCCAGTGTGATCCCAGTTGCTCCCTGTCAATTCCAGCATGACCCCAGTAGCCTCCAGTATGATCGTCATGGCTCCCAGTCTCTCCCAGTATATGCCAGTCACTCCCAGCATGCTCCCAGTCATTCCCAGTTCCTTGCAGTTGCTTTCAGTGTGATTCCAGTTGCTCACAGCCACTCCCAGTCAATCCCAGTAGGAGTCCAGCCACCCTCAGTGTTATCCCAGCTGCTGCCAGAATAGTTCCAGTTGTTCCCAGTTCCCCCCAGTGTGGCTCCATTGTCCCCAGTGTAGTTTCTGGCACGTCCAGTGTATCCCAGTTTCCTCAGTACAGGTCTGGTTACCTCAGAATGATCCCAGTCTTTCCCAGATTATCCCAGTTGCCTCCAGCATGATGCCAGTTTCTGGCTGTTACTCAAAGTGGGCTCCCAGTTGCTCCCAGTATGATCCCAGTTTCCCCAGTTTTGGTCTCAGTCCCCTCAGCATGGTTCCAGTCCCTTCCAGTTGATCCCAGATGCTCCCAATGTGTCCACATTTTCCTTGCCAACAGTGGCTCCCAGTAACCCCCAGTCAGGATCTGTTCACACCCATTGTAATCCCAGTGGCTCTCAGGATGAGCCCAGTAGGGCCCAGTCACCCCCAGTTTGGTCCCAGTAACCCCCAGTCAGGATCTGTTCACACCCATTGTAATCCCAGTGGCTCTCAGGATGAGCCCAGTAGGGCCCAGTCACCCCCAGTTTGGTTCCAGTAACCCCCAGTATGACCCCAGTCACTTCCAGACAGTCCCAGTATTATTCAAGTCATGCCCTGAGTGATTGCCTGTCACTCCCAGTTCGAGCCCAGTTGCTCCCAGTAACCTCCAGCATGGTTCCAGTCCCAGCCAGCCCCTTTGCAGTCATTCCCAGTCTGGTTCCAGGAGAATCTGAGTTGCCCCCAAGCCCCTTGCCGAGCCCCAGCCATGCTGTTTGCCCCCAGCCTGCCCACGGCCAGCCTGGGGCTGCTCCCGGGGCTTTTCTGTGCTCAGCATTGGCCTGGGCAAAGTGTTCTGGAGAGAGCCTGGGCAAGGAGCCTGCAGCCCCCAGGCCCTGGCCTGAGGCGTCAGCGCTGCCCCAGCAGTGCCCATGGCCTGTCCCTGCTGCAGCCCCGGCACTGCCACCCCCAGCACTGTGCCCGGCCCCGAGAGCACTCAGGCCCTACAGCAACACCAGGGCCAGCAGGGCAGTGGGGCAGGGCCACGGCAGCAGCACTGGCAACACCAAGGGCTGCTGCTGCTGCTGCTGGGCACAGCTGCTGTGCCAGCACTGATCTGACCCCAGCTCTGCACACAGACATTGCTGCTGCAGCTGCAGAGAAGGGAACCAAAGGGGGATCTCTGCAGAAAACTTGGCTGGGAGATCTTTAAGTTCCTTTATAGCCACACAGAATTCAGCCCGTCTGACAGAGTCTGTGGCCACAGGGGACGTGGAGAAAAACAAAATGAGAAATAACACAAAATTCAATTTCTTTGTGGACAGGATTAAAAAAGTAAAACAAAGAAAAAGAACCAGCAAATTCAAACCAACAAGAAGTATCAAAGATGACATTTATTACAAGGGATTTGCAGAAACTGGCCAGCAGTTTAATGTTCCTGAAAGCATCCACTGATCAGTCTCTACACTGCAGCCTTGAGCTCCTGGTTCCTCAGGCTGTAGATGAGGGGGTTCAGGGCTGGAGGCACCACCGAGTACAGAACTGACAGGGCCAGATCCAGGGATGGGGAGGACATGGAGGGCGGCTTCAAGTGTGCAAACATGATAGTGCTGATGAACAGGGAGAGCACAGCCAAGTGAGGGAGGCAGGTGGAAAAGGCTTTGTGCCGTCCCTGCTCAGAGGGGATCCTCAGCACAGCCCTGAAGATCTGCACATAGGAGAAAACTATGAACACAAAACAACCAAATGCTAAACAGGAACCAACCACAGTAAGCCCAAGTTCCCTGACTGGTGAGTGTGAGCAGGAAAGCTTGAGGATGTGTGGGATTTCACAGAAGAACTGGCCCAGGGCATTGCCATGGCACAGGGGCAGGGAAAATGTATTGGCTGTGTGCATGAGAGCATTGAGAAAGGCACTGGCCCAGGCAGCTGCTGCCATGTGGGCACAAGCTCTGCTGCCCAGGAGGGTCCCGTAGTGCAGGGGTTTGCAGATGGACACGTAGCGGTCGTAGCACATGATGGTCAGGAGGGAAAACTCTGCTACAATGAAGAAGAGAAAGAAAAAGAGCTGTGCAGCACATCCTGCGTAGGAGATGTTCCTGGTGTCCCAGAGAGAATTGTGCATGGCTTTGGGGACAGTGGTGCAGATGCAGCCCAGGTCGGTGAGGGCCAGGTTGAGCAGGAAGAAGAACATGGGGCTGTGCAGGAGGTGGCCGCAGGCTACGGCGCTGATGATGAGGCCGTTGCCCAGGAGGGCAGCCAGGGAGATGCCCAGGAAGAGGCAGAAGTGCAGGAGCTGCAGCTGCTGCGTGTCTGCCAATGGCAGCAGGAGGAAGTGGCTGATGGAGCTGTTGTTGGGCATTTGCTGTGGCTGGATATGGGCACCTGTTCATGGAGAAAGGACAGAGACAAGTCAGCAGAGGCTGCTCTGAGCCAAACCTGGGCCATTCCCTGCAGACTGTCCCACGGTGACCAACCCACCCTTGTTCCTGCTCTGGGAAAACCTTCCCCCAGGTCCCTGCCTGAGCTCCAGTTGTGCTGTTTGTGTGTGCCAGGAGCAGCCAGGCCTATGTGTGGGGACTCTCCAGGAGCCATCCCTGCCCTGCTGCCCTGGGTTTGTGGCCATGTGGCAGAGGGACAAGGCTGGATATTCAGGATTTGTCAGCGGAATCACTCCTAATGCAGATAGGCTTGTTGCCATCTGTACTTTCAAGTGTGAAGGACATAAAAAGAAGGAAGGAATTTTAGCCATTATTTTCCTGCCCACACATCATTCCTGGTTCTCTGAGGTCAGAAATTCCCAGCATTTCCACTGCACTCACAGTTTGCCACTGAGAGATGTGAGTGGCAAAGGATTCCCTGTGGCTCAGGGAAGGTGAGGGGCTGGATGGGCTTGTTCCCAACTGCCCTGGGTTTGCAGTTTTGGCTGCAATCAGAGCACAATCACACTCCCCTGTCACCCTGGCATAAACCAGACCCTGCCCAGAGCACAGGGATCCCTCAATGTCTCCCCCTCTCCAAAGGGCTCTGGGCAAGGTCTCAGCACCCCCTTTTGCCAAGGACACTCCCGGCTCCCTTGGCAAACCCAGCAGCATTTCCTCAGCTCTGGCATCTCTGCACTTCCCCGTGGCACATTCAGGGAACTCCCAGGGGCTCTGGCACAGATTTGCAGCCAGGAGGGCAGCTCAGAGCTGGGAAGGACACAGCAAGGAGATCCCCGGCTGTGCCCATGATGGGATCTCAGGGAGGGGGCTCAGCTCATTCCCCTTTCCCATGGACTGCTTTGCCCACAGCCCCACAGGGCCCAGGGAAGCTTGGACACCCCATTGCCATGGCCACAGCTGCCTGGCAGGAATGCCAAGGGCAGTGCCTGACTCAGCTGCTGCAAAGGCCAGAGCCTCCCTGAGATCCCCAGATGGCAGGGACAGGATCAGGGCAGTGCAGAAACAAGAGCAGATGTGGTGGTGCTGTACCTGGGAGGGCAGGGCAGAGAGAGCTGGTAGAGAGTCTCTGTAAATGTTGAAACATTACTTTGATGATCCTGTGTGTTCCTTTTGACTCAGAATGTTCTGTGATTCTGTGATTACAATTCCTCTTCTGCTTCTCTCATCCTCCTGTTGCCTATAATCAAAAGAGAAAAAAAAAACCCTTAACAGCATTAGAACAGTAAAGTAACAACCAGACCTTAATGGGAAGCTTCCAGATGTCCCAGTGGGGATGGGGCATACCCAGCCCCTGATATTAACAATTTATTAGGTTTGAATAATTAGGATATTTAACAGGAACAACAAATACAAAATTCAGTTTTCTCAGTTACACTCTCCTTGGTAAACCCCATGGAGGAGATCCAAGGGCTATTTTGTGCCATTTTTTTAATGACTGCTCACACTCTTGTTAAAAATCAGAAAGTTCTTTTTGTAGGTTTTCTTCCTAATAATAAGACTCTACAGTATTTCAGGAATGTATTTAGAAGCTTATTCTAAAATCTAAGAGAAAGTGAAAGAAAGATACTAGAGTTAATTAAAGATTATAGTAATATAAGTATGTAAGTGTAGTTGAATAGAGCTAATTAAGGATTATCATTTTTAAACTATATAAAAGGAGTTAACAGAGCTACAAATATATGAACAATGTTAAAAAAATACTTTTTTTCATCACGCCAGCTTTTCCAACCCTCTCCAAGCAGTAAATTGAAAACACTCTCAAGAAAGCTCCTGATCTTTACAGCAATGCCAGGCTTACCTTCTTTTGGCAAGTGTCCTCCGCAGCTGTGCCCAGGCTGGTGTGGAGCTGGGAGCAGCCCTGCCCCACACAGCCCCTCTCAGCAGCAGCAGCAGCAGCAGCAGCTGCCCTGCTCAGGGTGGCTCCTTCCCCCCACAGCTTCTCCCCAGCGCTGGCAGCAGCTCCCCGGGCCGGCTGAGAGCTGTCCCTGGCAGGCAGCAGAGTCCCTGGGCCAGCACAGCGCCCTGGGCTGCAGGACCCTGCTCTGCACCACAGCCCTGGGCACCCCTGGCTGCAGCCCCAGCTGCTCAGCCCTGCAGCAGAGCCTGGCCCCAGGGAGCTGCCTTGTGCTGGGCCTGGGCTGGGGCAGCAGGGAAACCCAGCCCTGCCCTAGGGCCACATCCCTGCCGTGCAGCAGCTCCCAGAGTGCTCCTGGAAGGTGCTCCAAGCTGGGGGATGTGGCAGCTTCAGGAGATCCCTGCAGGAGCTGCAGCTTCTCTTCCCCCAGCCAGAGAGTGACTGTTTGCAAGCCTGGGAGGATTTCTCCTGCAGTGAGCCCTGAGTGAGCTCTGCTCTGTGCTGCCAGCCCAGGCTGAGTTGAAGCCCTGTGTGCCTGTGTGCTGTGCCCGGGGTGGCTGCAGGCAGTGCCCCAGCCCTGCTGGGCTGGCAGAAGAGCTGCTCATCCAGAGAAATGTGTTTTTAACCTCTTCTTGGTGTCCAGGAGCTGCCTCTGGATGATGAGCTCAGCCCAGCTCATCAGCACAGACACAGCACAAGGACTTTAATGACCCTCTTGGGGCTTTGTGCTGAGGCCCTGAACATCAGTCCCTGAGAGGGAGCTGAAGAAACCTCTCAGGAACTCCAAGGCAGAGGCCAACTCCAAAGTTTCTGGAAGTTTTAATGGGTCCCACTGAGGGACACGACACAGAAAGTGTCCCCAGGGCCCAGGCAGAGCAGAGAACTGCAGGCAGTGATGACAGGTGGGGACAAAGAGAAGCCAAGTCTTGGTGCCCTGGGCCACAGCAGCCTCTGTGCCACCAAGGACACTGAGGAGACCCCTTGTCCTGAGGCCCTGGGGCCTCCTGGCACAGCCCCAGCAAGGCTGGGCACTGTCAGCCCCTTGTGCTGCCCTCAGCATCCCCCTCCCATGCCAGTGGCCTCCAGGATGTGCTGGAAGGAGTCCCTGGGGAAGGAGCCTTGGTCAGCGATGGCCCTGGGGGGCTCCTTCATGCTGCCAGGGACTGCAGGTTTTTCCAAGGGCTTTGGGTTTGGCTTTTGCCTTGGAGTCTCTGAGAGGTTTGTGCAATCCTGGCCTCCAATTCTCTGCTTTAATGAGTCCCTTGAGAGGCTTTGTCAGTAATAACACTCAGTGGGGCTCTTTAATATTCAGGCTGCTCAAAGTTTTGAAAAAAAAGGGGGTTTTGACATTGATTGACAGATTTGTACAATCATGCTCTCTAAAAATCTGCTTTAATGAGTCCCTTGAGAATTTTAGCCACTAACAACATCAGTAGGGCTTTTTCATGCTTCAAGGTACTCAGGGGTAATTTACGTACTTCTTTTTGTTACTGAATCTCTTAGAGGTTTTTGTGCAATCGTGGCCTCCAATTCTCTCTGCAAAGGACTCCATTAGGAGCCTGTGTTCGGGATGGATCTTATGGGACCCACGAATGCCTCGAGACACTTTTGGTGTTTCCTCTAACTTTGACTCCTGGAAACGTTTGTGCAATCTCGTCTCAGGCCCTGAGGTTCCAGGGCTCAGCACCAAATGCACCACGGGGCTCATTAGGATCAAGCAAGTTCTGACAAACCATGGCTGTGCCTTGATTTCCCTCTGGTCTGGTGCAGGTAAATAGGAAGCCTTTTTTCCTAGAGTTATGGAGAAATATTTCAAGGAACTTCTAATAAATCCACATTCCAATTTTCAAGGCTGTATTTTTCTTTTAAGAGAAGAGGTGTCTGCAGCATTCTGTGACTGATATTGATCCAGGGTTTCTCCTCAGGAGAATAAGCCTGGTTAGAGAAGCTGTGCCTTGAGGTCTGAGCCAGTGTGGACAACCTTGCTCCACATCCCCCAACCCCATCCTGTCTCTCCTCATTCACCTGAGACCTGCTTTGCTTGGAGAACTGGCTGCACTAAGGCAAAAGAAGGGTTTTCTTCCTGTTTTTAGCATCCTAAAACTCAAAAATTTCAGACAATATTTTCAAGGGTGTTCCAAGCCCAAGGTGCCACCAAGGAGGTTCCCCTTCCCCAAGGCAGAACCCTGCCAGGAATGATTTAGACACACAGGAAGTTCTACAATAAACACAAATCCAGAGTTGGCTGAAGGCAGAATTAGACCAACTGCTGAAGGACAGACAAGCTTTGAACTCCTTGCAGCTCAAAGCTCCAGCTGGGTTGTTGGGAGGTGTGTGAGTGCGGCAAGAGTGAGGGCAAGGGAACTGCAGAGAGCCCTGGAAGTGCTTCTGTGCAGCCAGGCTGTGGGGAAGGGCACTGCAGGCCTGGCCTGGGCCAGGAGTGAGGCTGGATCATCATGCCAAGCTGCCCTGGGCCATTGCAAGGGGCTGTGGCCATGGACACTGCACTGAGCCCACTGTGGCAGCGCCTTGCTCAGGGCTGGTGTCAGTGCCCAGAGGCAGAGGGGATCCCTTGCTGGGGGCTTGTGCCATGGCCACCTGCCCTGTGCCGCGCTGGCTGCTCAGGCCCAGCGGAACCAGCAGCAAACGCCACTGCCAGGGCCAAAGGGCAGCTCAGGCAGACAGAAAGGGGCAGGGCTGGGCACTGTTTCCATGGCAGCCCTCACTGGGACACCACCCCTGGGTCACCTGGCATGGCAATTGCCATGGAAACCCGGCTCATGGGAAATGCAAGGGTGCACAAATGTTTGAGTAGGGCCTGTCCCAATAGGACAAAGGGTGGTGGTTTGGAACTAAAGGAAAAGAGGTTAAGATAAGGAGAGATCAGGAGGAAATTTTTGATGGTGAGGTTGGTGATCCACCAGGACAGGTTCCCAGGGAGGTGGTCAATGCCCCATCCCTGGAAACATTCCAGTCCAGCTGGGACAGGGCTCTCAACAACCTGAGCTGCTCAAAGATGTCCCTGCTCATGGCAGGGGTTTGGATGAGATGAGCACTGCAGAGCTCTTCCCATGCAAACCATTCCAGGATTGCATGGGGAGAAGGGGCTGCTCCCTGGACTCCATGCACTGCCTTGACTCCTCCTTGTCTCTGCTGGAGCCCACATGCAGCAGCCAAAGGCAGCCCCTTCTCTGGCCTTTGCTGGCCCTGCCTTCCCCAGGGGCTGACAGAGCCAGGCTGGCCCAGGTGACCTTGAGGCTTTGCAGGGCTCAGGCGCAGCGGCTGTGCCAGGCTCAGGGCTGAGGTCACACTCTGTGGGCTGGGGCAGAGCCCAGGCAGAAAGGAGCCCTGAAGCAGCAGCAGCAGCTCTGCAGTGCTGGCCACCAGGCCAGGCTGCCAAGGGAGGCTTGTGGCCATGGCCTGGGAGCAGCTGCTGCTGCCAAGGTGCCTTTGGTGCCTCAGGCTCTCCCTGGCACAGCTCCCAGCACGGCACTCTGCACTTGTGCCCGAGGCCTTCATTGTCTTGGGGCTGGCCTGGGGCTTTTCCTGCAGCGGGATCTGCCCTGGTCCTGGCACAGGAAAGGCAGTTCCTGCTGGAGCAGGAGGCTCTTCATGAAACGGGCTCAAAAACCTCCATCAAGGCCCTAATTATTACAAAATTGTTTCCTAGAGCACTATATTCTGATAATTATTTAGTTCCTATACTCTGGAGTAACTAGCTCTTTTTTTAAAATTTACTCGGTGGTGTAAATAAATTTTTCTTTCTAATCCTGATTAAAATCAATCATAGCTGAATTTATATAAATATATCTGGTATTCAGTCTTTAACCCTGTGGGACAAATTGCATTTCAGTTAATTTCCCTCTTTCCAATCCTTTATACATAAACTTTTGATAAAGTCTGGGGCTGGTATTAGATCCAGACATTCCCAGTCTCCTTGCTTAGATGGAATTTTAAAAGTCTAGGCCTCCTGGAGGGGTTTGACGATCCATGGTGACTACATTGTGTCATTTCTCCACCCCATAACTCAGCAGGAGTTTCTCCAATGAAGAAATCAAGCTTTTGCCTGAAGCTCCTGCTCTGCCCATGACAGGAACCCCTGGGAGTGTCTGGGACATCCCAGCTCTTTGGCAGCCTGGGGACTCCTGGGATGTCACCGTGGAGCCCCCATGAGTGCCTGTGACAGATGGGTGCCTTTGCAGCCCAAGGTGCCCTGGGATGTCCCATGGAATGGCTGTGACTGCCTCTGAGCACAGGGCTCTTTAGCATGGCCAGGAAGCCCTGGGAGGTCTCCACGGAGCCCCTGTCTCTGTCTGTGACATTCCAGCTCTTGAACAGCTTGGAGGCTCTTGGGAAGTCCCCATGAAACTCTTTTTAGGGGCTGTGACAACTTGGTTCCTTAGCAGGAAAAAATCACCACCCCCCTTTTGCTATGGTCAGCTCCAGCCCTTCCCTCCAGTCCTGTCCCTGGGCACCAGAGGGAAGAGGTTCCCACAGCCCCAGCCAGGGACCTGCTCCCAAGGCTGTTCCAGGGCAGCCAGGGCTGGCACCAGCTGGGATGCTCGGTTTCCATGGGCCAGGGTTTGGGAATGGGATTCCCCAATTCTGTGCTCCTGCTAAAACCGTGCCACTGCTCACTGCCCTCCACCCTCCCATTGAAAGTAAAAAAGGCAAAGATCCCAGGCTGGGATAAGAACAATTTAATGGGAACAGCAACAAGATAAGCAACAAATAGGAACAGAAACAATATTGATAACAGAAGGGATAAGACAAACGATATACAGGGAAAATTTAAACAACATCAACTAGCTCTTCCAGGCTATGTATTTCCTCCTGCCTGGAAAGGATACCCTTCTCCCTGGGGAGAGATAGAGTCCCTTTCCTGCCCCTGGAAATGACCTGAGATGGAATCAAATACAATGATGGGGCCATGGTCAGACCCTCACATTCTTCAATCCCACGTCACAACATTTCCAGGCACATAGAAAGGGACAGGTGTCTTCCTGGCATGGATTCGGAGAAATGTGGGTCACCAGGGCTCTGGCCAGTGTGGGTCCACTGATAAGGGATGAAGTTGGATCATTTGGTGGATGATGAGGTGGGACCTCTGGTTGAAGCCCTTCCCACATTCCCCACACTTGTATGGCCTTTCCTCAGCGTGGATGTTCTGGTGGCGGGTCAGGCTGGAGCTGTGGCTGAAGCTCTTCCCACATTGCTCACACTCACAGGACCCCTCCCCAGTGTGGATCCTCTGGTGGATACTCAGGCTGGTGTTATCTCTGCAGCCCTGCCCACATTCCCCACACCTGTAGGGCCATTCCCCAGTGTGGATCATCTGGTGGCGGATCAGTTTGGAGTTCTTGCTAAAGCTCTTCCCACACTCTGAGCATTCATAGGACTGCTCCCTGTCATGAAACTGCTCATGGGCCACCAACTCATAGCTCTGGCTCGATATCTGGCCACGTTCCTGGCACAGGGTGGATCTTTCCTCCTCAGAGCAGCCTGAGATGGGTTTGGAGCCTCTCCTCATGCCAGATCTCTGGGGCTTTTCTTCCTCGTTGGATTCCTGCACCATGGAGCTGCTCAAAACAGCCTCTTCTACAAGGTTCTGCCACAGGGATTTTCCCTCCCTGGTCTCTGTCCTCAGCTCTTTGTCTGGGAGAGGAAGGACAAGGAGAGGATGAGACTTCCCTCCATGCCAGAGGGAAGGGCAAGGAGATCCCCCCAGTTCATCCCCGTCAGGACAGCGTTGGCAGTGGGGTTGTCCTTCAGCTGGGGGCCATGCTGGGCTGGGAGATGGAGCAGGACAGAGGGGAATGGGGCAGTGACTTCCTCCTCACCTGCCTGGCTGTCCCAAGGCATCTTCCTATTCCTTGCAGCCTTCTCCTCCATCTGGTCAAGGTTTGGGAATGGGAAATCCTGGTTTGGGGAAAAACAAGGGATAAGCACATTGAGTTTAAATGTTGCTCTGCCCAAGTCCATCTCTAGAAGCCACCAGACATCTGGTGCCCATAAAAGTCTCCCAAACACCAAGATTCAGCCCTGCAAATGCCTCCAATGAATTCCCTTTCCCTGGTCTCTCCCCTTTGGTGTTCAAGGATCCCCCCTGCCCCAGCTATTGGGGGTCACACTTGTATTGAGGTTCCCCCGTCTACTCGGTCCCTGATATCCCCAGGCTGCTGGGAGTCCCAGGAATACAAAAAGTTCCCCCTTTTCCATCTTCCCACTTAGGGATGCTGAGGGATTTTGGGGTTCCTGGAGTACCTTCTCCCCTTTTTCTCTCTTTCCGGGTGCAAGGAGTCCAAGGATTCCCCCTGCCCCTCTCCAGGCTGATGAGGGTTCCACGAATTGAGGCACTCCCCCCTCTCTGGGTTCCCCACTTTGGGGTCCTGGGGGACACAGGGCTCTGCTGCTCCAGGCTGCCTCTGCCAACAGCTGCCACTGGGACCCCCCCAATGTCCCCCCAAGAGGCATTTTCCACTCAGCTTTGGAGTTCTTCATTCTCCAAAATCCCCCACATAAAAAACTCAGCCGAGGGACCCCCTAAGATATCTGGGCCAAGCTTTGGTAGGTAAGACAGGTGTCTGCTAAAGAAGGAAGGAGCCTCCCTTGAAATGGAAAATATAAACCCCTTCCCTCTAAATTATAGTTATTAAATTAATGGGTTCTAAAGCAAACCTATGGGAATAGGAATAACTTTTCTTTTGTAGGAAAAGTTAAACTAAAAATGTAGTAATAAAAAAAAGCTGAGAGAGTCAGAATACAACCTGACACCTGGTTAGGCAGGGTGTTGGTAGCAGTCCAATCAAATCGTGGCTGCAGTCCTCCTGGAGTCACAGATCCAGTTTGGTTGAAGCAATGATCCTGTAGAAGTGTGCAGTTTACCTCTGAAGGTCCAATGGTGGTGTAGATGGGTCTGGTCTTCCTCTGGGAATCCAGTGGAAACAGGCTGCTTCTGGTGTGTTCAATCTCAGATTATATCCAGGTAGGAATGCTTGGCTCCTCCCTCTGGGTGGAGCATCTCACAATGGGATGATGGAATTTGATCAGTGATGCAGTGAGACTCAATGGCCCATTAACAGAAGATATCTCCCTGGAGGAAGTGTGGGTGGTGGAAGAGATAAAGAACACTGCCCCACCTGGTTTTAACAGCTGGCCCATTAACAGAAGATATCCCCCCAGAGTTATGAGAAATGGGTCATGGAACAGTTCTTACTTGGGATCTCCTGATGGTTTTGTTTTCAAACTGGCACACTGGGGAGAAGTGGGACCATGCTGGGAACTGCTGTGAGCAGGTTGGAGTGACTGGTCTACACTGTGGGCAACTGGACATGACTGGGACTGTGCACAGAGGCACTGGGATCATCTATGGAGTGACTGGGACTATCCTAGGGGCAACTGGGAGACACTGGAAACACACTGGGAGGAACAAGGAGCAACTGGAACCATGCTGGGGACAACCTGGATCCTACTGGGATCACAGTGGGAAAGGCTGGGCCCATGCTGGGGGACCCTGGGACCATACTGGCAGCAACTGGAACGGCACTGAGGATTACTGTGAGTGGCTAAGAGCAACTGGGATCAGGCTGGAAGCAACTCAGGGCAACTTGGAGTGACTGAGAACAACTGGGATACACTGGGAGTGACTGAAACCACAGTGGGGGGAACTGGAACCATTCTGGATTATAATGGGAGCAGCTGTGCCCATGCCAAGGTCCTACTGGGATCCTACTGGAACTGACTGGATTCATACTGGGAGTGACTGGAATAGTACTGAGTGTATTTGAGAGTGACTGGGATCATACTGGAATCAGACTGGGAGTGACTGGAAAGGTGCTGGCTGTGACTGGAACCACACTGGGACTGAAAGGGAGTCACTGTGGGCATGACTGGAATAATACAGGGAGTATCTAGGAGAGACTGGGAAAAACTGGGATTGTAATGGGAGTGACTGGGAAAAACTGGGATTGTAATGGGAGTGACTGGAACCATACTGGCAGTGACTACAGGTCCTGTTGGGATCATCCTGGGAGCCACTGGGACTGCAATGGAACCTGACTGGGGGTTACTGGGAGCTACTGGGCCCATGTTGGGAGGAAAATGTGGACGCATTGGGAGCAACTGGCATCAACTGGAAGGGACTGTGTCTTGGGTTGGGTAGCCAAGAGATTTGTATTCATCTGTTGTAAAAGTAGATATTTCTTTATCTCTTCTAACTCCACGGGGGAGGGGGGCAGATGCCTTCTGATAATGGGCCAGCTGTTAAAGCCAGGTGTGGCAGTGTTTCTTATCTCCTTCACCTCCTGTCCATCCTCCAGGGAGATATCTTCTGCTAATGGGCCATTAAGGATCATCAAGGATATGACTGCTTCCAACACCCTTACCAACAGGGTGTCAGGTCGTATCCCTGACTCTGTCAGGATTGTTTTCCAGGATTTCTGCTTTGCTTGCTTGCTTGTCCTTGTACTGCTGCATTTGTATTTCGGTGCTTTTGTTGTTGTTGTTGTTCTTTTATTCCTATTAAAGAACTGTTACTCCTATTCCCATATCTTTGCCTGAAAGCCCCTAATTGCAAAATTATAATAATTTGGAGGGGAGGGGGTGACATTCTCCATTCCAAGGGAAGCTCTAGCTCTCCCTGGCAGACAACTTTCTTTCAAAACCAAGACAGCTGCTTTAAGAGCCCCCGCTCTTGTTGGGTCCTGCTCTAACTGCCCTTAAAAGGGCAACACCACTCCCGTTGATTCCAGTATGGAGCCCTGGGGGCGTTTGGGGGTCCCAGGTGAGGTTTGGGGGTCCTGGGAGGGTTTGGGTATCCCAAAAGGGTTTGGGGGTTCCAAGAGGGGTTTGTAGGTCCCAGAAGGGTTCAGGGGAACCTGGGCGATGCTGATGATGGTGATGTGGACCCCGTGCTGGGTGTAAACATGCATGAGGGGTTCCTGGAGAGGGTTTTGCAGATCCAGAGGATTTTTGGGGTCACGGTGCATTTTTGGATGTTCCCAAGGGAGTTTTTCAGAGGTCCTAAAGGTGGGGATTAAGTGATCCCAGGGGGATCCCGGGGCTGTTTTTGGGTACGTGCTGGTGACAGACATGAGGACCCCGTGCCAGGTATAAACCTTCTCAAGGGGGTCTGATGGGAGTGTTGGGAGGTCCTGTGGGAATTTTGATGTCCTGAGAGGGTTTGGGGGGGAAGTCTGTATGGCTTTTTGCATTCTTGAGGAGTTTTTTGAGGGTCCCAGGGATGTTTTTGGGATCTTGGTGAGGATGAGTTTTCCCGGGAGGGGTTGGGCGTTCCCGAGAGGTTTTCTGGGCGTTTCCCGAGGGGTATCTGGGCAATGCCGGTGACAGAGCTGGGGACCCCGTGCCAGGTCTGACCCTTCTCACTGTGCACGGGCAGTGTCAGCGTGTTCAGGGAGATGCTGGGGGCCTGAGGGGTCACATCAAATCATAGGAAACCCCAAATGCTCAGGGACCCCCTGAACTCCCCTCACTGCTGCATCTGCTGCAGGCAGGGGGGCACCAGCACTCGGCCCCACCCCCACCATCACAGGGGGACAGAAACAGGGGAGGGGCCGAGTGCTGGTGCCCCCCTGCCTGCCGCAGATGGAAAGGTCAGCGGGGACCCCAAAGTCATGGGGAAGGGACACAGGGGACTCCCAACAATCCCTGTGGGGGGATGTGGGAGGACCCAAAAGGAATTTGGGGGGGCTGGGTGGGTCATTGAAGGGCCCTCAGGAGTCTTGTGGGGGGTGAGGACAGCAAAGAACAGAGCAACCCCCAGGAGGGGTTTGGGAGGGGAACCCAATTGGAACTTCCATGGCAGTGGGATGGGGATATCTGCCCATGGAATTCCATGGGAACGGCATGGCAGTGAAATCCATCTAGAGAATTCCCATGGCAATAGGACAGAAGTGGGATCCTCCTATGGAGGCCTCATGGGAATTCCCTTGTTCCCACATTTTGCCCTTCCTAATCCCACATTTCCAAATCCCACATTCCCATGGGAATTCTACCCTCCCCACCTTTTTGCTCAAGTGCCACCCACCCATATCTGAAATATTTCCAGAGACATTCCAGGCAGGTGTGCCCCAGGGGATTTGTGAATTCCTAAGCCTCCATCTCATCCTGTTCCCAGTGCATCTTGGTGACCTGGGCAGCGCCGTCAGCCACCACGAATCCCCCAGATCCCAGCTGGAAGGAGAGGAATTCCTGCCTGTCAGAGCCGAGCCGATTGGATGCGCGGACACTCCTGTGGGACAGGAGGTCACAGCCAGAAACCTCCTTAAAGTGTGGAGACCTGGGGAGGTATTGGACCCACGGAGACCCACGGAATTGTGTCCCAGCCCCACGGAGCCCCATTCCAGCCCTACAGAGCCCCAGAGTCTGATGGAGACCCACAGAGCCTCATCCCAGCCCCTTGGATCCGCATGGATGCACATCCCAGCGCCCCAGATCCCGGCCCAGCCCCACGGATCCCCACTGCAGTCCCACAGGTGCCATGGCAGCCCCACAGATCCCCCAGCCCCGGCTCCCCGCCCTGAGCCCCGCTCTGGCTGTGCCGCTCCTGCAGCATCTGCAGCTCCCTGCTGGCCCCGTGCCGGTGCCGCTCCTTGTGCCGGCTCCGGCCATCCCAATATCCCGGCTCGGCTCCGGCCGCCATCCCTGGCGGCTGCGGCTCCGCCCGGCCCCGCTGGCTGTGGCGGCGCTGGAAGGGGATCCCATCCAGGGACCCCACGGACAGGAACTGGGGGAACCCCGGGCCGGGCTCCGACAGCGCCACGGGCAGGGACCGCAGGGAGAGGAGAACTGGGGGGACACGGAGATTTGGGGTCTGGGGGGTCACGGGTGAAGGAAAGGGGGAACAGGGAGAACTGGGAGAGCAGGGAAGGGGATTTGGGGGTTCCAGGGTTGGGAAAAGAGGAGGATGTGAGTGGACAGACGTCAGATGGGTGGGGTTAAGGGCATTCCTATACCCAGGAAAGGGAGCTCAAATGGTCACTTGTTCCCATTCCCATCAAAAGGTGGGACAACCTGGGATGGCTGGGAATAGGGGTTCCAGGTGTCCTCAGTAACGAGGAAAGCTCCCCTCAGCTATGGGGGCGGGAGGGAAAGGATCCGGAAAGAGACTGGGATGGTCTGGGACAGTCTGGGATGGACTGGGACACTGGCATACACTGGGATACACCGGCATATGCCGGGATACACTGGGCTACACTGGGATACACTGGGCCCAAGACTGGCACCCACTGGGAGCAGGATCAGAACACACTGGGACCCAGCAGGACCAGAACTGGGGCAACAGGGATCATCGTGGGACCAGCTGGGATTGACTGAGAGTTACTGGAATTATATTGGTGGACACTGGAGCTATACTGGGATAAGTGGATGTGACTGAGTATAACTGAGTATGCCAAGGGTAACTGGAATATACTGAGAGTGTTTGTGACCATACTGGGGGTGACTGGGAACACACTGAGAGTGACTGGGAGTGACTGAGTCTACAATGGGAACAACTGGGATTGACTGGGACCATGCTGGGAGAGACTGCAATCATCGTGGACTCATACTGGGATCATACTTGGAATGACTGGGTCTATGCTGGGGCCACTGAGAGCAACTGGGATCAGACTGGGATGGACTGGGAACAACTGAGACTATACTGGGGGCAACTGAGGCTATACTGGGGGACACTGGGGTCATGATGGCAGCAGAGTAGAATCATACTGGAAGTGGCGGGATCTATGCAACTGGGAATACACTAAGAGGAAACGGCGACCATGCTGGGAACAATTGGAATCATACTGAGAATGCCTGGCACCACACTGAGAGTTACTGGGATCATACTGGGATCATACTGGAAGTTACTAGGAGAAGGCTGAGGGCTACTGGGACCATGTGGGGGCATCTGGGATGTACAGGGAGGGACTGGAATCATGCTGGAATTGACTGGCAGTGGCTATGAGCAGGGAATCCTGTTGGAAGCTACTGGGAAATACTAGGAATGAACAGAAACACACTGGAGGCAACCGGGATTTACTGGGGAAGACTGGGATCACAGAGGAACCATAAAGGAAGTTACTGGAGTAGTACTAGGAGTATCTGGGAGTGACTGGGATCATACTGGGAGTGACTGAAACCATACTGAGTGACTGGGAGAAATTGGGATCACACTGGGGGCAAATGGCATCGTAGTGAGAGTGACTGGGTTCATACTGGAATCATACTGGGAAGGACTGGAGCCGTAAGAGGAGTGACTGGGATCATGCTGGGGGTAACTGGAACCATACTGGGAGTGCCTGGAACAACAGTAGGGGTGAATGGGAACACCTGGGACAATGCTGGGATCATAGTGGGATCATAGTGGGAGTGACTGGGTTGATACTGGGATCATACTGAGTGCAACTGAAAGTGACTGGGATCATACTGGGAGTAACTGGGAGTGACCTGGGCCCCCCTGGGGGAGAAAGATCATCCTGCAAGTGCTTCAGGAATTGTCTGCAGGCTCCTGCAGTGCCTCGTGCTGCTCCCTTGCCAGAGGCACCCCAGGCCAGGGGGGCCCATCTGGGCTGCTGTGTCTGGCTGTGGGGCTCCCTGGTCTGGGCAAGGAGGAGGAGCTGCAGAGGCTCTGCAGGACTGACCGGATGGGCTTGGGGGCTGTGAGGAGAAGCTGAGGGACCTGGGCTGCTTCATCTTCTTAAGAGGAGGCCCAGGGCTTATCCTGCAACTACTGCAAGGGTGGTTTCAGAGAATCATAGAATCAGCAAGGTTGGAAAAGACCTTGGACATCATCAAGTCCAACCTGTTCCCTGACACTGCCTTGTCTCCCCTGAGCCTCCTCTTCCAGGATCCCTCAGCCTCTTCTCACAGCACTTGTGTTCCAGACCCCTCACCAGCCTTTTTGCCCTTTTCTGGACACGCTCCAGCCCCTCCATGTCCTTCCTAAATTGGGGGGCCCAGAACTGGACACAGCACTCGAGGTGCTTCCCAACAAGTGCTGAGCACAGGGGAAGAATCACTGCCCTGCTCCTGCTGGCCACACTGTTCCTGATCCAGGCCAGGAGCCATTGGCCTTCTTGGCCACCTGGGCACGCTGCTGCCTCATGTCCAGCCTGCTGTCCATCAGTCCCTGAAGGTCCCTTTCTGCCTGGCTGCTGTCCAGCCACTCTGTCCCCAGCCTGTAGTGCTGCAGGGGTTGTTGTGGCCAAAGTGTAGGACCCAGCACAGGGACATGCTAAACCTGATATTGTTGGATTTGGCCCCTGGATCCAGCCTGTCCAGGTCCCTGTGCAGAGCCCTCCTGCCCTCCAGCAGATCAACACTCCCAGCCAACTTGGTGTCACCACGGTTCCATGAGGCCTTAGAGTGTCACAATGCTCTTCATGATTCCATGAGGCCACCCAGTGTCACAATGTCCCTTTGCTTCCATGGGATCCTTTGGTGTCACAAAGCCCCTTGGATCCTTGGGCCCCACAGTGTCGCAATGGCACCTTGGTACCCCAAGGCCCTGCAGGGTCACAATGGATCATTGGTTCCATGAGGCCTCAGAGGGCCACCATGAATTCCTTGGTGCTGCAGTGTCACCATGGAGCCCTGGTCACACAAGATCCTGCAGTGTCACCAGGGACTCTTGGTTCCATGGGGCACCCCAGGGTCACAATTGTTCCCTCAGTTCCCAGAGTCCTTGCAATGGAACAATGGCCCCTGGATTCCATTGGGCCCCAGGGTCTCCCAAGGCTCTCCTTGGTTCTGCAGTGACACAATGGCCCCTTGGTTCCACAAGGCCCCACAGGGTCACCATGGCCTCTGTGGTTCCACCAGGCCCCAGACTGTCACCATTGACTCCTTGCTTCCATTCAGCCCCACAGTGTCACAATGGCCCCTCGGCTCTATGGTGCCATGTCATACACAGTGTCACTCTGGTCCTCTTAGTGCCACCAGGCCCTGCAGTGTCACAATGGCCCCTTGCTTCCCCAGGGCCCTGCAGTGTCACCATCATCAGAGAATCCACCAGGCTGGAAAAGACCTTGGAGAGCATCAAGTCCAACTGTGATCCAACACCACCTTGTCACCCAGACCATGGCACCAAGTGCCACATCCAGTATTTCCTTAAACATTTCCAGGGATGGTGACGCACCAACCTCCCTTGGCAGCCCATTCCAATGCCTAGTAACCCTTTTTGTGAAGAATATTTCCTGATGTCCAGCCTAAATACACCCTGGTGCAGCTTAGAGTCTTTGTCCTCTTCTCCTGTCACTGTTCTCTGGGAGAACACCGTGACCCTCACCTGGCTGCACCCTCCTGTCAGGGAGTTGTAGAGAGTGATGAGGTCTCCCCTGAGCCTCCTCTTCTCCAGGATAAACAACCCCAGCTCCCTCAGCCACTCCTCACAGGACTTGTGTTCCAGGCCCCTCACCAGCCTTGTTGCCCTTCTCTGGACACGCTCCAGCCCCTCCATGTCCTTCCTAAATTGGGGGGCCCAGAACTGGACACAGCACTTGAGGTGCTGCCCAACCAGTGCTGAGCACAGGGGAAGAATCACTGCCCTGCTCCTGCTGGCCACACTGCTCCTTGTTGAGTCCAGGGGTTGGATGAGGGAAATGGTGGGGAGGGAACAAAGTCGGAGAGATTGTCAGCCATGAAGGATCTGTTCAGAGAGCATTATCAGGTTCTGGGGGTCAATATCAAGTGGACATTGCTTATATGGGTCCATAAACAAGACAACAAAAGAGAACAAAACCACTCTTTCTGCATTGTTTCCTAAATAGTCTATTCTCTTTACATACACTTCTGAAATCTGTCTAATTGATCACAGAAGAATTGAAAACTTAGATTATTCCCAGAGACTTTTCTTGTTTGGGTGTTTTGAACAAATGGTAATGGGCTTTTCTCACTGAATTCCTGAATTGAAGAGCTGAAGAAAGAAGAGGTCTCTGCAGTAGTAAAATTCATCAGCAGCCTCCAAGGGGCTCGGGATCCATCCTCATCAGAGCAGGAATGAACAGAAATGGGCACAGCTTTGTGGCTGCCCCAGCTTTGGCATGGGCCCTGGGCCTGGAGCAGGAGCAGCTCTGGAGGGCCCCAAGGTCAGGGCTTTGCCCTGTGCCTCTGTCCCTGCAGGCTGTCATCATCCCCCGGCTGCCCCACCTGGCTGGCCCCTTCCTTTGCTGACAGCTCTGCGTCCTGCCTGCCTCTGCCTGGCCACACAAAGCCTTGGGCTGCTCCAGACTCCTTCTGGGGGACATGTTGCACCACATCCCTGCCCTGGGAGGGAAAATCCTTTTTCCTGGTGTCCAGTCTGGACCTTCCCAGCTGCTCTTGGTGCCATTATTTCCTTCTCAGGCTGTTTATGCAATGAAAAATATTCCACAATCTGTGGAATCACCTTCAATCCCTCCCAGGTTACACCTGTTCTCCCCTCAGTCTCCACACCACTGAGCCCAGAGCCACAAACCTCTACATCCTGGTTATGTTATGAGGCCTCCAAAATCCATCTTGGGAAATTTTTGGGTCCTCTGCAAAGTCTGTGAAAATGGAAACAGTGGGCAAAGTTATTTGCTCCCGAATGTTGCAGTGACAGAGCAAGGGCCAATATCTTTAAACTGAATGAGGGTGGATTTAGATTTGTTAGAAGGAGGAAATATTTTACAATGAGAGTGGTGCAAAACTGCCACTGTTTTTCCAGAGAAGTGGATGCCCCATCCCAGGAGCGCTCCAAGAGCAGGAGCTTTGTGCAATCTCACATAGTCAAACCCCCTCCTCTCCCCAAGGATGGAATCTCTGTTGTGTGGGTTCTCTGATGTTCTGGATGAGCTCCCAACACTTCTCGCCACAATGTCTGCTGAGGGCCAGCCAGGCTGCTGCAGTGGCAGTGACCTCACAGCCATCACCATTGCAGCCCTGTCCCCTGGGCCTGGCTCTCCCTTTTCCTCTGCCCCTGCCTTGTCTCTGCTGGGATGAGCATTTTTGTGACTGTCTTGTCCCCGAGTTATGGAACCAATGGTTTTCCAATCAGGCTCCTGGAGCAGAAGTGGCTTCACAACCTTGTGAAGACTGAAAGACAAAGAGCAAATGGAAAGTTAGAGTAGGATGTGGCTGGAAAGGGGCTGTGTCGCTGTGGGGCAGCACTATCCTGGGACCAATGTGCAGCACCATGGGTTTGAGACACTAATTTTTACGAATTAGGGATTTTAGAAAACTTAAGATTGTAGTTAAAGATAGGCTTTGATGGAATTAATTGCTTTGCTAAAAATAATTAAGAGTTAATGGCTAGTTGAAAGAAACCATATCTCAGATAAGCTATCCCAGATCTAAGTAACTAATTGCGTGCCATTTTGTGTTTATTTAGCTGTGTTTATAATGAGAAACAGAGAAATTGATAAATAGATCTAAGAGAACACAGACAATTGTAAATCTTCTAACACCCAGAAACTCATTGAACAGTCATGGAGCTGGGAAGCTGGAGTCCTTTCAACCTTCATTTGTCTTGTTATCCATTGAAAAGGTTGAAAGTTTGGAATGAGGAAGACTCATTTTCCTTCCACCTTTTATGACCCCTGCCCATAAAAGGGACCATCGACTCAATTCAGAGAGCAAACTACACATGCTTAATGGCCTTTAAGCTAATTGCCATACAAAGCAGAGAATGGGAGGTGTCAGGGTTATGAATATGTATTTGTATTTTGGGTATTCAATGCTTTTGTAAATAAACAGACTCTGTATTTCCTTGTAATTTTGCAGTGTGTATTAGGGAGCGATCCCACAGAACTGCCTGGCTGTGTCGCATAAAACATACACTTCCTAACTCTAAAGTGTTAGAGAGTCTTTTTGTCTGCTGGGTATCAATACTGGATCAATATCTGTATTTTAATAGATCATTTCTGACAACCGTCAGGACCCATGTTTTGCAGCTTTGGGCTGTGTCTCAAAAGCCCCAAAAAGTTTTCATTGTGTGTCTTTGTTTTAACTGTGAAGGAATATACTTGGTTGTTTGTGAAGTTTGAGATTGCTGGCGTGTGGGGTGGCATTTTAACAAAGTGCAGGTGGTTCCTAGCTGTGGAGGAGTGGGGAGGAGGCATGGGATGTGAGCTACCCATCCCTCTCCAGTCTTGCAGAGTGATTTGTGCTGTGTCTCAGCCAGAATTTGTCAGATTTTAAGCCAGACTTGGTTGAAACTCCTGGATGAGTATATGTCTAGGGCCGTGAGGCACCCATGGCTGGTTTCTTGTGAGTCCAAAATTGTTAGTGTTTGGAGTTGAGTTTTAGCAGAAAAAGGAAACCTGGCAGCTTTGAGTGCGCGGAGGAAGCAGAGTCCGGAGCTTACGCCCAGCGCTGGTGGAGGCATCCGAGGGATCTGTAGCACTGAGGCGCACAGCTGATATAGCCCACGCTGTGCTTTGTAATATTTTAAGTCAAGTGGTGGCAGAGGCTTGGTCAGAGTTTCATAAAGATTTAGAACTACATCTAAGATCCACACAGCCCTTTGTGCAGTGTAGTGAAATTTCTGCCAAAGCTTGGCCCGTACTTTGTAGGGTTTCCAACTGTGCTTTGATTACACCGCGGCAAGAGATATGTTTGACTTTCAGCTGCACACTTGCTATGGTATATGTAAGGCTGTTTGCAATTTCTAAACACATTTTAACCGCAATATATCCAGCGCAAGCTCCAACAGAGGACTTGGTTTGCTAGCGATTTGTAACCAGCAATTTGAAGAGGGAGGAAATGAGCTTGTGTTTTGTTATTTTGTGTAAGTGATTGAGTGGAGTGTTTGAGGTGTTTGATTGTGTTGTATGATTTCCTTTCAAACAAATAAAAACGAGCTTTTCCTCCCAGTGGTGTAGTGTGTCTGAGAAGCCTTTTTTGGAAGAGTACTGCCATCCCGTGGTGAAAGAGTATAACTACTTGTTTTCTTGCCAGCAATTAGAACGCTGAGCTGCGTTTCTGAGGTAACACTGCTTTCCTGTGTCAAAAGTTACAACTGTAGAGCCTAAATGACTTGCCTTATTGCTAACTTTTTTTCGTCAGAACTAACAAACTGGTTTGCCTTTTCCTTTTATTGGTAAAGTTACATGTCCAGGAATAGGAGGTACAGAAAGCAAGAGCACAGTCCAGAGGAATTTCCCTGTCCAAGGAAGGGTTGTAACTGTAACTCATGGATTGTGTTTTGTTGTGTAGTTTGCCAGGAGCTGTGGGTCCAATGAATATTTAGGTGGAAGGCACCTAGAAGTGGATTTTGTGCTCTCTGTCGTACAGAGGAATGACGCATTCCCCTGCCCGCTAACCAGCGGCCTCCCAGCTGGTCCCGGCTGCCCTGGCGGGGAATGGTCACAGCCTCGGTAGGGTCTGCAGGAGGACCGGCAGGACCCATCCGGTGGGTAAGTGCATTGCTGCACGGGCGGTGGAGGGGCGGCTACGGCGAAGGAAGGAGAAGGAGACTTCCCTGAGGCGCCATGGGGTGACATTTATTGGGGTCCCCCAGGCACAGCCCAGCAAAGCCCGGAACTGCGGCCACGTAGGGGGTCTTAGGGTACAGACAGAAGGAATGGTCACACAAGGAAAGCCCAATAACATAAAAGGGGTGGTACATACAATACCAAATGAGAACTGAGGGGTAGGGGATTTCCCAGACTTGCCCCAATCAGGGACTGAGCCTCTCTGAGCTTTCTAGAAGGAGGAGAGGCCTCCCTGAGACTGGCAAGGTCTGGGAGAGGAGCAATATATGATTGACATATAATAGACTTGGGGTAAACAACTCAAGGGGATTTCCAAAGGCGGGGACTATACCAAGTGGGGAAGGGAATAGGGGGAAACATGGAATGAACCATTAAATAAGCTTTAACAAAACAGAAGGAAAACTACACTTAAATCATTAGATAAAACCACACCGCAACAGAGGAACAAAAAGGCCACCGAGATAGCTCTATGGAATTTTTTGGTAACTGGTCAGGAGGCACATCGTAGTAGTAAAATATTTGAGTTGTTAGAGAACGGGATTTCAGGAACCCTACAGAAACCAGCAGAGATCCTTAGGGTTGAGTGTGCCCAGTACATTTTTTTAATGGGGGAATACCAGGTAAAGCTTTGGAGCTGGGATAAGATTCAAAAGCTTTGGGAGAAGAACTTAGAGCACAGGAGCAGATGAGTGTAAAGAGATTCCTAAGATTAGTCCCCTGGGATGTATTTTGCCACATTGGAAAGAGCTGGTGGGCTATGGTGGTAGAGAAACCAAGAGGGAGCTTGTTATGTTTTGCACACAATGGTGGCCACTTTACAGGCTTGAAGAGGGGATGAAATGGCCCTCAGCTGGTACACTGGATTATGAAACACTTTTACAGCTAATGCTTTTCCTTAGGCGTGAACAGAATTTGCAGGAGGTTGCTCATGCTGATATGTTTTCACTATTTGGAACCACTCCGAGTGACAAAGGGATTGTGGGATTAGGCCACTCTCTGACCCCTTAGTATTAGCTCTTGGAAAGGATAATAAAGCCACCAGGGCAAAACCCAAACAATGCTGTAGTGCATGTTCAATAAACCAAAGACGCACGCATCCTGACAAGGTACACCAAGCAGAGGCTCTGGAACAAGAAATGGTAGATTTGCTTAGACCACCCCCTAGAAAACGGGAGAGGGGAGGGGTAGTAGGGAAGACAGATTCAGAATTACCATCAACCCCAGCCTCCCCCACTTCATCCTCTGCTTCATCTTCCTTCGGGAGAACAGCAATTGAGGTAGGGGTTTCCCCACCAACTCCTGAACCAGGAGAGCCACCCAAACTGTGCCCACCACTACTCAGTAGGGGCAGCAAGTGGGATGAACCTGAACCCCTCCCACAGGGTCCTATAGCATCAAGGACCCAGAAACAAACTAGAGAGGTCATACAGACACCTCTAAGGGAAGCAATAACCCCTGAGGGGACAACAGGGCAAATTAAGGTTCCCTTTTCTACTATAGATTTGGAGGCTTGGGAAAAGATTGCTAAGAGTTACCGAAGTGACCCTACAGTAGGTGTTGCCAAGAAAATTAGGTTTATGATTAAGCAGTGTAGGCATGATTGGGCTGACCTCCAGCTACTGCTTGATGTTTTAACATTTAAAGACATTTAACATTTAAAGACAGAGAAGCAATTGGTTTTGAAGGTAGCTGGGGATCTGGCTGACGATGATTGTAGAACAACACAGGAGGATGTTAAAGATGTACTTCCTCTTCAAGATCCTGGTTGGAATCCCAATAACCCAGACGGATCAGGATGGCTGAGGAGATACCAAGAATTGATAGTGAAAGGGCTGGAGAGAGCAAACCCTAAGACCATAAAGTGGTCAGCCCTTTATGCTATTCAACAGGGCCCCTCTCAAACACCTTCTGAATTTTTAGATCATTTGTGAGATGCAATGTGTCAACACACCACCCTGGATCCTCGATCTGATGAAGGAACACAACAATTGGTAAATTTGTTTTTAGGGCAATCTAGAGGAGGTATCAGGTGGAAACTCCAGAAGACTCAGAGCCCAGCCAGCTGGAACTTGGAGACTTTGCTGGAGGAGACATGGAGAGTTTTTAGCAATTGGGAAGAGGGCTATAAACAGGGGATGAGGAAATTGGTAGCATAAGTAAGAGAGGAAGAAAAAGGAAAACCAAGGTCCACCGAAACAAGGACCACCCCGACTGGGAAAAAACCAATGTGCATTTTGTAAGAAATTTGGACACTGGAAGAACCAGTGCCCAGAACGAAGAAGGGGTGAGGAACAGAGAAGAGATGATTGGAAAGGAGAAGGGGTGGTTGCTCATGTGAAGGAGGACTGAGGAGGACCGGAGGGCCCTACCCCAGGGGACCCTCTGGGTATAGTCAAACTGGGGAACAAAGAGAAAGAGGTGGAATTTTTAATAGACACATGGGCTCCATATTCAGTGCTGAATAAGGCCCTGATACCTATAACAAATGATTATGTTATGGTAAGGGGGCCACTGGCCAGTCTGAAAAAGTGTATTTTTGCAAACCACTGAGGTATCAATTGGGAAAACAATGGGGAATTCATCAATTTTTATACATGCCTAATGCTCCATCTGCACTTTTGAACAGGGATCTGCTTGAGCAGTTGGAAGCGAAAATAATATTTAAAAATGGGGAAATCAGTTTGGAGGTAAAAGATCAACAATATGTGGAATTGTTAAGCTTAATGCTAATTACCAAAGAAATTGAAGCTGCAAATGAAGAAGGGATTAGTCCAAATGAAGAAGCATTAGTCCAATCATTGAAAGCTTTTTGCAGATAGGACTGGTACAAGAATGTGAATCTGATTTTAATACTCCTATTCTGTCAGTAAAGAAGCCCAATGGGTCATAAAGGTTAATACAAGATTTAAGGGCTGTTAACAAGGTAACTGAAGATTTGTACCCAGTGGTTGCCAAAACTTAGACCTTGTTAACTCGATTTACACCTGAACCTGGTTTGCTGTTCTAGATTTAAAGGATGCTTTCTTTTGACTTTCTCTCTATGAAGCCAGCCAGAAAATTTTTGCATATGAATGGGAAAGCCCCAAAACTGGACACAAAACTCAGCTCACGTCGTCTGCACTACCCCAAGGATTTAAGAACTCTCCCATGAAAAGAGAATTTGAAGAACAATTTGCAAAAGCTCTGAAATCCTGGGAAGCTCCATCAGGAGAAGGACAGCTGTTTCAGTATGTGGACGACCTCCTGAGAGCTACCAAAACTCAAGAGGCATGTGTGGAGCAGACAGTAAGCCTCCTAAACTTTTTGGGTCTACAGGGGTATTGAGTATCCCAGAAGAAAGCCCAGCTGGTGAGGCAAACAGTTCTTTCTTTGGGCTACGAGGTCAGTGCTGGACAGAGAACCTTCAGATGGGTCACAAGGAGGCAATATGCCAGACCCCAAAACCCCAGAGAGTAAAAGAACTGAGAACCTTTTTGGGCATGACGGGGCGTGCAGACTGTGGATTTACTATTATGGGCTGTTTGTCAAACCCCTGTATGCCTTGATTACAGAATGAAACAGAGACCTCCAATGGATGAAAGAAGCAACAGGAGCCTTGGACCAGCTAAAGAAGGCCCTCATGTCAGCTCCAGCCCTGGGACTCCCAGAAGTGAGTAAACCATTCCTTTTGTTTTCTCACGAAAAGCAGGGGATTGCTTTGGGAATACCAGCACAAGACCTGGGCCCGTATGGCAGGGCAGTTGCTTCCTCTCTAAGCAGCTGGGTGCAGCAGCCAAGGGATGGCCAGGGTGTCTCAGAGCCGTTTCAGCAGTGGCAGTGAATACTCAAGAAGCACTCAAGTTCACCCTAGGCCAGAAGATGACTGTGCTAGTGTCCCACACGGTGTCTGCAGTCCTGGGGGTAAAAGGTGGACTCTGGCTTTCCCAGTGGCAGAGATTCTTGAAATACCAAGCCACAATGGTAGAACAAGATGATGTAGAAGTTGTGGTAACCAATCTTTTGAACCCAGCTTCCTTCCTCAGTGGGAGTGTGGGAGAAGCAGTGATCCATGATTGCCTGGAGACCATTGAAGCCACCTTCTCCAGTCACCCAGACCTGAAGGACATCCCTCTCGAGGACACTGAGACCTGGTTTACTGATGGACGCAGCTATGTGATCAGTGGAAAAAGACACACTGGGTATGACCATGAGCTGAGAGGTAACAGAGTCTGGGCCAAAACCAGCGAACACCTCGGCACAGAAGGCTGAAATAATTGCCTTAACCCGGGCTTTAGAATTGGCAAAAGGAAAGAAAATTTATATTACACTGACTCAAGTATGCATTTGAGGTAGTTCATGCACATGGAGCCATCTGGAAAGAAAGAGGACTGTTGAACTCACAAAGAAAAAGTATTGAACATGCACAAGAGATAATCAAACTGTTGGAGGCAGTCCAGCTACCTGAAAGAGTAGCCATCATGCACATCAAGGCCCATCAAAAAGGGAGCTCTGAATTGGAAGAAGGAATTGAGCTGGCAGACAGGCAAAAGAAGCAGCTAAAGGGGAGGTAATTGTTGAAACGGGGCAGCCTTAATTCCAAGGTCCAGTAAAAAGGACAAGGGGCTTATTGAGAAAGAAACTGGAAGTTATAATCAAGAGGGATAGGCTTTACAGATGAAGGGAAAGGAAGGCCTGTGCTTCCCTCTTACAGGTTATGGTCATTAGTGAAAGAGGAACATGAGAAAACACACTGGGGAAGAGATGCCCTGTACAACTATGTGAAAGACAGAATCACAGCCAGAAACTTGCAAAATGCAGTAATTCAGGTGACTCGCCAATGTAGACTTTGCCTTCAAACTAATCCCAAAAATATTCCTAAACCTAAGCTTGGGCAAATTGGGAAAGGATATGGACCTGGGCAGCAATGGCAAATTGATTTTTCAGAACTACCCAAGAGAGGAGGGTATCGATACCTATTGGTGTTAACAGATACCTTTTCAGGGTGGCCAGAAGCTTTCCCTACCAGAACTGCCAAAGCATGGGAGGTAACCAAAGCATTGTTACAGGAATAATACCACAGAACAGACTTGGAGTCCCAGCCACAATGACCTCAAATAGGGGGCCACATTTTATTTCAAAAATTGTGCAGCAAATTAGCCGCCACCTAGGCATAGCCTGGGAACTTCACACTCCACATCATCCTCAGTCAAGAGGCCAAGTAGAGAAAATGAATCATTTGATTAAGTAGCAAATTGTAAGACTGGGACAAGAGGCAAAGTTACCTTGGCCTCAGGCTCTTCCATTAGCATTGGTACAAGTTTGGACCAA
>JAJEOU010001738.1:521152-608676 GCA_021534815.1 Acrocephalus arundinaceus
TTAGACTGGCAGCACAAGGGAGAGTTGTTCCTATCTCAATGGGCCCATGATGCCCTTAGGACATGAGGGTAGAGAAGTCACCTATAAGTGGGCATGAGACTGGGGGGTGGATCTAAGCATGGACAGTATTTCCCAGGTTATCCATGACTGTGAGACATATGCTGTGATCAAGCAGGCCAATAGCATAAAGCCCCTATGGTATAGTAGGCAATATTCAAAAAAAATTTATGGAGAGGCCTGGCAGGTTGATTTTATTACACTGCCCCAGACATGCCAAGGTAAGCGCTACGTGCTCACAATGGTAGAAGCCACCATGGGATGGCTGGACACCTACCCTGTGCCTCATGCTATGGCCCATAACATTTATAGACTTTGAAAAGCAAGTTCTTTGGAGGCATGGTACCCTTGTGAGAATTGAGTCTGACAATGGGACTCATTTCAAGAACAGCCTTATCAACACCTGGGCTAGGGAACATAGCATTGAGTGGGTGTACCACATCCCCTACCATGCACCAGCTGCAGGCAAAGTGGAGAGGCACAACAGACTGTTAAAAACCCAGTTGAAAGCACTGAGTGGGGGATCTTTCAAAAATTGGGAGCAGCATTTGTCAAAGGCCACCTGGTTAGTTAACACCCGAGGCTCCACCAACAGGGCAGGCCCTGCCCAGTCTGAGCTCCTGCATACAGTAGATAGAGACAAAGTCCCACTGGTGCATGTCAGAGGTTTTTTAGGGAAGACAGTTTGGATCAATCCTGCCTCAGGTACAGACAAACCCATCTGTGGGATTGTCTTTGCTCAGGGTCCAGGTTGCACATGGGGGATAATGCAGAAAGATGGAACAACACAATGTGTACCTGAGAGAGATCTGATGGGTGAGAACTATGTGTAAATATCACTGCTGAATGTCACTGCCACTCTCTGTATATAACTGTATACTCTGTATATAGGTGTATGTATAATGTATGTGTATGTAGAGTTAGAATATATATTAGTTTGGGTAGTAAGCTGACAATATGGGGGTAAGGGGTGGCATGTCCTGGGGTGATTTTTTGATGCTTGTATCCCCAACTGTCTGTTCTGTTGATGTTGGGTATTAAGTTCTGTACCTTTAAGACTGGTTCCAAGGGCGAAGGGGGAGAAAGAAGAAGCTCAGAGTTTGTTTGCAGAAAGCAGCATTCGATCCTATACATTCCACTCCTAGACTGTGTTCATCTGAAGCACGGACAGAGATCTCCTGTGCTTTTAGTTAGTTTAGCTAGCTGAGGCAGAGAAGTTCCCTGGGCTGTTTTTTTTTTACTTTTTCTTGGGACAGTTTAAACCTGCTTTGGACTGAAAAACCCAGAAGAGCCCTGTGAGCTCACACCTGTGGCCCACAAGGGCCACGGACAGCATTTTCCAGCACTGGAGGAACTGATTAAAAATTGAGCCAGCCGAGTTTCACCCACAGCAAGGACTTCCTCAATTTTGCCATCTCTCCTTGGAGCAGCGAGAGGTTTTGTTGTTTCGTGTTATTAATGTTTGTGCTTGTGGGCACTTTGTGTGTTAAAGAAATAGTTTTTTCCACTTTTCTGTCAGGAAGTTCTTTCCCAGACCAGTTGGGGAAGTGGCCGTTTGGGTTTGCTTCCCAGAGGGACCCTATTCGGGGGATTTCTACCAGATTTGCCCTAAACTAGAACACAGCTCTGCTAAGCACAAATCATCAGCTTTGATAGCAATGGGATTCTAAGTCAATCAGACTAAATTCAAATGGGCTGATTCAAGAATACTGCAAATTGCCCTAAATTAGATCATCCTCTTTGCTATCAGGAAGCAATGTTCCCTCTAAAAAACTGGGCTTTTAGTTCTTTTAAAGCTCTGAAATTGAGAATTAGGAAATAGCCAGTGATGCCTTTGCCCTTGCTGCTGCAGACATGGCAATGGATTTTCTTTCAGCCTACTCAGCTGGCCCTCTACACTCTACTGCCCAAGGACAAGCTCACACCTTGTTTCACAAATTTTAAACACAAGGAACATCAAATGTTCCTTTCTCACTCACCTCAGGATCGGCACCTCTGAGTACACGGGTCAAGTGACCTGCAGTGGGCAAGAGAAAATGAAGCAGATTCTTGGAGAAAACTGGAAAGAATCCTAGCATTCTTAGAAGGTACTTCCAAGAAGGTCTCCCTGTCCACATTTTTAAAGTTGTCCCACTTGACCCAGCAAAGGGAGGAAATGACAGACTCTGCTGCCACAGACTCTCCCATGGAGGGAACACAACCCCTGCAGGTTCCCTTGCAAATGCTGCCCGCAGAGCCCTGGCTACAGACACCCCCTTTTGACCTGAATGTGTTGACAGGAGCTTTAGCCAAGTGGCATCCAAATGGTCTTTCTGTTTCCAAATCAAGTCAGTCACTAAGAAAGAGCAGGAAGACATGCAAAAGCCAGCTTAGCTTACAACCAGGGAAAACCTCTACTTATGTGCCAGGTTAGTCAGGTAAAAGCAATTATTTAAAGAAAGAATAAGAAATATTAAATATATCTATCTATCTATATAAATAAATAAATGTAAACATAAATATAATATAAAATATTTTTGAAAAAAAAATTTTTTTAAAAAAATTATCACTAAGCAATGCCCTAAACGGACTAAACTGCAGCAGTGAGTTGCCCAATCCTTGTGGCACTGCTGTGCAAGTTTGCAGACTGTGCTCTAATACAAGAAAAAACCAGGCTCCTGTCAGTGTGCAGCTGCCCACTGAAAAAAGCCTCAAGCAGGAGGAAGCTCCTGCACTGAGCAAGCCCAAGAGCTGCTCTGCCACTGAGGCTTCCATGCACCAAGGCAACCTTGTGATGTCACCACGACGGCGTGGCAGCCGTGCCCTGACATCACAAAGCAAACGCTCTGTGTTGGTCTGTGAATTTTTGCAGATGGACAGAGTGATGTTTGTTGGTGTCAGGGGGCCGGGGTGGGGGCGGCTGGCTCTGTCCCCGGCCACGCTGGTCAGGAGTGGCCGTTTCCCAGACTGCAAGCAGTGCAAGTAAGGGTAGAGAGCAGAGCTGTTTCCTGCTCTCTAGATCCTCTATATCCTCCATGTCTGGGTACAAAGCAAAGGTCTCAGAGAAGGCTCTCTCTTACAGAGGTCTTTGTTCCTCCAGGTGTTACAGGAGAGAGAGAGCGAGCAGGGTCCTGTGCTTAACATTTAAACCAGGGGGCAGAGGGGTGGGGCAGGTGGGTGATTGGCCCCAGGTTAACACAGGGCAGGGTCAGGAAAGGGGACAAAGAGATGGGGGAGGGGAAAATCTGGGGTAAACCAGACACCAGGCACTGGGGGGTGGGGAGGTAACAGGAGCAAACCATAACTTACCAAACCTCTCAAAAACCCACCACCATATCTCCCTCTTGGCTGTTTAATTTTGAAGGGAAGGAGGGAGGAGACAAACTCCTTAAACTGCTGTCTCTGGCCTCTTCCACCATCTCTCGACAGCAGCTACTGTAACATCGGAAGGGACCAGTTTTTTCTTAGTACACCTTGTAATGACTCCTTTTAGATTCCTAAAGGCTGTGTAAATTCAAATGACAACCAGAACAGCCAGTAAGACATCCATTACAAATGATGACATTCCCCCTGGCAACCCTCAGTCTTTAGAGATGCTCTCCAGCCGGTCTCCTGCTCTTCACTTGATTTTCCCTATCATGCCTTTCATTTTCTGGATGGAGTTCTGGATGCTCTGGATTTTGCTGGATAGGTTGAAGCAAAGTATCCCTTGAGTGTATTCCCATTCCTGTCCCTGTACTACTGACTGAGTCAGAAGCAACAGCAAACACAGGAGTTCTGGCCTCATCTTGGGGGTCAGGAGGATGCTCTGAAAAGAAATCTAAAAAGAACATACAGAGGTAAGCACAGTTTAACACAATCTATTTAAGGCACTGAGTTAGGGATAACACGGGGTTTGGGTTCCCCACTTCCTTTGCACCGTTGCCTAGAAGAAGCAATTGCCACGTCATCGGGTCAGGAAGGTGGAATTGGGGCCACATTCTGGGCCTTCTTTTCCCTGGGTGGAACAAAGGGTTTGACCCATTTTTGTGTAACCCATTTCAAACCTGTGGGGGTGGATATGCAAACGTATCCTCAGCCCCAAGTGACCAAATCAAAAGGTCCCTGGACCTTCCAAGTCTCAGGGTCCTTCACCAGGACCAGCAGTTTCTCCTCAAACTTCAACCAATGATTTTGATTGAAGTGCCCAGCTACAGGTGGATCCAGGTTTTCCAATGAACAGTTAAGGAAGTTCATGGTAAACAGAGCCTTACCAAGTCGTTGTTGTGGACTGTTTATCCTGACATCTCCTCTCTGCTGTCCCAAGGTCTTCTTCAATGTCTGGTGAGTTCTTTCTATCACTGCCTGGCCGGTGGGGGAGGAAAGGATCCCCTTGTTATGTTTCACCCCTTATTCTTGCAGGAAACCATCAAATTCCTTGGAAACATAAGCTCGACCATGATCAGGTTTGATCTCTTTGGGGATCCCCAGCGTGGAGAAGGCCTGCCCAAGGTGTTTCTGTGCATCTCTGGTCTTCTCCCCTGTGTGGGCTGAGTCAAAAACAGCACCAGAGAAGGTATCAACTGACACATGAACATATTTGAACCTTCCAAACTCGGGAATGTGTGTGACATCTGTCTGCCACACCTCACAACTGCCAAGCCCTCTGGGGTTGACCCCTGATCCCAGCGAGGGTAAGAAAAACTTTTGGCAGCTTGGGCATGTGTCTATGACTGCCTTGGCTTGGTCCCGCCTTAGGTGGAATTGTTGCACCAGGCCTGGGACATTCTGATGGAATTGCTGATGGCTGAGTTTGGCCTGCTGGAAAATGTTAGGTAGGCCACCCAGCTGCACAGGAGCAGCTGGGGCATCTGCTCTGCGGTTACCCTCCGTGCTGAAACCAGGAAGGTCAGTGTGTGATCTCACATGCATAACGGAGTAAGGATGCTCTCTGTGGGACACTGGGTGTTTCAGTTCGGAGAGCAAGATGAAAATTGCCAGATTTGAGACTTCTTTGAGAACTGCATTCTCTGATTTGGACACTATCCCTGCTACATATGCCAAATCAGTAATCAAATTAATGGGTTCTGAAAACTTCTCAAAAGCCCTGACGACTGCAGCCAACTCAGCCACCTGAGGTGAACCTTTGACTACCTCGATGTCAGCCTCCCACTGCTGAGTCTGAGGGTCCTTCCAAGTCACCACTGACTTGTGTGACCCTCCGGATGCGTCAGTAAAAACTGTCAGAGCTTTGAGCTTTTTCCTGCTGCAACTCAAATCCCACAGCAGCCAAAGCAGTGATAGTCTTATCCAGAATTTGTGTAAGTCCATTGTCACTGGGGGCACACACAAGCACATCATCCATATAATGAAGGATGACGGCCTCTCCAGCCTTGGCACACACCAGGGACAGTATTTTGGCCACGCACCAGTGGCAAATACTTGGTGAGTTCTTTAACCCTTGCAGCAAAACTCTCCAGTGGTAATGCTTCATGGGTGCCTCCCTGCTGATGGAAGGCACAGAGAATGCAAACTGCAGGGCGTCGGCTGGATCTAGGGGAATCTGGAAAAAAACATCTTTTATATCAATGACAGCCAAATTCCAATTTTGGGGAAGCATTGAAGGGGGTGGCATACCCGGCTGAAGAGACCCCATGCCCTCAATGACCTCATTAATTTTTCGCAAATTGTGGAGGAGGTGCCACCTGTCCTACCCCAGCTGTTTGATCACAAACACCAGAGAATTACAGGGACTATTACTTTCCACAATGTGACCTTTAGCCAATTGTTCCTCCATGAGTTGAGTGCCTTCAATTTCTGTTTGTTCAGCCGGCACTGATCCTCCCAAATTGGGGTATCCATCAGCCAATTTAGTTTCTGGAAGGTGCGCTCCTCAGTGGAGGCAATTAAAAATCTTTTGGTATTTTTTTGATTTCTAGTTGAACTTCCCACTGGGACATGGTGTCTCTTCCCCACAAGGTAAATTTTGAATCTAGAACAAACCGAGAAGCCAATTGTCCATCTGGTCCCTCAATTTGCACAATGCTCTTGTATTATTTTGCCAATTGTGTGCCCCCTGTACCTGTAACCTTACCAGCCACGGGTTGCAACTCCCAATGTGATGGCCACTTGTGTGGTGGTATGACTGTCACATCTGATCCTGTGTCCATCATTCTCTGGAGCTGGATGAAATCCCCCTCCCTCTTGAGCCCACACAGAATTATGGGTTTGTTCTCTCCCACCATTTCTGTGCAATAGACCAAAATTTCCAGACCATCCTAGGGCAGTTTGGGCAGTGGTATGGCCTGGGCAATGACTTGGCCCTTTGGTAGGAAGAGGGGAGGATGGACACAACGTGCCAAGAGAGCTCGTTGCTCCAGATCTGATGGCAAAAGTCCTGGACTAATTTCGATCTCAGAGGGAGTGTGCTTAGAATCCCTGATAACAAGGCACTTACTATCAGTCTGCTGTAGGTTGGTCACGTGTCCAGGGTCAATGGTGACCACTTGCCAGTCGGGTGTGTTGAAAGGCACACCTGTTGTTAACTCAAGCCTAAATGGCTTCCATATCCTCTTGGTTGTTACCAACCCTGAGGGTTCCTTAGGATCCCATACCTTCCCAGGATTGGGTTGCTCCACAACCCCAACCACTGTGTGACCTGTCCCATTTTTCTCATCACATGGGAGAAGCTCATGCTCCTCTCCTAATTTTTTGGAACTGGAATTTTTCCCTTCTCTCCCTCCCCCACTGCTCCCACCAGTGTGTGTGATGTTTTATTCTTAAAGGGACAAAAGCACATCACATATCCCTCCCGCCCACACTGGAAACATTTGACCCTCCCAGCCACTGGTGGTCCAGCTGGAATGGTGGCTGGTGCTGCAATCTGGCCTCTGAGCCCAGACCCTTTCCGCTGTTCATCTGGGTCCCTTATGGCTCACTTGGTGCAGGTCTCAGTGAGGAGGTCCAGGGTTGGAGGTGGAGCAACCAGAAGCCCGGAGATGATCCTCTTGCAGACATCACTGGCATTGCTTTGTGCCACTTCCAGGCACCAAGTGGCTTTGTGCCACTTCCAGGATCATCTTCTGTTGCAACTCCTGCTCCTCTCTCTGGTTTTCCACCACTGCATGAAGTCTATCTATAAAATCTAGGAAAGGCTCAGAAGGGGATTGTTTAATTGAGCTAGAACTCTGCCGAGGATCTTTAGTGGGCATGATCTGAAATGCCCTTGAGGCAGCAGCCTTGACGTGATTTAACACAGGAGGGGTTACTGGGTTAAACTGGGATTTACTGGTTTGTACTGGGATGGGTGCTGGGGGCATTGGTTTATACTGGGTTATACTGGGATATACTAGTTTATACTGGAATGGGTTGGTGGGATTTACAGGGTATACTGATTTTTACTGGGATGGCATGCTGGATGTTACTGGGTTATACTGGGTTACACTTTTTTGCACTGGTTTATACTCATTTGTACAGGGATGGCAGGCTGGGGGCATTGGTTTATACTGGGTTATACTGGGATGTACTGGGTTATATTGAGATGTACTGGTTTATACTGGGGTGGGACTTTGGACCCACTGGGAGTGACTTCAGGTTGTGCTGGCCTTACTGGTTTATACTGGGAGCTCCCCCCACAGGGCTCAGGGGATCAGGGCTGGCCCCCAGTGCTTACTGGTTTATACTGGTGCCCTCCCAGTATAAGCCTGATAAAAGTGGGAGCCCCAAGACCATACTGGGAGCCCTTAGACCCACCTTTCATGGGTAGACCTGATGTCCCTAAATCCCGACTGATCTCAATAGGGTAGACCTGGTGCCCCTAAATCCCATACTGGGAATAGGTTTGGCTGCATTATCCCATGCTGGTTTATACTGGGAGCTGCCACCTCAGGCCCCAGGGGCTCATGGGCAGCTCCCAGTGCTTACTGGTTTGTACTGGTGCTCTCCCAGTCCACACCTGGGACCACTGGCAGGCATTGGTGGCTGGGCAGGACCCCGAGGCCAAGCTGGCCTTTGCCAGGGCCTTGCTGAGCCACGACTTCTCCAACTTCTTGACCTGGCACCACTGGCTGTGGCTCCTGGCTCCCACCAGGAACTGCAGGAACGGCGAGGCTGGGATGCTGCCTCTCAGAGGGCTGAATGAAGGTGAGAGATTCCCCCGGAAGAATTCTCAGGCTTTTGGTGGAATCCTAACCCAAAATTTCTCCAGCCCCATGCTTGAAATTAACTTTGTTGGATTGGGTAGGTAGATATGCTGTCCCAAAAATCTCCATTGACATTAATGAGTAGACCTGCTGTCCCTAAATCCCCATTGACTTCAGTGATAGACCTGATGTCCTGACAGTCATTAGTGGGTAGACCTGGTGTCCCTAAATCCATGCTGACTTGTATGGCTAGATTTGGTGTCTCATTTTTCCCACTGATTTGAATGGGTAGACCTGGTGTCCTGGCTACCCCCATTTACCCCCAGTAACCCTTCCCAGTGCTCCCAGGATTGCCCCAGGGCTCCCAGGAACTCCAGTTCCCCCTCCAGCAACTCCCAGTGCTCCCAGTAACTCCAGTGCCCCCCTTAGACACCTCCAGTGCTCCCAGGAATAGCTCCCATTTTGACTAGTTTGCCCTCCCAGTCCTCCCAGGAACCCCTCTCAGTGCTCCCAGTTTTCCCAGGCTCCCCCTTTCCTCCCTCCCAGTACTTCCAATTCCCCACCAGTGCTTCCAGTTCCTCCCCCAGTGCTTCCCCTTAGCTTTTCCCAGTGCTCCCAGTTTAACCAGTAACCCTTCCCGATCAAGCCCTAATAACAGACAGCCCTGGTGTCCCTAAATCCCCATTGACTTACTTGGGTAGACCTGGTGTCCTGTGATAGTTGGACTAGGAGAAAACAAAGAGTAAAACAGGCATGAACTTTAAAAGCTACAAAGAGAGTTTATTTAGACACTCTGAATAGTAAAGGGGAAAAAAAGAAATTGAAACTTCAAAAAACTCCCCTTTCTCTCACAAACTGTTCACTTTCCCATAACCAACATAGAGAGATAAAACCTGTGATTTTCAGTCAGTTTCAATTATTTAAACATAATCTTTCATCACCGTGGGAGACGAGTCTCCTTGGAGTCCATGAAGGCATTCACCACAAGAAACAGTCTGGTGGCTCCCAATGTCACAAACCTGAAACCGCTGGAATTTTGCAGATTGTGCCATCTCACCCATGAGCAGCCTTTCTCTTGGCTACTCATGGGCCTCTCGGCATATCTGGGGTATTTGTTTCAGAATACTTCTTCTAGTATATCACGAAGTCTCTCTTCTTCTATCTTTAAAATCCTCTCTCTCTCGACCTCCTTTTACTAGAGCTAAAGGGTCAAATCTGTGTCTCAGACAGCTGAAACTTCTTTTTATCTCAGGAGCTGGGGAACTTCCTCTGCAACATTCTCAATGAAATCTCAATTACATCAGTCTATTGCCTTCAGCTAGAACAGCATTCCCCAAAACAGCATCAGTAGATTACAAGAAATAGTCCATTGTTCCATGGTTTACATCTAGAGAAGTTCAGTCAAAAATGTCCACTTCCTCAATCCTTTCTTCCAGATAACCTTTATCAGCTCTTTTGCTGACTGTATCATGCTGTCTCTCTACATTTTAAATCACTCTGATCTCCTTCTCTCCCTCTGGGAAAGGGTTGGAGTTCTGAAAGCTTCATGTTGCCAGGAAAGGGTTAAATCTGCCCAAGGTCTTTCTCTCTCTCTCTGCAGCTCGCAGATGTCAGAGTGCAAGGCCCACGCTTGTGATAGGGGCTGCAGAGTGGAACAGGCTCAGGAAGGGCTGATGAATCACTTCTCCCACCCCTGGTCCTATCCAAAGCTGACCCAGCATCAGACTCGCTTCTTGGGGCCCAGGGGTGGTGGTGGGGGAGAGATCTTCTCCTTCCCCAGGCCAGTGGCACCAGCAAACCAGGGGCCCAGGCCATGGCCTGGCCAGGACCCACAGTGGCCCCGGGCTGCAGCTTTCTCTCTCTTTCCCTCCCTGCAGAGGCTGGCAGGGGAAGGAGCCCCCGGCACAGGCCAGGCTCGGTGGACCTGGCTGGGCACAACCCCGGCCACCCAGAGGGCAGCGGGGCCTGGCCCGGGGTCCCCTGCAGCCTAGGGAGTGTTACCTGTGCTCTTGACAAGAAGGAAAAATGGAGTTTCTCCTGATCTCCTTGATATTTAAACCCTGTACGTCCACGAAGATGTAACTACTTTCAATTGGTTCTTTCCTGAACTTCCTGAAAACTCACTTTCTGGTCAAGACCACCACAGCATGGGAACTGATTAAAAAAGATGAAAATTTTTGTAAGTTAGATTATGTGCATAAGTAAACATGTATATGTGCCTTACTAACTTCTTGTAAAACTTTTGCCAATTATATTGACGCTAATTGCTTTGCACCAATGAATATAATAAGTTTTTGTAATGTCATCAATGACTTAAGATCACGCTTTGTTAAGAGTATATAAGCTGGAGAACATGCAGAATAAAAACTTCTTCCGTTATTGATCCTGATCATGTGTGTGTGTGTGTGTATGTCACATGTGACCTCACAGTAACAGCCAGAGCAGAGCTGTCCAGTGCTGCCGTAAGCTCTGGGCACTCCGGGTTCACCTGTGGGGGAAAAAGAACAAAATTTGGGGCATTTTGTCACCAACAATTGGGAATTTCCAACCCTGAAATTGGTGGGTTTAACCCCAAAATATTTGGCATATCAGATTTATCCATTGACATGAATGAAGTTTTTCTGACATCAGGTCTACCCTTTGAACGGAATGGAAGAGAAAGATACACAAGTATAACAACTGAAATCAATGGATGGAAAAAGACACCAGGTCTATCCTTTTAAAGTCAATGGGAATTTGGGGCCACCAGGTCTATCCGTTAATAGGGCTTGATTGGGAAGGGTTACTGGTTAAACTGGGGTGACTGGGAAGGGCGAAGGGGAAACTCTGCGAAGGAACCAGAAGTACTTGGGGGGGAGTTGGAAGCACTGGGAGGGAGGAATGGGGGAAACTGAGAAAACTGGGAGCACTAGGAGGTGTTACTGGGAGCACTGGGAGTGGCTAAGAAGGGGCATTGGGGTTACTGGGAGCTCTGGGGCATTACTGGGAATACAGGGAAGGGTTACTGGGGATAAATGGAGGTAAACAGAACACCAGGTCTACCCATTCAAGTCAATGGGATAAATGGGACACCGCGTCTACCCAGTCAAAGCAGTGGGGTCTCATGACCACCAGTTTGGTCAGGGGCCCAAAAATTTTTGGAGGTACCCAGGTGCATCCAGGGGACTTTTGGGGGGAATCCAGGTGACTTTTAGGAGTATCCAGGTGTTTTTGGGGGTACCCAGGTGATTTTTAGGAGGATTCAGGTGATTCTAGGGGGTACCAAGGTATATCCAGGTGATTTCGGGGGGGATCAAGGTGATCTTTTTGAGTGTACCAAGGTGATCTGGGGCGGTATCCAGGTGTATCCAGGTGACTTTTTAGAGGCAACCAAGTGGATTTGGGGGTCCCAGGTGATTTGGGGGGGGGGGATAGAGGAGATTTTTGGGGATACCTAGGTGATTTTGGGGGTATCCAGAAAATTTGGGGGAGGAATCCACGTGATTTTGGAGGTACTCACATGTATCCAGGTGATTTTTGGCATTCCCAGGAAATTTTTGGGGGATCCATGTGATTTTGGGGGTCACCTAGTTGATTTTTGGGGGTCCCAGGAGATTTTTTAGTACCCAGGTGTTTTTTGGTATTCTCAGGTGTATTCAGGTGACTTTTGGGGGGTATCCAGGTGACTTTTTGGGGGGACCCAGTAGATTTGGGGAGTACTCAGGTGTATCCAGGTGATTTTGGGCAGTACGTAGGTGAATTAGGGGGGTACTCAGGTGTGTCCATGTGATTTTGAGGGGCACTCAGGTGATTTTTGGGGGTTCCCAAGTGATTTTGGAGTATCCAGGTGATTTGGGGGAGTACTCAGGTGTATCCAGGTGATTTTGGAGGTACCCAGGTGATGTTTAGAGGGATTGAGAGGATTTTTTTTGGGTCCAAGTGATTTTTGGAAGCACCCAGGTGATTTTTGGAGGGTACTCTGATGATTTTGGGGTACCCAGGTGATTTTGGGGGTACCCAGGTGATTTTGGGGGTTTTCAGATGTCCTCATTCACCCTGACGGGCCGGGTGTTGGGGGTTAGGCTTGTTTCTTTTTTCACCTATAGAATTTTTTCCCAAGAGTTGCAAGGCAACTGATCGCCGGGTACTTATCAGTACTCAGGTGAAAACAAAGCATGGAAGCTGGCACTTGGCTACACCCTTTGTCTCTGGGAGTTTCCCCCGGGGGGGGGGGAGAGAAAGACGGGGGCTGGGGGGGCAGCTTCACTTTTGGTGTGGTCTGCATGGGGAGCGGACGGGCTGCCGTGGCTGCCCTGCTTGAGCTGTCTCAGCCCTGTCCCACTGCCTCGACGCGGTTTTAGAGCTGTTCTGCACCGCGGGCCCGCACTGCCCTCCCTGCCAGACATCCCTGCCCTCCAGTGACCACCGACAGAGCTCTGGATTCCATCTGACCCACCAGCCCGGGATTCCCCACCGTTCCAGCTTGGTACTTTTTTTTGGGGTCCCCAGAGACCAGACTGCCCCGGGTTTTGTGAACCAAGCTCCATCAAGGTCCCTGGTTCTGTTTTCACTATTAATTGCTGTAGTTGTTGTTGTTTGTTTTGCCTTGTTATACCTATTAGTAAAGAACTGTTATTCCTATCCCCATATCTCTGCCTGAGAGCCGTTTTAATTTTTCTAAATTATAATAATTTGAGGGAAGGGGATTTGAATTATCCATTCCAAGAGAGGCCCTGCCTCTCTTAGCAGATATCTGTCTTCTTTCAAAACCAAGACTGAAGGTGGCATCTGTGGAAAATTCAATTCCTCTGAATGCTGCCTTGAAACTGATAATAAGAGTAAAGTGATCAGAGATATTTCCAAAGAAATCCAGAAAATTGTAAGTACCGAAGAATGGAAGCCCTTAATTAATACAGACTGGTGTGATAACTTCTGGTCTTTTAAAGGAGCCTGGTGGAAAAAAGTAGTGTTCATTGCAGTAAGTGCCCTTGCCAGCCTCCTGCTCCTCCCCTGCCTACTCCCCTGCCTATTCGAACTATAACTAATTCAGTTCAAGCAAGTCTCCAAAAACCCATAAATATAATGAGATTAGAGCCCCAAGAAGAAGAATTGAGCACAGCAAAAAGAATTTATAACCAATACCAGAAATTAAGAAAGATATATTACCACGAACTAGAAACAGCTAATTGATGTGGGCAAAGGCCCGATCAAAAAAATAGAGGGGGGACTGAAATGAATAGAACCAAAGAGACTCCAAATTAATCATTGTTATGAATTATATATGTTGTATGTTGCATTGTTATGCTGTTTGCTGTTATATTTGAAGTTATAATGTCACATACCTGTTATTTCAAGTTGTTTGTGCCAGCACTGTACCCTGTGTTCCAAGTTGTGTGTTCCCCTTTTTCCCAAACCCCGGGTTTCCCCTTTCCCCTTTCCATCGGGTTAAGCCTTCGCCACTCCCCACCTGCTCGTCAGGCCACGAGACCCCACCCAATATGGAAATCGAGTGGGCCCCCTTAACGATCAGAAGCCCATTAAGCAGCAAATCGTCCCTAGAACAACGAGCTCACCCAAAGCCAAGACTTATGGAAGACACTGCTGTGAGAAGAAGACATCCAGCTACCTGGGAATGGACTCCAACTTGTTGAAGTGTTCTCGCTGACCTAAAGGGTGACTGAAGGGAGAGACACCTCTAGACCGAGCCAGGCACATTTGACTTCCTGGGAACCCCCGCGAGGCAAGGCAGGAGTCCCGACCCTGCAATTGGAAGAGCTGCAGTGTCAAATAACAACCTCCTCCTCAGTGGTGCCCAAGGGAGCGGCGGCGGTGGCAAAGGCGGCGGACCCCACCCAAACCCATCTAAAAGAGCTAATAAAGGCACAAAAGGAGTTAAAACCAATCTCTTGCCCTTTTTGTTTATTACACCAATGGTCTTTCCTGACCACACATATGCCTTACAGGTCACTGTTTAAACTGTTTCAAGTTTTTAAAATATACCGTTTTGTCCGGAGTTTTTAGTAGTCAGGAGTCCTTCTCTGCTGCTGGATAAACAGTCTGGGTTGGGAGCCCACGCTTCCAGGAAGATCCCAGGGGGTGCCCCAAGAGGGTTCTCCACCTGAGCTGGTCTCACAGCTGGGCAGAGCCTTATCCTGCCTGGCTTGCCAACTGAGTTGTTAAAACCAAAGATCACGCACAAAGGCTTTAACTAGTTAAAGTTAGAAAGTGCTATGTTTATTGACACCAGTGGGCAGTACAAGTGTTGGGTCTGAAAGGCAACTGCACCATACCAGGTTCTTATATTATATTCATAATCCCAGCACCTCTCATCCCCACTCTGTATTAAATGAGGCTATTAGTCCTTCATGTGTGTGCAATTCTTCTCTTGAATTGGGTCAGTGGTCTCAAAGGATGAAGTCAGGAGAGTCTTTATCAGGTCTCTGTGACCCTCTGGCATGATCCAGATCATGCCAGAGAGTCACAGAGTGATCAAAAAATTACCTGGTCCCCTGATTCATGATTGATATAAAGTCCAGGTGCTAATCATTCATCCACTGGTTTCAATCTGTTCTTATAACCGTTCACTAACTCCCATTCTTTCTATAAACAAGCTCATAATATCAAACAATACAACAATTAGCTATAGCTTATGCATCTAATAATCATTAACCTATCATTTGCTTATTTAACTTACTTCCTGATCCATATAAATTCCTTACATTCCTTAGCTAAAATCTTAACTCTTTAAAATCATGATTCAGTGCCCCCCAAATGTTGGGGTGCCCCCTGAATTTTGGTGTCTGTCCACAGCCCCCTCACCACTGAGGGTCATCTGTGTCCACATTGACCAGGAGGACGTTATGGTGGCCGTCATCTTCTCCCAGCCTGTCAGGGTGAGTGGGGACACCTGGGAACCCCCAAATCACCTGGATACCCCCCAAAATCACCTGGATACCCCCCAAAATCACCTGAATAACCTCCAATATCTCCTGGATCTATCCAAAAATCACATGAAATCACCAGTAATCACACCCCGAGAACACCTCAAAACCACCCCTTAAAACTACCCCCAAAACACCCCCCACAAAAATACCCAAAAAACACACCAGAAACACCCCCCAAACACTCCCAAATGTCACCTGGATGCACCCAAAAAATCACTTGAGTACCCTCAAAATCACCTGGATACATCTGGGTACCCTCAGAATCACCTCGATCCTCCCAAAAATCAACTGAGTACCCCCCAAAACCCACCAGGATACACCTGAGTACCCCCCCCAAATCTCCTGGGTCCCCTCCCCAAACCAACTGGGTACTCCCAAAAATCACCTGGATTCCCCCCAAAATCACCTGGGTACCCCCCCCCAAAACAACCTGGATACACCTGGGTACAGCCCAAATCACCTGGATCCCCCCAGAAAATCACCTGGATACTCCACAAAAGTCATCTGGATATAACTGGGACTCCCAAAAATCACCAGGGTACCCTCCAAATTCACCTGGATACACCTGGGTACCCCCCCAAAAATTCTTAGACCCCTGCCCAAACTGGTGGTCATGAATCCCCACTGCTTTGACTGGGTAGATGCAGTGTCCCATTTATCCCTTTGACTTGAAAGGGTAGACCTGGTGTCCCTAAATCTCTATTGCCTTGACGGGGTAGACCTGGTGTCCTGTTGTCATGATCCAAAAAGGAATTGTGAAAGGTTCTTGTGATCTTTAGAGTGCAAAAAGTACTCAAGGGGACAAATATTTAATTACACACACAAATGCAACTTTATTGATGCCAACAACATTTGCGATAGAGGGAATGAGAAAGGAAACATAGGATACAGAGCAGGGAAAGGGGGGGCAGGGGGTATAGAGCTACCACGGCTGAGCAGCATCCTTGTGGCGTTGTGACAATGGATCCGTCGTCTTCCGTGGGGAGATCTCGAAGTGTGAGTCACAGAGGGGCAGCTTTTATAGTCATTTCAGAAGTGGGGGGCACCTGAGAGTCATTGTGGTGAGGTCCGTTTCTCTGGGAACCAGGTACGATCGTTCAGCAGGCGAGTTTGGGACAAGCAGGGCTAGTCCCTAGCTGCTGGTAAGCACAGGATGTCCAAACTGTCCATTGTCCTCATACAAGTTCCCATGGGAGCAGCCAGCTCTGGTCCAGTGGACATTCCTGCAGTTCAATGCTTGCCAAACATGCACCGTGGCTTAGGCGCCCGAGCCCCCTTGCCTTCTGCCTTGACGAAGGGTCGTGAGGCAAAACCAGGGACCACGAAGTCCTGACTCCTACAGAAGCCCAAAAAAATCACCGGAATACCCCCCCAAAATCACCCTGTTACTCACCAAAACCACCTGGATAACCCTGGGAACTCAAAAAAAATCACCTGGGTACCTCCAAAAATCACCTGGATACATCTGTGTACTCCCCCAAATCACCTGAGAACCCCAAAAAATTACCTTGAAACACTGAAAAGAGGGAGCTCTGGGGTTACTGGGAGCTTCGTTGCATTACTGGGAGCACTGGGAAGGGTTACTGTACAAAAATGGGGGTAAACAGGACACCAGGTCAACCTATTCAAGTCAATGGGATAAATGGGACACGGCGTCTACCCAGCCAAAGCAGTGGGGATTCATCACCACCAGTTTGGGCAGGGGCCCAAGAATTTTTAAGGGTACCCAGGTGGATCCAGGTGATTTTGGGGGCTACCCAGGTAATCTGGGAGGCTGATCCAGGAGATTTTCCTGGGTACCCAAATGTATCCAGGTGACTTTTTGGGAGTACTCAGGCGATTTTTGAGGATACCCAGATGATTTTTGGGGTACCCAGGGGTACCCAGGTGATTTTGGAAGTATCCAGCTGATTCCTGGGAGTACACAGTGGTTTATGGGGAACCCAGGCATATGTGGGGGGAGATCCAGATGATTTGAGGGGTACCCAGACACTTTTTGGGGCGATCCAGGTGATTTTGGGGGGTATCCAGGTGATTTTTTGGGTTCTCAGGTGATTTTTGAGGGTACCCAGACAATTCATGGGGTACCCAGGTGATTTTTGAGATTCCCAGGTTTCTCCAGGTGACATCTGGGTGGTTTCCAGGTGATTTTTTGAGGGGTACCAAGGTGATCTGGGGAAGTACCCAGGTGTACCTAGGTGATTTTTTGGGGATACCCAGGTGATTTTGGGGGTTCCCAGGTGTCTCGACTCACCCTGACAGGCTGGGAGAAGATGACGGCCACCGTCACGTCCTCCTAGTCAACGTGGACACAGATAACCCTGGGGGGTGGGGGGTCTGTGGGGGACACCCTGACATTCAGGAGGCACTCCAAAATTCAGGGAGATCTGAATCATGATTTTAAAGAGTTAAGATTTTAGCTGAGCGTTAGAAGAAATGTATAAGGATAAGGTCTCACAGTCAGGACACATTCACACAGCATAAAAACCATAAACCAGGATTTATTTATTTATTTACCATTCCCAGTAGGAGCCCAGTCACTGCCAGTCATTCCCCATTATGATGCAGTTTGCCCCTAGCACGGTCCCAGTTGCTCCCAGTAGCTCCCACTTTGGTCCAGTGTGTTCTGAGTTGCCTGTAGCACAGCCTCAGTAACTCCCAGTATGATCCCAGAATGAGTCCAGTATGATGCCAGCCTCTCCGAGAAGGGCCCCAGTAACTCACACTTGTCCCCAGTTGCCCCCAGCAGGGTCCCAGTTCCCCCCAGCACATTCCCAGTTGCTCCCAGTGTTGTCCCAGTCACCACCTGCATGGTCTCAGACACTCCCAGTATATCCCAGTTGCCCTGAACATTCTCGGACTCATTTCCAGGCACTCCCAGTTACCCCAGCTTGGTTCAGTTGCCCCCAGTTTTATCCCAGTCACTGCCAGTACATCCCAGTTGTCACCAGCATGCATCCTGTCATTCCCAGTTCCTCCCAGTGTATCCCCAGTAGGCACTCAGCATGGGTTTGGTAGCTCCCACTAACCCCAAGTCAGGGTCAATTAACACCCACTTTAATCCCAGTATGATGCCAGTAACTCCCAGTATGATGCCAATGGCCTCCAGCGTGATCCCAGTTCCTCCCTGTCAATTCCAGCATGACCCCAGCAGCCTCCAGTATGATCCTCATGGCTCCCAGTCTCCCCCAGTATATCCCAGTCACCCCCAGCATGCTCCCAGTCATTACCAGTTCCTCCCAGTTGCTTTCAGTGTGATTCCAGTTGCTCACAGCCACTCCCAGTCAATCCCAGTAGGAGTCCAGTCACCCTCAGTGTTATCCCAGCTGCTGCCAAAATAGTTCCAGTTGTTCCCAGTTCCTCTCAGTGTGGTTCCATTGTCCCCAGTACAGTTACAGGCACTTCCAGTGTATCCTGTTGCACCAGTAAGGTTCTGGTTACCTCAGAATGATCCAAGTCTTTACCAGTTACTCCCAGTCACCTCCAGAATGATCCCAGTTTCTGGCAGTTGCCCTAAGTCTGGTCCCAGTTGCTCCCAGTATGATCCCAGTTTCCCCAGTTGTGGTCTCAGTCCCCTCAGCATGGTCCCAGTCCCTTCCAGTTGATCCCAGTTGCTCCCAATGTGTCCACATTTTCCTCCCAACAGTAGCTCCCAGTAACCCCCAGTCAGGATCTGTTCACACCCATTGTAATCCCAGTGGCTCCCAGGATGAATCCAGCAGGACCCAGTCACCCCCAGTTTGGTTTTAATCACCCCCAGTATGACCCCAGTCACTCCCAGATACTCCCAGTATTATTCCAGTCATGCCCTGAGAGACTGCCTGTCACTCCCAGTGTGAGCCCAGTCACCTCCAGCATGGTTCCAGTCACAGCCAGCACCTTTCCAGTCATTCCCAGTCTGGTTCCAGTAGGATCCCAGTATGACCCCAGCATGGGCACAGCTGCTCCCATTTGCCCCCACTGTGGTTTCAGTCGCTTCCAGTGTATCCCAGTTGCTCCCAGCATGTTCCCAGTCACTCACAGTTGTCCTCAGTTACTTCCAGCCTGATTCCAGTTGTTCACAGCCACTCCCAGTCATCCTCAGTGCAGTCCCAGTTTCTGCCAGTACGATCCAGTATGATCCCAGTCTCCTCCAGCATGGGCCCAGCCTCTCCCACTGTGATCCCAGTAAGATCCCAGTTTCCCCCAGGCACCTTGCAGAGCCCCAGCCATGCTGTTTGCCCCCAGCCTGCCCACGGCCAGCCTGGGGCTGCTCCCGGGGCTTTTCTGTGCTCAGCATTGGCCTGGGCAAAGTGTTCTGGAGAGAGCCTGGGCAAGGAGCCTGCAGCCCCCAGGCCCTGGCCTGAGGCGTCAGCGCTGCCCCAGCAGTGCCCATGGCCTGTCCCTGCTGCAGCCCCGGCACTGCCACCCCCAGCACTGTGCCCGGCCCCGAGAGCACTCAGGCCCTACAGCAACACCAGGGCCAGCAGGGCAGCGGGGCAGGGCCACGGCAGCAGCACTGGCAACACCAAGGGCTGCTGCTGCTGCTGCTGGGCACAGCTGCTGTGCCAGCACTGATCTGCCCCCAGCTCTGCACACAGACATTGCTGCTGCAGCTGCAGAGAAGGGAACAAAAGGGGGATCTCTGCAGAAAACCTGCCTGGGAGATCCTTGAGTTCCTTTAAAGTCACAAATAGTGCAAGCTCCTCATTGACACAGTCTTTGGTCACAGGGAAAGTGAAGAGAAACAAAATGATGACTGGCACAAAAAACAACACTTCTTTATGGAAAAAAAATAAGAGTATAAAGGAAAGAAATAGAACCTGCACAATGAAACCAACTAGATATATCAAAGATGCCTTTAATTACAAGTGATTTGCAGAAATCGGCAAGCAGTTTAATGTTTTTGAAACAATCTTTTCATCAGTCTCCACAGTGCAGCCTTGAGCTCCTGGTTCCTCAGGCTGTAGATGAGGGGGTTCAGGGCTGGAGGTAGCACTGAGTACAGAACTGACAGGGCCAGATCCAGGAATGGGGAAGAGATGGAGGGGGGCTTCAGGTTTGCAAACATTGCTGTGCTCACAAAGAGGGAAAGCACAGCCAGGTGAGGGAGGCAGGTGGAAAAGGCTTTGTGCCGTCCCTGTTCCGAGGGGATCCTCAGCACAGCCCTGAAGATCTGCACATAGGAGAAAACAATGAACACAAAACAGCCAAGTGCTATACAAGCAATAAATGCAATCATCCCAAGTTCCCTGAGGTAAGAGTGTGAGCAAGACAGTTTGAGGATGTGTGGGATTTCACAGAAGAACTGGCCCAGGGCATTGCCATGGCACAGGGGCAGGGAAAATGTATTGGCCGTGTGCATGAGAGCATTGAGAAAGGCACTGGCCCAGGCAGCCGCTGCCATGTGGGCACAAGCTCTGCTGCCCAGGAGGGTCCCGTAGTGCAGGGGTTTGCAGATGGACACGTAGCGGTCATAGCACATCACGGTCAGAAGGAAATATTCTGCTCCCATGAAGAACAGAAGGAAGAAGAGCTGTGCAGCACATCCTGCATAGGAGATGGTCCTGGTGTCCCAGAGGGAATTGTGCATGGCTTTGGGAACAGTGGTGCAGATGGAGCCCAGGTCGGTGAGGGCCAGGTTGAGCAGGAAGAAGAACATGGGGCTGTGCAGGAGGTGGCCGCAGGCTACGGCGCTGATGATGAGGCCGTTGCCCAGGAGGGCAGCCAGGGAGATGCCCAGGAAGAGGCAGAAGTGCAGGAGCTGCAGCTGCCGCGTGTCTGCCAATGGCAGCAGGAGGAAGTGGCTGATGGAGCTGCTGTTGGACATTTGCTGTCTCTGAACCTTGGGTTCTGTCAGGCAGTAAAGGACAGTCAAGAGTTAGAAGAGACACCTGTAATAATATCAAAGCCATTTCTCATACAACCTGCCTTTGAAAAACACACAGCCAGCCTTTGGTGTTTAAGATTTCTGGGGTTTTCTTATATCCTCCTGCATCTCTCTCCTGGTATTCTTGGATATCAAACCCTCCATGTTTCTCCTGCCACTAGGGTGAACAGAGCAAATTCTGTTAGGCAAAGTGATGAGAGGAGAGTGAGGGGACATGGTCTGTCATTCTTACCTGGTCGCAGTTTCTCTGGGCTTAACCTTTCTCAGGTTGAAGGTTATACCCTCCCATCTTTCCCCTAATAATTCACCAGGTACTGCTGAGAGCAGATGGATCCACAACAGCCCAGCTCCACATTTGTAGCCAAGGACTCACATTGCTCATTTCACCAACCCAACAGCATTTTCAGTGTCACAACACCTCTGCCTTTCCCCATGGGTATCTCAAATAACACCAAGATGCTCCAGGACAGGTTTGCATCCTGTATTGAAGCTCCCAGCTTTGACTGGAATCTCAGGGAGACTCCCAAGTGTCCTTAGGATGGCATTGGACTAAGGGAGATGCAGCTCCTGCCCTGGCTGCACTGACAGCATTGCCCACAGCCAGGCACTGGGGACAGCGTCACCCTGAACCAGCTGTGCCCCCTGCCAGAGCCCCCCAGTGCCGGGCAGCTGCTCCCAGCCCTGTGCTCTGCAGAGGGAACTGGGCCCGGGGCTGCACAGCTGCCCCACGGCTCTGCTGCAGCTCTGCCTGCACAGGAGGGGCTGCACGCCTTGGAGCCCCGGCCCTGAGGGCAGAGGCTTGGCTGGGGGACAGGAGGGAGGGGGCTTGTTCAGAGGGAGGGGCTGCACTGCAGGGGCTCCTATGGAAATCTCTGAACTCTCCTGCCACAACATTTCTGGGTTTTGTTTTCTCTCATTGCCTCATCTTCTCTCTGCTTCCTGGAGATTTTCCTCCTGCAGGTGTTTTCCTGTGCCTGAGCTCTCCCTGCCAGCACTCCAAGACCCCAAATCTCTGTGCACTCTCCTTGGCCCTACAGAACCCTGCCTGTTTGCAGGGCACTGGCTGGGGGCAGGTTCTGTTTGCAGCTTGGAGAAAGGACAGCTCAGACTAAGCCTGATCACTGAATATTAAGATGTCCCAGAGACTGATGAAAATTAAGGATAACTTTATCATTTGTTCTCCCTCTCCCCTATTATCTAATCCTAGGAAATATTAGATAATATTAAGATAATAAAAATTAGACAATAATAATAGTCTTAAGAAATAGTCCCATGACAGTGTTAAGAAATGTCCTCATTTTAAAAAAATGCCTTGTCTTGAAAATATTTTGAGAGCAGGCAGAAGCACAGTGTGTCAGAGCTTCATGAGCATTTCACCTCCCCTGCACCAGAAATACTCAGAGAGTTGTACTCACAGAGTCTGTAGGCATTGGGATGTTACAGCTTGAGGAGATCACTGCAGGAGCTGCAGCTGCATTGTCCTGCAGCCAGAGGTTCCTGTGCCAAGGGCTGGCAGTAATTCTCCCCCAGTCCCTTCTCAGCACCTTCCCAGCCCTGAGTGATTGAAGCCCTGTGTGCCTGTGTGCTGTGCCCGGGGTGGCTGCAGGCAGTGCCCCAGTCCTGCTGGGGTGGGAGAAAAACTGCTCATCCAGAGAAATGTGTTTTTGAAGCTCTACTTGGTTGCCAGGATCATCCTCTGTGCCAGAAGCCCAGCTCAGCTCAGCAGCACAGACACAGCAGCAGGACTTTAATGACCCTCTTGGGGCTTTGGTGCTGTTTACATCAGACTCAGTCCCTCAGAGTGTGATCAAAAAAAATTTTAAGAACTGAAATTTAAATTTAAAATCCAAAGTTTCTTGAAGTTTTAATGGATCCCACTGAGGGACACAACTCACCTGCAAGTGTCCCTAGGTCCTACTAAGAGTAGAACACTACAGGCAGTGATGAAAGATGGGAACGAACAAGGGAAACTCGTCTCTGGTGCTGAGTAAACCTGGATGTGTTTCAAGAATGCAAAGGGCCAAGGCCTGAGCCCCAGCCCCTGCCAGGGCGGATCCTGTCCCTCCCTCCTTGCTCAGGGCTTTTCCCGAGCACTGGGACGTGCGGATGTGCAATGCCAAGGGCAGCACCTGCCAGGCTGCTGAGCAGGGACAAGGAGGCAAGGAGGCCCCAGGCCTGCAAGGGTCACTTGTCCCGTGCTGGCCTCAGGCCCAGGCCCAGCAGCCATGGCCAAAGTGCTGCAGGAGTTGGCTCTGTCAGGGCCTTTCAGCTGCTGCCCATCCCTGTGCCCTGTCCAGCCCAGGCTGTCCTACGGTGTCCATGCGCTGTGCCTCTGTCCCTGCAGGCTGTCGTCATTACCCAGCTGCCCCACCTGGCTGTCCCCTTCCTTTGCTGACAGCTCTGTGTCCTGCCTGCCTCTGCCTGGGTTCACAAAGCCTTGGGCTTGAAACCAGAAGGGTCAATTAAGCTTTTACTGTGCTTGTGAACTTTTAGCACTGGAAGAAGGCAAGCAGGGTTTGCTTTCTCAGCAAGGATGCTTGTCAGACAAGAAGAAGCTATCTGGCTCAAGGGTGCAGAGATAGAAAAAGCAAGGAGTGAATCTGGAAACTTGGAGTGGGTCTTATGGTAATGGCTAAATTACAATACACATGAAGCAACTCTATATAAGTAACACTCTTCTAGGATCATGTGCCCATGTAAGGTTAGGAGTTCTCCAACATTGGAATTCAAGGCTGAATAAATAATGCCCTCTTAAATAGCAAATTCGTGATAAGGAGCCTTATTCTGATATTTCGGAGATTTGATGACAGCGGGGTGTCACAGAACCAAGGAGCTTACTAGGATAGGACACTTTGGATCCTCATGGAACCAAAATCCTTTGTGACACAGCAGGGCCACATGGAACTAATGGTCCATTGTGATACTGCAGATCCAAAGAGGCCATTGTGACACTCTGGAACCTCATGGAATCAAAAGTACACTGTGACAGAGGAATGCTTCATGGAACCAAGAGTCCATTGTGATAGAGCAAGGCCTTGTTTGAACAATGGAACAATTGTTGATAGTACAGTAGCTCATGGACCAAGGGCCACTGTGACACACTGGACTTCATGGAATGACAGGTCCATTGTGACAATGGGGATCCAGGAAACCATGGTGACACTGTGGGGCTTTGTTGAACCAAGGGGCCATTGTGACACAGTAAGGCCTGATGGAACCAGGGGTCCATTGTGACACGGTGGAACCTCACAGAACCAAGGTGACCGTGTTATACTGTGGACCTCATGGAACAAAGGTCCATGGTGACACTGCAGAACCAAGGAGATTGTTGTTGGCAGCAAGAAAGGTCATGCAACCAGAGTCAGTGTGCACAGCTGGCCACATGGAGCCAAGGACTGTTGTGACTGAGGAACCTCATGGAACCAAGAGTCCATTGTTATATTCTGGGGCCCTGTGGAACCAGGGGACACGTGACATTGTGGGGCCTCATGGAACAATGGAGATGTTCTGACACTTTGGGACCCACTGGAACCAAGGGGCCATTCTAGCATGGAGGGTCTCATGGAATCAAGGGGGCTCAGTGACACTGTGGGTCTCCATGGGATGCGGGGTCCATTCTGACACCGTGGACCAGGATACCGTGTGACACTATGGGGCATGATGGACCAAGTCCATTGTGACACAGCAGGGCCTCATGAAACCCTAGAGGGCCATTTGTACACCTTGAGGCCTTGGGAAACCAAAAGGCCATTGTGGCACTTCATCTCTCTTGCAATATGCACCTGACTGCCTTGATTTTTCCATGGTTTTTGGTGTATTCCTGAGTTGCAGAGTTGTCTGGATGGGATGTTGAGCTTGTTGGAGATCCAGAGCCACCGGAGCCATTCCCAGTTTTCCTTCTGACCTGTAGTATCCAATGCCATCAAGTACATGTCCATTCTGTAGCAATAAATGTGCCATTTTTCTAAGTTCCTGACACCCAGAATGATGTTATTCCATGGGAGCTTGGGAGGGGAACTGGAGGATTCTAAATTCCCAATGCCCGGAATGCCATTATTCCATGGGAGCTTGGGAGGGGAACTGGAGGATTCCAAATTCCTGATGCCTGGAATGGCATTATTCCATGGAAATTTGGGCAGGGAATCGGAGGATTTGATACTCCTGACACCAGGAATGCCATTATTCCATGGTTTTGGTGGGAATTTGGGAGGGGAATGGGGGGATTCAAAATTCCCACCAGAATGTTGCTATTCCGTGAGGATCTAGGAGGGGAATTGGAGGATTAAATTCCTAGTGCCCAGAATGCCATTATTCCATGGGAGTTTGGGAGGAGAGCTGGAAGATTCTAAATTTCTGACACCTGGAGTGTCATTATTCCATGTGAAATCTTGGAGAAGAGCTGAAGGAGTCAAAATCCCTGACATCAGTGTCTTGGTTTTGAAAGAAGACAGGTATCTGCTAAAGAGGGGCAGGGCCTCTCTTGGAATGGATAATTCAAATCCCCTTCCCTCAAATTATTATAATTTAGAAAATTAAAACGGCTCTCAGGCGGAGATATGGGAATAGGAATAACAGTTCTTTACTAATAGGTATAACAGGGCAAACAAACAACAACAACTACAGCAATTAATAGCGAAAAACAGAACCAGGGATTTTGATGGAGCTTGGTCCCACAAAACCCGGGGCAGTCTGGTCTCTGGGGGACTCCAGAGAAAAGGTACCAAGCTGGAACAGTGGGGAATCCCGGGCTGGTGGATCAGATGAAGTTCAGAGCTCCGTCAGTAGTTACTAGAAGGCAAAGGGGTCTGGCAGGGAGGCCAGTGCGGGCCCGCGGTGCAGTGCAGCTCCAAAACAGCGCCGAGGCAGTGGGGCAGGATGCCCAGCCGAGGCAGCTCCAGCAGGGCAGCAAAAAGAGGAATCCGGATCCGGGCACACGAGCAGATGATGGCAGCTCTCTCTCTCCAGGATCAGATCCCGGTGGTGCCGTGAGAAACTCACGCAGCAATGGCAGCCCCCGTCCGCTCCCGACGCAGACCACACTAAAAGTGAAGCTGCCCCCCCCCAGCCCCGTCTTTCTCTCCCCCTCCCCTCGGGGAAAACTCCCGGAGACAAGGGTGTAGCCAAGTGCTAGCTTCTATGCTTTGTTTTCACCTGATCACTCATAAGTACCCGGCAATCAGTTGCCTTGCAACCCTTGGGAAAAAATTCTATAGGTGAAAAAAGAAACAAGGCTAACCCCCAACATTAATCCACCCAAATTTTTTCCCATACCAACATATTACATTGAATTTAAATCTCTAAACTATATACATACATGCACTACCTATATTTTATACATATATACATGCAGATATGGGTACGGATACAGTGGCATGGGTAGTTCACCCTAAAACAAGGTCTCCTTGAGGTATGCATCGGGTTTGTCCACCTTTTTGTATTACCCACCAAGTGCAACCTGGTCCCTGAGCGAAGACAACCCCACGGATGGGATTGTCTTTGCTGGAGGCAGGATTAACCCAAACAGTTTTTCCCAGCATACCTCTCATGTGTACCACTGGAACCTTATCCCCATCCATTGTTCTCAGGGGCTCAGACTGGGCAGGGCCTGCTTGGTTGGTGGAACCTCTGGTGTTCACTAACCATGTGGCCTTTGCTAAATTAATCTCCCAGTTCTTGAAAAACCCCCCACCCAGTGCCTTCATGGTGGTTTTAAGCAGGCCATTGCATCGTTCAACTTTCCCGGCAGCTGGTGCATGATAAGGGATGTGATATATCCATTCAATGCCATGTTCTCTAGCCCAGGTGTTTACAAGGCTGTTCTTGAAATGGGTCCCATTGTCTGACTCAATTCTCTCAGGGGTGCCATGTCTCCAAAGGACTTGTTTTTCAAGGCCCAGGATGGTATTCCAGGCAGTAACATGGGGCACAGGGTAGGTCTCCAGCCATCCAGTGGTGGCTTCTACCATGGTCAGCACGTAGCGCGTGCCTTGGCGGGTCTGGGGAAGGGTGATGTAGTCAATCTGCCAGGCTTCCCCATACTTATATTTAGACCACCGTCCCCCATACCATAGGGGCTTCACCCGCTTGGCCTGTTTGATGGCAGCACATGTCTCTCAGTCATGGATAACCTGGGAGATACTGTCCATGGTTAGATCCACCCCTCGGTCTCGTGCCCACTTATAGGTGGCATCTCTGCCTTGATGTCCTGAAGCATCATGGGCCCATCGAGCTAGGAACAGCTCTCCCTTGTGCTGCCAGTCTAAGTCTATCTTTGATACCTCTATCTTGGCAGCCTGATCAATTTGCTCGTTGTTTCGGTGCTCCTCATTAGCTCTGCTCTTGGGGACATGAGCATCTACATGGCGGACTTTCACAGGTAGCTTCTCTACCCGAGTTGCAATGTCCTTCCGCTCATCAGCAGCCCAGATTGGTTTTCCCCAATGCTGCCAGTTGGCCTTTTTCCACCTTTCCAGCCAACCCCACAGAGCATTGGCCACCATCCACGAATCAGTGTAGAGGTAAAGCTTTGGCCACTTCTCTCTTTCAGCAATGTCCAGGGCTAACTGAATGGCTTTGAGTTCAGCAAGTTGACTTGATCCACCTTCTCCTTCAGTGGCTTGTGCAACCTGTCGTGTGGGGCTCCATACAGCTGCCTTCCATTTCCGGTTCAGGCCTACAATGCGACAGGAACCATCAGTGAAAAGAGCGTACTGTGTCTCTTCCACTGGCAGTTGGTTGTACGGTGGTGCTTCTTCATCCCTTGTCACTTGCTCCTGCTCCTCTTCATCCATGAGACCAAAGCTTTCACCTTCCGGCCAGTTGGTAATAACTTCCAAAATCCCAAGCCGGTTTGGGTTTCCAATACGGGCGCGCTGAGTGATGAGGGCAATCCACTTGCTCCATGTGGTGTCGGTGGCATGGTGGGTAGAGGGAACCTTTCCTTTAAACATCCACCCCAGCACAGGCACTCGGGGTGCCAGGAGGAGTTGCGCCTCTGTACCAATCACCTCCGAGGCGGCTTGAACTCCTTAATAGGCAGCCAAGATTTCCTTCTCCGTGGGAGTGTAGTTGGCTTCAGACCCTCTGTAGCTTCGGCTCCAGAATCCCAGTGGTCGGCCTCGAGTCTCACCCGGCACCTTCTGCCATAGGCTGCAGGACAGGCCATTGTTCCCGGCTGCTGAGTAGAGCATATTCTTCACATCTGGTCCCGTCCTCACTGGGCCAAGGGCTACCGCATGAGCGATCTCCTGCTTTATCCGGGCAAAGGCTTTCTGCTGTCCAGGGCCCCAGTGGAAATCATTCTTCTTGAGGGTGATCAGGTAGAGAGGGCTCACAATCTGGCTGTACTCGGGAATGTGCATTCTCCAAAAGCCTATGGCACCTAGGAAAGCATGTGTTTCTTTCTTGCTGGTCGGTGGAGACATTGCAGTGATCTTGTTGATTACCTCAGTGGGTATCTGGCGACGTCCATCTTGCCACTTTACCCCTAAGAACTGGATCTCTCGGGCAGGTCTCTTGACCTTGCTCTTCTTGATGGCAAAGACGGCTTCCAGGAGAATCTGGATGATCTTCCCTTTCTCAAACACTTCCATTGCCGTGTTCCCCCACACAATGATGTCATTGATGTACTGCAGATGTTCTGGAGCCCCTCCCTTTTCCAGTGCAGCCTGGATCAGTCCATGGCAGATGGTGGGACTGTGCTTCCACCCCTGGGGCAGTCGGTTCCAGGTGTATTGCATGCCCCTCCATGTGAACGCAAACTGAGGCCTGCACTCTGCAGCCAGAGGAATGGAGAAAAATGCATTAGCAATGTCAATAGTGGCGTACCACTTCGCTGCCTTGGACTCCAGCTCGTACTGGAGTTCCAGCATGTCCGGCACAGCAGCGCTCAGCGGTGGTGTCACCTCATTCAATGCACGATAGTCCACAGTCAGTCTCCATTCTCCATCAGACTTGCGCACAGGCCAGATGGGGCTGTTGAAGGGTGAGTGGGTTTTGCTGACCACCCCTTGGCTCTCCAGCTCCCGGATCATCTTGTGGATGGGGATCACAGCATCTCGATTGGTCTGATACTGCTGGCGGTGCACCGTCGAGGTGGCAACTGGTACTCGTTCTTCTACCTTCAGGTGTCCTACTGCAGATGGGTTCTCTGACAGTCCAGGCAAGGTGTTCAATTTCTTGATGCCCTCTGCCTCCACAGCAGCTATTCCAAAAGCCCATCTGAGTCCCTTAGGGTCTTTGTAATACCCATTCCTGAGGAAGTCAATGCCCAGGATACACGGGGCCTTTGGGCCGGTTGCAATCACATGTTTCTGCCACTCCTTCCTGGTCAGGCTCACCTCGGCTTCCACCAGAGTCAGTTGCTGTGATCCCTTTGTCACTCTAGCAATGGAAATGGGTTTTGCCCCTACATGTCCCGATGGCATCAGGGTACACTGTGCACCAGAATCTACCAAAGCTTCATATTTCTGTGGCTCTGATGTGCCAGGCCATCGAATCCACACAGTCCAAAGGACTCGGTTTTCCCGTGCCTCTTCCTGGCTAGAGGCAGGGCCCCTCTAACACTGGTTATTATTCCCTTCCTGGGCATACATTGTAGAGGCTCCTTCAAGGGGATCTGACATATCATCTTCACTTCTATAATACCTGGTGGCTCGGTCCTGGGAGGTTGAGGCTACTTTCATTTTAGTGGGACCCCCTCGGTGAGTGTTTCTCTCCTTGAGCTCACGTACCCGTGCTGCCAGGGCAGAAGTGGGTTTTCCATCCCACCTTCCCATGTCTTCCCCGTGGTCACGCAAAATAAACCACAGGTCAGCCCTTGGGGTGTACCCTCTCTCTCTAGCAGGAGGGCGTTGGGCTCTGGCTCTGGGGCCTGTGACTCGCACCGGTGCCGCATGGGAACTGTTCCTCCTCATCTTCTCCCTCATCTCACTCATCTCTTCTCTGAGTTCCTTAATCACAGCAGAGACCTGAGCCTGCATTGGGCCACTGATCATGTTCTCATAATTTCTGAGCGTGTTGGCGACAGAACCCACTGTCTCTCGGTTGCTATCAGGATTGATCATTGCAATGAAGGTGGTGTATTGAGATGGCCCTTTACTTGCCAGGTTCCACAACATCTGCCCTGTGCACCTGACCTTGTCAGGGTCATTGTCATGCTGTCCACCCCTCCCAAAGAGTACCTCTAATATGGCCACTTCCCTCAGCTGTTGGATCCCTTCCTCAAGGGTCTTCCAATGACTTCTATGATGGTGTTCCTGCATTCTGTCTCTGTGGACAAACCTCTCCCTTACACTCATTAGAAGTCACTCCCAGAGGGGAAGGGGCCCTTGCTCCCTTACAAATACTTGCTTCACCCCTGAGTCCTGGGTCAAGGGTCCCAAGTTCCATGCCTCACCACATCCAGTTGCACGCCTGTACCTATAAGGTCCCAAACCCAAAGTAACCAAGTTGTATAAGCCTCACGTCCCCGTCGTGCAATATCTTTTTGCAAATTATGTAGGCTTTTGTAAGTCAGGGACTCGATGGTAATCTCAACCTCTGGTTCCCCTGTGGGCTGTGAGGGCCCTCCTTTCTTATCCTTATTACCTGGGTGCTCTGATTTCATCTTATACTTCTTTGTTTCTACAGGGGCAACTGCAGCTGGTTGTGACTGGTCCTGTGGTTCAGCTGGAACCTGGACGGTTGTAACCTCTGTGGGTTCCGCTGCTGCACCATCGGATTCTCCCTTTTCAGGGCAAGGGGAGGGCTTCCCACCAGCTGGGGAAGTGTATTCTTTCAGCTCTTGGCTCATCTCACGTATCTCTTTCACTAGAACCCCCACCCAATCGGGGTGGTTCATTTCTGGGGTGGGCTGCGGGGCAGGGTCAGGCAGTGGGCCAGCATCCCCAGTCTCTGGGGCATTGGCCCCAGGCTCTATGGCAGCATTCCCAGCCTCTGGGGCAGTATCAGGCCCTACATCAGTTTCTCTAGCCTCTGGGGCAGTGTCAGGCCCCACAGCAATATCCTTAGTCTGTGCAGTGCTCCAAATTGACCTCACCTTATCTTTGAAAGCTAAATAAGCTAGGATCATCAGCAACATTTGGTTAGTTTCTAGAGGAAATTTGAACTCTTCAAAAGCTGGTGGAGTAGGCATAAGGAACTGGCTAAAAGTCTGGAAAACTTCCCTCCTGTCATTTCTTCCGAGGAAGTACCATTCTTAAAGTAACCCTAAATACACCCACTTAACATGTGATAGCCACGTATCCACATGCCTGCTGTCCAGAGCAAGTTAAAAATCAGTGAATTCCTCACCTTATCAGCCCATAAAACAAACTGGATAACAGCCACAGTAGGTTTTGTTATAGGGCCCATGTTTAGGTAAGGGCCTGCAAATGGGCAAAATAAAGCCACAACCACATGCCACCCGAACCAGGATAAGTTAGACCACATGGCGTTACCTATCAAGGTTTCTATATCCAGTGAACAAGAATGAACAAGAAATTAGGTCATTTAAGAACTGTTATTCCCTTTTTTCTCTCAATGCCCTCAAGCCCCACGTTTGGGCACCAAAATCTGTCTTAGTTTTGAAAGAAGACAGGTATCTGCTAAAGAGAGGCAGGGCCTCTCTTGGGATGGATAATTCAAATCCCCTTCCCTCAAATTATTATAACTTAGAAAATTAAAACGGCTCTCAGGCAGAGATATGGGCATAGGAATAACAGTTCTTTACTAATAGGTATAACAGGGCAAACAAACAACAACAACTACAGCAATTAATAGCGAAAACAGAACCCGGGACCTTGATGGAGCTTGGTCCCACAAAACCCGGGGCAGTCTGGTCTCTGGGGGACTCCGAAGAAAAGGTACCAAGCTGGAACGGTGGGGTATCCCGGGCTGGTGGATCGGATGAAGTTCAGAGCTCCGTCGGTGGTCACTGGAGGGCAGGGATGTCCGGCAGGGAGGCCAGTGCGGGCCCGCGGTGAAGAGCAGCTCTAAAAAAGCGCTGAAGCAGTGGGGCAGGGCTGAGCCAGCTCCAGCAGGGCAGCAAAAGGAGGAATCAGGATCTTCCTGGGCACATGAGCAGATGATGGTAGCTCTCTCTCTCTAGGATCAGATCCCGGTGGTGCCGTGAGAAACTCACGCAGCAATGGCAGCCCCTGTCCGCTCCCGACGCAGACCACACCAAAAGTGAAGCTGCCCCCCCCCCAGCCCTGTCTTTCTCTCCCCCTCCCCTCGGGGAAAACTCCCGGAGACAAGGGTGTAGCCAAGTGCCAGCTTCCATGCTTTGTTTTCACCTGAGCACTGATAAGTACCCGGCAATCAGTTGCCTTGCAACCCTTGGGAAAAAATTCCATAGGTGAAAAGGATAAACAAGTCTAACCCCCAACATACTTTTATATATTTATATTTAAAATTTATTATAAATTTTATTTAGAAATTATTGTAAATTTTATTAAAATTTTAATATAAATGTTATTAAAATTTCAATATAAATTTTATTAAAAATTATAAATTTAAATAAAATTTCAACATAAATTTAATTAAAATTATTATAAATTTTATTATTTTATTAAGGTTTTACTTTTCCTCAAGCTGCCCCAGTCTCCAGTGGAGGTTTTATAGGAGAAAACCAAACTTAATTAACTCAATTAACTTAAGTCTGATTAATGGTGCTCGTGGGGATCTCAAATCTCTGCCGGAAATGTGAAAAATGAGAATTCTTGTGACATTTTGCATCTCAATTTCTGGGGGTGTTTTGGGTTTTGTTTTGTTTTTTTGTCTGGGTTTTGGGGTTTTGGGGCTTTCTTTGGGTTTTTTTTTTTATTGTTTTTGTTTCTTTTTTTTTCCAGTTTTTTTTTTTGGTTTTCGGTTGGGTTTTTTGGGTTTTTTTTTTTTTGGTTTGTTTTTTGGTTGGGTTTTTTGGGGGGGGGGTTGGGGTTTTTTTTTGGTTTTTGGGTTTTTTGGGGGGGGGGTTGGTGGTGTTTTTTTGTTTGTTTTTGTTTCGGTTTTTTCCCAGGTTTTTTTTGGTTTTTGGTTGGGTTTTTGGGGTTTTTTTTGGTTTGTTTTTTGGTTGGGGTTTTTTGGGTTTTTTTTTTTGTTTTTGGGGTTGTTTTTTGTTTTTTTTTTTTTTTGTTTTTTGGTTGGGTTTTTTTGGTGGGTTTTTTTGGGGTTTTTTTGGTTGGTTTTTTTTTTGGTTTTTGGGGTTTTTTTTTGTTTGGGGTTTTTGGTTTTTTTTTTGGGGGGTTTTTTTGGGTTTTTTGTTGGCTTTTTGGGGGAGTTTTTATGGTTTTTTTGGTTTTTGGTTTGGTTTGTTTGGATTTTTGGGGGTATTTTTGTTTTTTGGTTGGTTTTTTTTTTGGTTTCTTTGTTTTTGTTTTTAAGGTTTTTTTGGGGGGTTATTTTTTTGTTTTTTGGTTTTTTGGGTTTTTTGTTTTTCGGTTGGTTTTTGGGGGGCTTTTTTGGGTTTTTTTTTTGGTTTTTGGTTGGTTGTTTTGGGTTTTTTTGGTTTTTTGGTTTTTTTGGGTTTTTTTTGTTTCTTTGGGTTTTAGGGGTTTTTTTGGGTGTTTTTTTTGGTTTTTTGTTGGGGGGTTTTTTTGTGTTTTTTGGGGTTTTTTTTGGGTTTTTTTGTTTGTTTTTCTTTTGTTTTACTTTGCTTTGGTTTGTTTTGTTTGTTTTTGTTTGTTTGTCTGTTTCGGGCATAAACTGCTTTTTGAGGGATTGCCTGTCCTGAGGAACTTCTCCTGCAAACGTGGTGGTGGGTGAGTTAATAATACCTTGTGTCCAAACCAGAGCTAAAACCCCCCAACTCTCTCTTTTTTCCACCTGTTTACCCTTAAAATGTTCAAAGTCATTACAGGAACAACCGCAAGGTGTCCCAATTGTCCCACATTCCAAGTCCCTGTCCCAGAAAACTGTAATTTGTTCACTCAAAATTCTGTCATTTACAGAGTGAGCACAAGGGTTCACAAATGTAATAAATAAAGAGCTTGACTCAGCCAATCTATCAAGCAGCAATCAATTTATTAATTTATCAATTTATTATTAATACAGAATGGTAAAGTGTGAGCAAAGCAGCGCTGGGTACAGTGGGGGTTTCCCCTCCAGCTGTTGATTTTCTGCTGGTATTTATTGAGATTTTCCACAAGCACTTCTCAACAACCTTTTTTTTTTTCTAGTTTCCTCTTAATTTCTATTTTTTTAAATCTGATTTCTATACCCATTGTGATCAATTTCTATTGGTGATGTTAAATCTTCTATACTTCAAAAGGTACGAAATCAGTGAGGTCAGAAATAACAACTTGTGATGATGAGGTTCTCAGGACATAAATCAGTGGTGGTGACATCCAGATTTCCTTCTTCAGGAGAAAACACCAGAGATGAGAGATTCAGTCTTCCTCTTCAGGACTATAAATCAGTTTTTGGTGATTTCCAGCTTCCAGGTGCTGGTCTATCTCTTGTTTTTCCAGGATCATTAATTTTAGTTTGGAATAGCTCAATTCCTTCTATTTGGGTGATTACAATTCTTCATATATATATATATATATATATATATATATATATATATATGCTAAAGCTATAGTTCAAACCTTCTCACTACAAAGCAGTTCAAAGCTTATAATAATAATTATTATTATAATTATTATAATTATACAATTAAATAAAATAAAATTTAAAAATAAAATTTTAAAAATTTAAAATTTTAAAGAAATAAAAAGGAAAATAAAATATAGAAATAATTTTATTTCGAAAGCAAATAACAATAATATTTCTGCATTCCTCTATCCTACGTGTTAAAAAGCCATAAAACTCACAATTGAAAAAAGCCTAAAACTTATATTGTAAAAACCTTATAGGATCAAATGGTTCACATATAAGCAAGCAAATATTTGTTCAAAAGCCTCTTTCCATGCTTTTTTCCATTTTGTTCATTAAACAAATGTTTTTATGATTATCCTATGGCCTTTTCCACACATTTCACAACCATAACTACAAAGGCCAACTTTTTGTTCCTCACACAAAACACAACCCCAGGATGGTCACAGACACTCCCAGTATATCCCAGTATATCCCATTAAGGTTCTGGTTACCTCAGAATGATCCCAGTATATCCCAGTTACTCCCAGTTGCCTCCAGCATGATCCCAGTTTCTGGCAGTTGCCCAAAGTGTGGTCCCAGTTGCTCCGAGTATGATCCCAGTGTCCACAATTGTGGTCTCAGTCCCCTCAGCAGGGCTCCAGTCCCTGCCAGTAGACCCCAGTTGCTCCCAACGTGTCCAAATTTTCCTCCCAACAGTAGCTCCCAGTAACCCCCAGTCAGGATCTGTTCACACCCATTGTAATCCCAGTGGCTCCCAGGATGAACCCAGTGTTAGGGGTTAGACTTGTTTATCCTTTTCACTTATAGAATTTTTTCCAAAGGGTTGGAAGGCAACTGATTGCCGGGTACTTATGAGTGCTCAGGTGAAAACAAAGCATGGAAGCTGGCACTTGGCTACACCCTTTGTCGCCGGGAGTTTTTCCCCGAGGGGGGGGAGGGGAAGAGAAAGACAGGGGCTGGGGGGCAGCTTCACTTTTAGTGTGGTCTGCGTCGGGAGCGGACAGGGGCTGCCATTGCTGCGTGAGTTTCTCACGGCACCACCGGGATCTGATCCTAGAGAGAGAGAGCTACCATCATCTGCTCGTGTGCCCGGATCCGGATTCCTCTTTTTGCTGCCCTGCTGGAGCTGCCTCGGCTGGGCATCCTGTCCCACTGCCTCGGCGTTGTTTTAGAGCTGCTGCACCGCGGGCCCGCACTGGCCTCCCTGCCAGACCCCTTTGCCTTCTAGTGACTACTGACGAAGCTCTGAACTTCATCTGATCCACCAGCCTGGGATTCCCCACTGTTCCAGCTTGGTACCTTTTCTCTGGAGTCCCCCAGAGACCAGACTGCCCCGGGTTTTGTAAGACCAAGCTCCATCAAAGTCCCTGGTTCTGTTTTTCGCTATTAATTGCTGTAGTTGTTGTTGTTTGCCTTGTTATACCTATTAGTAAAGAACTGTTATTCCTATTCCCATATCTCTGCCTGAGAGCCGTTTAATTTTCTAAATTATAATAATTTGAGAGAAAGAGATTTGAATTATCCATTCCAAGAGAGGCCCTGCCTCTCTTTCGCAGATACCTGTCTTCTTTCAAAACCAAGACAGATTTTGGTGCCCAAACGTGGGGCTTGAGGGCATTGAGAGAAAAAAGGGAATAACAGTTCTTAAGTGACCTAAATTCTTGTTCATTCTTGTTCACTGGATATAGAAACCTTGATAGGTAACGCCATGTGGTCTAACTTATCCTGGTTCGGGTGGCATGTGGTTGTGGCTTTATTTTGCCCATTTGCAGGCCCTTACTTAAACATGGGCCCTATAACAAAAGCTACTGTGGCTGTTATCCAGTTTGTTTTATGGGCTGATAAGGTGAAGAATTCACTGATTTTTAACTTGCTCTGGACAGCAGGCACGTGGATACGTGGCTATCACATGTTAAGTGGGTGTATTTGGGGTTACTTTAAGAATGGTACTTTCTGTGAGGAAATGACATTGAGAGAAGTTTTCCAGACTTTTAGCCAGTTCCTTATGCCTACTCCACCAGTTTTTGAAGAGTTCAAATTTCCTCTAGAAACTAACCAAATGTTGCTGATGATCCTAGCTTATTTAGCTTTCAAAGATAAGGTGAGGTCAATTTGGAGCACTGCACAGACTAAGGATATTGCTGTGGGGCCTGACACTGCCCCAGAGGCTAGAGATACTGATGTAGGGCCTGATACTGCCCCAGAGGCTGAGAATGCTGCCATAGAGCCTGATACTGCCCCAGAGACTGGGGATGCTGGCCCACTGCCTGACCCTGCCCCGCAGCCCACCCCAGAAATGAACCACCCCGATTGGGTGGGGGTTCTAGTGAAAGAGATACGTGAGATGAGCCAAGTGCTGAAAGAATACACTTCCCCAGCTAGTGAGAAGCCCTCCCCTTGCCCTGAAAAGGGAGAATCCGATAGTGCAGCAGTACAACCCACAGAGGTTACAACCGTCCAGGTTCCAGCTGAACCACAGGACCAGTCACAACCAGCTGCAGTTGCCCCTGTAGAAACAAAGAAGTATAAGATGAAATCAGAGCACCCAGGTAATAAAGACAAGAAAGGAGGGCCCTCACAGCCCACAGGGGAACCAGAAGTTGAGATTACCATCGAGTCCCTGACTTATGAAAGCCTACGTAATCTGCAAAAAGATATTGCAGGACGGGGACGTGAGGCTTATACAACTTGGTTACTTCGGGTTTGGGACCTTATAGGTACAGGCGTGCAACTGGATGGTGGTGAAGCAAGGAACTTGGGACCCTTGACCCAAGACTCAGAGGTGAATCAAGTATTTGTAAGGGAGCAAGGGCCCCTTCCCCTCTGGGAGCGACTTCTAATGAGTGTAAGGGAGAGGTTTGTCCACGGAGACAGAATGCAAGAGCACCATCATAGAAGTCAGTGGAAGACCCTTGAAGAAAAGATCCAACAGCTGAGGGAAGTGGCCATATTAGAAGTACTCTTTAGGAGAAGTAGACAGCATGACAATGACCCTGACAAGGTCAGGTGCACAAGGCAGATGTTGTAGAACCTAGCAAGTAAGGGGCCATCTCAATACACCACCTTCATTGCAATGATCAATCCTGATAGCAACCGAGAGACAGTGGGTTCTGTCGCCAACAGGCTCAGAAATTATGAGAGCATGATCAGTGCCCCAGTGCAGGCTCAGGTCTCCGCAGTAGTTAAGGAACTCAAAGAAGAAGTAATAAGAGAAGTGAGAGAGGAGGTGAGGGAAGAGATGAGGAGGAACAGTTCCCATGCGGCACCGGTGCGAGTCACAGGCCCCAGAGCCAGAGTAAAGGGCCATTCCCAATACACCACCGTTCATTGCAATGATCAATCCCTGATACGCAACCGAGAGACATGTTCTGTCGCCAACACGCTCGCATAATTATGAGACATGATCATGGCACCAGCAGCTCAGGTCTCTGCTGTGATTAAGGAACTCAGAGAAGAGATAGTGAGATGAAGGGAGAGATGAGGAGGAAACAGTTCCATGCGGTCACCGGTGCCGAGTCACAAGGCCCCAGAGCCATGGTCCCTAACACGCCCCTCTACTGCTAGAGAGAGCAGGTACATCCCAAGGACATAAGAACCTGTGGTTTATTTTGCGTTGACCACGGGCAACATGGAAGTGGGATTGAAAACCCATTCTGCCCTGGCAGACGGTACGTAGCTTTCAAGGAGAGAAAACATCTCACGAGGGGTTCCCACAAAATGAAAGTAGCCAAACCTCCCAGGACCGAAGCCACAAGGTATTATAAGAAGTGAAGATAATATGTCAGATCCCTTGAAGGAGCTACATGTATGCCCAGGAAGGAATAATAACCAGTGTTAAGAGGGGCCTGCTCTAGCCAGGACAGAGCACGGACAAACCGAGTCTTTGGGACGTGTGGATTCGATGGCTGGCACATCAGAGCCACAGAAATATGAAGCTTTGTAAATTCTGGTGCAACAGTATGTACCCTGATTGCATCGGGACATGTAGGGGCAAAACCATTTCATTGCCTAGAGTGACAAGGATCACAGCAGCTGATTTGGTGATGCGGAGTTGACCTGACACGGAAGTGAGTGGCAAAGAAACAGTGTATGAACCGCCAAAAGGCTCGTTATCTGGGCATTGATGTCCTTCAGGATGGTATTACAAGACCTAAGGGACTCAGATTGGCTTTTGGAATAGCTGCTGTGGACAGAGTGCATCAAGAAATTGACAAACCTTGTCTGGACTGTCACGAGAACCCATCTGCAGTATGACACCTGAAGGTAGAAGAACGAGTACCAGTTCCACCTCTACGGTGCACCGCCAGCAGTATCAGACCAATCGAATGCCTCTGCTCCACAGCAGCTATTCCAAAAGCCCATCTGAGTCCCTTAGGGTCTTTGTAATACCCATTCCTGAGGAAGTCAATGCCCAGGATACACGGGGCCTTTGGGCCGGTTGCAATCACATGTTTCTGCCACTCCTTCCTGGTCAGGCTCACCTCGGCTTCCACCAGAGTCAGTTGCTGTGATCCCTTTGTCACTCTAGCAATGGAAATGGGTTTTGCCCCTACATGTCCCGATGGCATCAGGGTACACTGTGCACCAGATCTACCAAAGCTTCATATTTCTGTGGCTCTGATGTGCCAGGCCATCGAATCCACACAGTCCAAAGGACTCGGTTTTCCCGTGCCTCTTCCTGGCTAGAGGCAGGGCCCCTCTACACTGGTTATTATTCCCTTCCTGGGCATACATTGTAGAGGCTCCTTCAAGGGGATCTGACATATCATCTTCACTTCTATAATACCTGGTGGCTCGGTCCTGGGAGGTTAGGCTACTTTCATTTTAGTGGGACCCCCTCGGTGAGTGTTTCTCTCCTGAGCTCACGTACCCGTGCTGCCAGGGCAGAAGTGGGTTTTCCATCCCACCTTCCCATGTCTTCCCCGTGGTCACGCAAAATAAACCACAGGTCAGCCCTTGGGGTGTAACCCTCTCTCTCTAGCAGGAGGGCGTTGGGCTCTGGCTCTGGGGCCTGTGACTCGCACCGGTGCCGCATGGGAACTGTTCCTCCTCATCTTCTCCCTCATCTCACTCATCTCTTCTCTGAGTTCCTTAATCACAGCAGAGACCTGAGCCTGCATTGGGCCACTGATCATGTTCTCATAATTTCTGAGCGTGTTGGCGACAGAACCCACTGTCTCTCGGTTGCTATCAGGATTGATCATTGCAATGAAGGTGGTGTATTGAGATGCCCTTTACTTGCCAGGTTCCACAACATCTGCCTGTGCACCTGACCTTGTCAGGGTCATTGTCATGCTGTCCACCCCTCCCAAAGAGTACCTCTAATATGGCCACTTCCCTCAGCTGTTGGATCCTTCCTCAAGGGTCTTCCAATGACTTCTATGATGGTGTTCCTGCATTCTGTCTCTGTGGACAAACCTCTCCCTTACACTCATTAGAAGTCACTCCCAGAGGGGAAGGGGCCCTTGCTCCCTTACAAATACTTGCTTCACCCCTGAGTCCTGGGTCAAGGGTCCCAAGTTCCATGCCTCACCACATCCAGTTGCACGCCTGTACCTATAAGGTCCCAAACCCAAAGTAACCAAGTTGTATAAGCCTCACGTCCCGTCGTGCAATATCTTTTGCAAATTATGTAGGCTTTTGTAAGTCAGGGACTCGATGGTAATCTCAACCTCTGGTTCCCCTGTGGGCTGTGAGGGCCCTCCTTTCTTATCCTTATTACCTGGGTGCTCTGATTTCATCTTATACTTCTTTGTTTCTACAGGGGCAACTGCAGCTGGTTGTGACTGGTCCTGTGGTTCAGCTGGAACCTGGACGGTTGTAACCTCTGTGGGTTCCGCTGCTGCACCATCGGATTCTCCCTTTTCAGGGCAAGGGGAGGCTTCCCACCAGCTGGGGAAGTGTATTCTTTCAGCTCTTGGCTCATCTCACGTATCTCTTTCACTAGAACCCCCACCCAATCGGGGTGGTTCATTTCTGGGGTGGGCTGCGGGGCAGGGTCAGGCAGTGGGCCAGCATCCCCAGTCTCTGGGGCATTGGCCCCAGGCTCTATGGCAGCATTCCCAGCCTCTGGGGCAGTATCAGGCCCCTACATCAGTTTCTCTAGCCTCTGGGGCAGTGTCAGGCCCCACAGCAATATCCTTAGTCTGTGCAGTGCTCCAAATTGACCTCACCTTATCTTTGAAAGCTAAATAAGCTAGGATCATCAGCAACATTTGGTTAGTTTCTAGAGGAAATTTGAACTCTTCAAAAGCTGGTGGAGTAGGCATAAGGAACTGGCTAAAAGTCTGGAAAACTTCCCTCCTGTCATTTCTTCCGAGGAAGTACCATTCTTAAAGTAACCCTAAATACACCCACTTAACATGTGATAGCCACGTATCCACATGCCTGCTGTCCAGAGCAAGTTAAAAATCAGTGAATTCCTCACCTTATCAGCCCATAAAACAAACTGGATAACAGCCACAGTAGGTTTTGTTATAGGGCCCATGTTTAGGTAAGGGCCTGCAAATGGGCAAAATAAAGCCACAACCACATGCCACCCGAACCAGGATAAGTTAGACCACATGGCGTTACCTATCAAGGTTTCTATATCCAGTGAACAAGAATGAACAAGAAATTAGGTCATTTAAGAACTGTTATTCCCTTTTTTCTCTCAATGCCCTCAAGCCCCACGTTTGGGCACCAAAATCTGTCTTAGTTTTGAAAGAAGACAGGTATCTGCTAAAGAGAGGCAGGGCCTCTCTTGGGATGGATAATTCAAATCCCCTTCCCTCAAATTATTATAACTTAGAAAATTAAAACGGCTCTCAGGCAGAGATATGGGCATAGGAATAACAGTTCTTTACTAATAGGTATAACAGGGCAAACAAACAACAACAACTACAGCAATTAATAGCGAAAACAGAACCCGGGACCTTGATGGAGCTTGGTCCCACAAAACCCGGGGCAGTCTGGTCTCTGGGGGACTCCGAAGAAAAGGTACCAAGCTGGAACGGTGGGGTATCCCGGGCTGGTGGATCGGATGAAGTTCAGAGCTCCGTCGGTGGTCACTGGAGGGCAGGGATGTCCGGCAGGGAGGCCAGTGCGGGCCCGCGGTGAGAGCAGCTCTAAAAAGCGCTGAAGCAGTGGGGCAGGGCTGAGCCAGCTCCAGCAGGGCAGCAAAAGGAGGAATCAGGATCTTCCTGGGCACATGAGCAGATGATGGTAGCTCTCTCTCTCTAGGATCAGATCCCGGTGGTGCCGTGAGAAACTCACGCAGCAATGGCAGCCCCTGTCCGCTCCCGACGCAGACCACACCAAAAGTGAAGCTGCCCCCCCCCAGCCCCTGTCTTTCTCTCCCCCTCCCCTCGGGGAAAACTCCCGGAGACAAGGGTGTAGCCAAGTGCCAGCTTCCATGCTTTGTTTTCACCTGAGCACTGATAAGTACCCGGCAATCAGTTGCCTTGCAACCCTTGGGAAAAAATTCCATAGGTGAAAAGGATAAACAAGTCTAACCCCCAACATACTTTTATATATTTATATTTAAAATTTATTATAAATTTTATTTAGAAATTATTGTAAATTTTATTAAAATTTTAATATAAATGTTATTAAAATTTCAATATAAATTTTATTAAAAATTATAAATTTAAATAAAATTTCAACATAAATTTAATTAAAATTATTATAAATTTTATTTTTATTAAGGTTTTACTTTTCCTCAAGCTGCCCCAGTCTCCAGTGGAGGTTTTATAGGAGAAAACCAAACTTAATTAACTCAATTAACTTAAGTCTGATTAATGGTGCTCGTGGGGATCTCAAATCTCTGCCGGAAATGTGAAAAATGAGAATTCTTGTGACATTTTGCATCTCAATTTCTGGGGGTGTTTTGGGTTTTGTTTTGTTTTTTGTCTGGGTTTTGGGGTTTTGGGGCTTTCTTTGGGTTTTTTTTTTTTATTGTTTTTGTTTCTTTTTTTTTCCAGTTTTTTTTTTTGGTTTTCGGTTGGGTTTTTTGGGTTTTTTTTTTTTTTGGTTTGTTTTTGGTTGGGTTTTTTGGGGGGGGGTTGGGGTTTTTTTTTGGTTTTTGGGTTTTTTTGGGGGGGGGGTTGGTGGTGTTTTTTTGTTTGTTTTTGTTTCGGTTTTTTCCCAGGTTTTTTTTGGTTTTTGGTTGGGTTTTTGGGGTTTTTTTTGGTTTGTTTTTGGTTGGGGTTTTTTGGGTTTTTTTTTTTGTTTTTGGGTTGTTTTTGTTTTTTTTTTTTTTGTTTTTTGGTTGGTTTTTTGGTGGGTTTTTTGGGTTTTTTGGTTGGTTTTTTTTTGGTTTTGGGGTTTTTTTTTGTTTGGGGTTTTTGGTTTTTTTTTTGGGGGTTTTTTTGGGTTTTTTGTTGGCTTTTGGGGGAGTTTTTATGGTTTTTTTGGTTTTTGGTTTGGTTTGTTTGGATTTTTGGGGGTATTTTTGTTTTTTGGTTGGTTTTTTTTTGGTTTCTTTGTTTTTGTTTTTAAGGTTTTTTTTGGGGGGTTATTTTTTGTTTTTTGGTTTTTTGGGTTTTTGTTTTTCGGTTGGTTTTTGGGGGGCTTTTTTGGGTTTTTTTTTGGTTTTGGTTGGTTGTTTGGGTTTTTTGGTTTTTTTTTTTTTTGGGTTTTTTTGTTTCTTTGGGTTTTAGGGGTTTTTTGGGTGTTTTTTTTGGTTTTTTGTTGGGGGTTTTTTTGTGTTTTTGGGGTTTTTTTGGGTTTTTTGTTTGTTTTTCTTTGTTTACTTTGCTTTGGTTTGTTTTGTTTGTTTTTGTTTGTTTGTCTGTTTCGGGCATAAACTGCTTTTTGAGGGATTGCCTGTCCTGAGGAACTTCTCCTGCAAACGTGGTGGTGGGTGAGTTAATAATACCTTGTGTCCAAACCAGAGCTAAAACCCCCCAACTCTCTCTTTTTTCCACCTGTTTACCCTTAAAATGTTCAAAGTCATTACAGGAACAACCGCAAGGTGTCCCAATTGTCCCACATTCCAAGTCCCTGTCCCAGAAAACTGTAATTTGTTCACTCAAAATTCTGTCATTTACAGAGTGAGCACAAGGGTTCACAAATGTAATAAATAAAGAGCTTGACTCAGCCAATCTATCAAGCAGCAATCAATTTATTAATTTATCAATTTATTATTAATACAGAATGGTAAAGTGTGAGCAAAGCAGCGCTGGGTACAGTGGGGGTTTCCCCTCCAGCTGTTGATTTTCTGCTGGTATTTATTGAGATTTTCCACAAGCACTTCTCAACAACCTTTTTTTTTTTCTAGTTTCCTCTTAATTTCTATTTTTTTAAATCTGATTTCTATACCCATTGTGATCAATTTCTATTGGTGATGTTAAATCTTCTATACTTCAAAAGGTACGAAATCAGTGAGGTCAGAAATAACAACTTGTGATGATGAGGTTCTCAGGACATAAATCAGTGGTGGTGACATCCAGATTTCCTTCTTCAGGAGAAAACACCAGAGATGAGAGATTCAGTCTTCCTCTTCAGGACTATAAATCAGTTTTTGGTGATTTCCAGCTTCCAGGTGCTGGTCTATCTCTTGTTTTTCCAGGATCATTAATTTTAGTTTGGAATAGCTCAATTCCTTCTATTTGGGTGATTACAATTCTTCATATATATATATATATATATATATATATATATATATATATGCTAAAGCTATAGTTCAAACCTTCTCACTACAAAGCAGTTCAAAGCTTATAATAATAATTATTATTATAATTATTATAATTATACAATTAAATAAAATAAAATTTAAAAATAAAATTTTAAAAATTTAAAATTTTAAAGAAATAAAAAGGAAAATAAAATATAGAAATAATTTTATTTCGAAAGCAAATAACAATAATATTTCTGCATTCCTCTATCCTACGTGTTAAAAAGCCATAAAACTCACAATTGAAAAAAGCCTAAAACTTATATTGTAAAAACCTTATAGGATCAAATGGTTCACATATAAGCAAGCAAATATTTGTTCAAAAGCCTCTTTCCATGCTTTTTTCCATTTTGTTCATTAAACAAATGTTTTTATGATTATCCTATGGCCTTTTCCACACATTTCACAACCATAACTACAAAGGCCAACTTTTTGTTCCTCACACAAAACACAACCCCAGGATGGTCACAGACACTCCCAGTATATCCCAGTATATCCCATTAAGGTTCTGGTTACCTCAGAATGATCCCAGTATATCCCAGTTACTCCCAGTTGCCTCCAGCATGATCCCAGTTTCTGGCAGTTGCCCAAAGTGTGGTCCCAGTTGCTCCGAGTATGATCCCAGTGTCCACAATTGTGGTCTCAGTCCCCTCAGCAGGGCTCCAGTCCCTGCCAGTAGACCCCAGTTGCTCCCAACGTGTCCAAATTTTCCTCCCAACAGTAGCTCCCAGTAACCCCCAGTCAGGATCTGTTCACACCCATTGTAATCCCAGTGGCTCCCAGGATGAACCCAGTGTTAGGGGTTAGACTTGTTTATCCTTTTCACTTATAGAATTTTTTCCAAGGGTTGGAAGGCAACTGATTGCCGGGTACTTATGAGTGCTCAGGTGAAAACAAAGCATGGAAGCTGGCACTTGGCTACACCCTTGTCGCCGGGAGTTTTTCCCCGAGGGGGGAGGGGAGAGAAAGACAGGGGCTGGGGGGCAGCTTCACTTTTAGTGTGGTCTGCGTCGGGAGCGGACAGGGGCTGCCATTGCTGCGTGAGTTTCTCACGGCACCACCGGGATCTGATCCTAGAGAGAGAGAGCTACCATCATCTGCTCGTGTGCCCGGGATCCGGATTCCTCTTTTTGCTGCCCTGCTGGAGCTGCCTCGGCTGGCATCCTGTCCCACTGCCTCGGCGTTGTTTTAGAGCTGCTGCACCGCGGGCCCGCACTGGCCTCCCTGCCAGACCCCTTTGCCTTCTAGTGACTACTGACGAAGCTCTGAACTTCATCTGATCCACCAGCCTGGGATTCCCCACTGTTCCAGCTTGGTACCTTTTCTCTGGAGTCCCCCAGAGACCAGACTGCCCCGGGTTTTGTAAGACCAAGCTCCATCAAGTCCCTGGTTCTGTTTTTCGCTATTAATTGCTGTAGTTGTTGTTGTTTGCCTTGTTATACCTATTAGTAAAGAACTGTTATTCCTATTCCCATATCTCTGCCTGAGAGCCGTTTAATTTTCTAAATTATAATAATTTGAGAGAAAGAGATTTGAATTATCCATTCCAAGAGAGGCCCTGCCTCTCTTTCGCAGATACCTGTCTTCTTTCAAAACCAAGACAGATTTTGGTGCCCAAACGTGGGGCTTGAGGGCATTGAGAGAAAAAAGGGAATAACAGTTCTTAAGTGACCTAAATTCTTGTTCATTCTTGTTCACTGGATATAGAAACCTTGATAGGTAACGCCATGTGGTCTAACTTATCCTGGTTCGGGTGGCATGTGGTTGTGGCTTTATTTTGCCCATTTGCAGGCCCTTACTTAAACATGGGCCCTATAACAAAAGCTACTGTGGCTGTTATCCAGTTTGTTTTATGGGCTGATAAGGTGAAGAATTCACTGATTTTTAACTTGCTCTGGACAGCAGGCACGTGGATACGTGGCTATCACATGTTAAGTGGGTGTATTTGGGGTTACTTTAAGAATGGTACTTTCTGTGAGGAAATGACATTGAGAGAAGTTTTCCAGACTTTTAGCCAGTTCCTTATGCCTACTCCACCAGTTTTTGAAGAGTTCAAATTTCCTCTAGAAACTAACCAAATGTTGCTGATGATCCTAGCTTATTTAGCTTTCAAAGATAAGGTGAGGTCAATTTGGAGCACTGCACAGACTAAGGATATTGCTGTGGGGCCTGACACTGCCCCAGAGGCTAGAGATACTGATGTAGGGCCTGATACTGCCCCAGAGGCTGAGAATGCTGCCATAGAGCCTGATACTGCCCCAGAGACTGGGGATGCTGGCCCACTGCCTGACCCTGCCCCGCAGCCCACCCCAGAAATGAACCACCCCGATTGGGTGGGGGTTCTAGTGAAAGAGATACGTGAGATGAGCCAAGTGCTGAAAGAATACACTTCCCCAGCTAGTGAGAAGCCCTCCCCTTGCCCTGAAAAGGGAGAATCCGATAGTGCAGCAGTACAACCCACAGAGGTTACAACCGTCCAGGTTCCAGCTGAACCACAGGACCAGTCACAACCAGCTGCAGTTGCCCCTGTAGAAACAAAGAAGTATAAGATGAAATCAGAGCACCCAGGTAATAAGACAAGAAAGGAGGGCCCTCACAGCCCACAGGGGAACCAGAAGTTGAGATTACCATCGAGTCCCTGACTTATGAAAGCCTACGTAATCTGCAAAAAGATATTGCAGGACGGGGACGTGAGGCTTATACAACTTGGTTACTTTGGGTTTGGGACCTTATAGGTACAGGCGTGCAACTGGATGGTGGTGAAGCAAGGAACTTGGGACCCTTGACCCAAGACTCAGAGGTGAATCAAGTATTTGTAAGGGAGCAAGGGCCCCTTCCCCTCTGGGAGCGACTTCTAATGAGTGTAAGGGAGAGGTTTGTCCACGGAGACAGAATGCAAGAGCACCATCATAGAAGTCAGTGGAAGACCCTTGAAGAAAAGATCCAACAGCTGAGGGAAGTGGCCATATTAGAAGTACTCTTTAGGAGAAGTAGACAGCATGACAATGACCCTGACAAGGTCAGGTGCACAAGGCAGATGTTGTAGAACCTAGCAAGTAAGGGGCCATCTCAATACACCACCTTCATTGCAATGATCAATCCTGATAGCAACCGAGAGACAGTGGGTTCTGTCGCCAACAGGCTCAGAAATTATGAGAGCATGATCAGTGCCCCAGTGCAGGCTCAGGTCTCCGCAGTAGTTAAGGAACTCAAAGAAGAAGTAATAAGGAGTGAGAGAGGAGGTGAGGGAAAAGATGAGGAGGAACAGTTCCCATGCGGCACCGGTGCGAGTCACAGGCCCCAGAGCCAGAGCCCAACGCCCTCCAGCTAGAGAGAGAAAGTACACCCCAAGGGCTGACCTGTAGTTTTTCTTGTGTGACCATAAAGAAGACATGGGAAGGTGGGATGGAAAACCCACTTCTGCCCTGGCAGCACGGGTGCGTGAGCTCAAGGAGAGAAACACTAACCGAGGGGGTCCCACTAAAATGAAATTAGCCTCAACCTCCCAGGACCGAGCCACAGGGTATTACAGAAGTGAAGATGATATGTCAGATCCCCTTGAAGGAACCTCTACAATGTATGCCCAGGAAGGGAATAATAACCAGTGCTAGAGGGGCCCTGCCTCTAGCCAAGAAGAGGCACGGGAAAACCGAGTCTTTTAGACTGTGTGGATTCGATGGCCTGGCATATCAGAGCCACAGAAATATGAAGCTTTAGTAGATACTGGTGCACAGTGTACCCTGATGCCATCGGGACATGTAGGGGCAAAACCCATTTCCATTGCTAGAGTGACAAAGGGATCACAGCAACTGACTCTGGTGGAAGCCGAGGTGAGCCTGACCAGGAAGGAGTGGCAGAAACATGTGATTGCAACCGGCCCAAAGGCCCCGTGTATCCTGGGCATTGACTTCCTCAGGAATGGGTATTACAAAGACCCTAAGGGACTCAGATGGGCTTTTGGAATAGCTGCTGTGGAGGCAGAGGGCATCAAGAAATTGAACACCTTGCCTGGACTGTCAGAGAACCCATCTGCAGTAGGACACCTGAAGGTAGAAGAACAACGAGTACCAGTTGCCACCTTGACGGTGCACCGCCGGCAGTATCAGACCAATCGAGATGCCGTGATCCCCATCCACAAGATGATCCAAGAGCTAGAGAGCCAAGGGGTGGTCAGCAAAACCCACTCACCCTTCAACAGCCCCATCTGGCCTGTGCGCAAGTCTGATGGAGAATGGAGACTGACTGTGAACTATCGTGCATTGAATGAGGTGACACCACCGCTGAGCGCTGCTGTGCCGGACATGCTGGAACTCCATTACGAGCTAGAGTCCAAGGCAGCGAAGTGGTATGCCACTATTGACATTGCTAATGCATTTTTCTCCATTCCTCTGGCTGCAGAGTGCAGGTCCCAGTTTGCGTTCACATGGAGGGGCGTGCAGTACACCTGGAACCGGCTGCCCCAGGGGTGGAAGCACAGTCCCACCATCTGCCATGGACTGATCCAGGCTGCACTGGAAAAGGGAGAAGCTCCAGAACATCTGCAGTACATCGATGACATAATTGTGTGAAAGAACACAGCAATAGAAGTGTTTGAAAAAAGAGAGAAGATCATCCAGATTCTCCTGGAAGCCGTCTTTGCCATCAAGAAGAGCAAGGTCAAGAGACCTGCCCGAGAGATCCAGTTCTTAGGGGTAAAGTGGCAAGATGGACGTCGCCAGATACCCACCGAGGTAATCAACAAGATCACTGCAATGTCTCCACCGACCAGCAAGAAAGAAACACAATCTTTCCTAGGTGCCATAGGCTTTTAGAGAATGCACATTCCCGAGTACAGCCAGATTGTGAGCCCTCTCTACCTGGTTACCTGCAAGAAGAATGATTTCCACTGGGGCCCTGAACAGCAGCAAGCCTATGCCCAGATCAAGCAGGAGATTGCTCATGCGGTAGCCCTTGGCCCAGTCAGGACAGGACCAGAGGTTAAGAACGTGCTCTACTCAGCAGCTGAGAACAATAGCCTGTCCTGGAGCCTATGGCAGAAGGTGCCGGGTGAGACTCGAGGCCGACCACTGGGATTCACGAGCCGAAGCTACAGAAGGTCTGAAGCCAACTATACTCCCACAGAGAAGGAAATCTTGGCTGCCTATGAAGGAGTTCAAGCCGCCTCAGAAGTGATTAGTACAGAGGCGCAACTCCTCCTGGCACCCCGAGTGCCTGTGCTGGGGTGGATGTTTAAAGGAAAGGTTCCCTCTACCCACCATGCCACCGACACCACATGGAGCAAGTGGATTGCCCTCATCACTCAGCGCGCCCGTATTGGAAACCCAACCGGCTTGGGATTTTGGAAGTTATTACCAACTGGCCGGAAGGTGAAAGCTTTGGTCTCATGGATGAAGAGGAGCAGGAGCAAGTGACAAGGGATGAAGAAGCACCACCGTACAACCAACTGCCAGTGGAAGAGACACAGTACGCTCTTTTCACTGATGGTTCCTGTCGCATTGTAGGCCTGAACCGGAAATGGAAGGCAGCTGTATGGAGCCCCACACGACAGTTGCACAAGCCACTGAAGGAGAAGGTGGATCAAGTCAACTTGCTGAACTCAAAGCCATTCAGTTAGCCCTGGACATTGCTGAAAGAGAGAAGTGGCCAAAGCTTTACCTCTACACTGATTCGTGGATGGTGGCCAATGCTCTGTGGGGTTGGCTGGAAAGGTGGAAAAAGGCCAACTGGCAGCATTGGGGAAAACCAATCTGGGCTGCTGATGAGCGGAAGGACATTGCAACTCGGGTAGAGAAGCTACCTGTGAAAGTCCGCCATGTAGATGCTCATGTCCCCAAGAGCAGAGCTAATGAGGAGCACCGAAACAACGAGCAAATGATCAGGCTGCCAAGATAGAGGTATCAAAGATAGACTTAGACTGGCAGCACAAGGGAGAGCTGTTCCTAGCTCGATGGGCCCATGATGCTTCAGGACATCAAGGCAGAGATGCCACCTATAAGTGGGCACGAGACCGAGGGGTGGATCTAACCATGGACAGTATCTCCCAGGTTATCCATGACTGAGAGACATGTGCTGCCATCAAACAGGCCAAGCGGGTGAAGCCCCTATGGTATGGGGACGGTGGTCTAAATATAAGTATGGGGAAGCCTGGCAGATTGACTACATCACCCTTCCCCAGACCCGCCAAGGCACGCGCTACGTGCTGACCATGGTAGAAGCCACCACTGGATGGCTGGAGACCTACCCTGTGCCCCATGTTACTGCCTGGAATACCATCCTGGGCCTTGAAAAACAAGTCCTTTGGAGACATGGCACCCCTGAGAGAATTGAGTCAGACAATGGGACCCATTTCAAGAACAGCCTTGTAAACACCTGGGCTAGAGAACATGGCATTGAATGGATATATCACATCCCTTATCATGCACCAGCTGCCGGGAAAGTTGAACGATGCAATGGCCTGCTTAAAACCACCATGAAGGCACTGGGTGGGGGGTTTTCAAGAACTGGGAGATTAATTTAGCAAAGGCCACATGGTTAGTGAACACCAGAGGTTCCACCAACCAAGCAGGCCCTGCCCAGTCTGAGCCCCTGAGAACAATGGATGGGGATAAGGTTCCAGTGGTACACATGAGAGGTATGCTGGGAAAAACTGTTTGGGTTAATCCTGCCTCCAGCAAAGACAATCCCATCCGTGGGGTTGTCTTCGCTCAGGGACCAGGTTGCACTTGGTGGGTAATACAAAAAGGTGGACAAACCCGATGCATACCTCAAGGAGACCTTGTTTTAGGGTGAACTACCCATGCCACTGTATCCGTACCCATATCTGCATGTATATATGTATAAAATATAGGTAGTGCATGTATGTATATAGTTTAGAGATTTAAATTCAATGTAATATGTTGGTATGGGAAAAAATTTGGGTGGATTAATGTTGGGGGTTAGCCTTGTTTCTTTTTTCACCTATAGAATTTTTTCCCAAGGGTTGCAAGGCAACTGATTGCCGGGTACTTATGAGTGATCAGGTGAAAACAAAGCATAGAAGCTAGCACTTGGCTACACCCTTGTCTCCGGGAGTTTTCCCCGAGGGGAGGGGGAGAGAAAGACGGGGCTGGGGGGGGGCAGCTTCACTTTTAGTGTGGTCTGCGTCGGGAGCGGACGGGGGCTGCCATTGCTGCGTGAGTTTCTCACGGCACCACCGGGATCTGATCCTGGAGAGAGAGAGCTGCCATCATCTGCTCGTGTGCCCGGATCCGGATTCCTCTTTTTGCTGCCCTGCTGGAGCTGCCTCGGCTGGGCATCCTGCCCCACTGCCTCGGCGCTGTTTTGGAGCTGCACTGCACCGCGGGCCCGCACTGGCCTCCCTGCCAGACCCCTTTGCCTTCTAGTAACTACTGACGGAGCTCTGAACTTCATCTGATCCACCAGCCCGGGATTCCCCACTGTTCCAGCTTGGTACCTTTTCTCTGGAGTCCCCCAGAGACCAGACTGCCCCGGGTTTTGTGGGACCAAGCTCCATCAAAATCCCTGGTTCTGTTTTTCGCTATTAATTGCTGTAGTTGTTGTTGTTTGTTTGCCCTGTTATACCTATTAGTAAAGAACTGTTATTCCTATTCCCATATCTCCGCCTGAGAGCCGTTTTAATTTTCTAAATTATAATAATTTGAGGGAAGGGGATTTGAATTATCCATTCCAAGAGAGGCCCTGCCCCTCTTTAGCAGATACCTGTCTTCTTTCAAAACCAAGACACTGATGTCAGGGATTTTGACTCCTTCAGCTCTTCTCCAAGATTTCACATGGAATAATGACACTCCAGGTGTCAGAAATTTAGAATCTTCCAGCTCTCCTCCCAAACTCCCATGGAATAATGGCATTCTGGGCACTAGGAATTTAATCCTCCAATTCCCCTCCTAGATCCTCACGGAATAGCAACATTCTGGTGGGAATTTTGAATCCCCCCATTCCCCTCCCAAATTCCCACCAAAACCATGGAATAATGGCATTCCTGGTGTCAGGAGTATCAAATCCTCCGATTCCCTGCCCAAATTTCCATGGAATAATGCCATTCCAGGCATCAGGAATTTGGAATCCTCCAGTTCCCCTCCCAAGCTCCCATGGAATAATGGCATTCCGGGCATTGGGAATTTAGAATCCTCCAGTTCCCCTCCCAAGCTCCCATGGAATAACATCATTCTGGGTGTCAGGAACTTAGAAAAATGGCACATTTATTGCTACAGAATGGACATGTACTTGATGGCATTGGATACTACAGGTCAGAAGGAAAACTGGGAATGGCTCCGGTGGCTCTGGATCTCCAACAAGCTCAACATCCCATCCAGACAACTCTGCAACTCAGGAATACACCAAAAACCATGGAAAAATCAAGGCAGTCAGGTGCATATTGGACACAAAGTGTAACTTTCTTTTTTTGTTTTTGTTATGTTTTTTTTTTAATATATTTTTTATCAAATTTTCAGCTTCTTAAAAACGTTTTTCTCTGCTTCCCCCCCCCCCCCTTTTTTTTTTCTTTTTGCCCCCGTTTTTCTTTTTTAAATTTTCAATGCCTTTCAATTTTCCACCAGAAAAACTCCTGCCCGGTCAAGGGAAAAAACCCAAAAAACCCAATTAACCCAAGGAGTTTTCATCTTCAGCATGGCAAACACACGGCAAAATAACATCTTTTAAGTAGTAAAATAAAATACCAAATTTTACTCTCCAAAAAATCTACAAAGAAGAAATATTCAGTATCTTGAAATTTTTATTATTATTATTATTATTATTATTATTATTATTATTATTATTATTATTCCTCCTTTTTAAAATACTTTAATTTTTTTTCTGTGATATAAAAGGCTTCCTCCTGTGAAAAATAAGCCAAATATAGTTTTTGTTTTATTTCAATTTCATTTTTTAATCCTTTTTTAACCTACTCAAGGTGTCCTACAATCTATTTTACAGCAAAAAGAGCACTAGACAAACAAAGCCTTATCACAAAAAGCCAGGCACTGATACATGGTAAAATCCTGATTTTTCTTTTTTTTTCCCCATTTTTTTATCAGTTTTTTCCTCTTCTTTTCACTGCAATTGCATCTCAAGTAAAGGGAATGAAAAAAGGCCACAGTCCATCATCATTTTCACAATTTTATATAAGTTTCTAAAAATATTCAGGGATGACAATGGGAAAAACCAGCACTGTATGAACAGGAGGCAACTTCCAGTCCAGTCAGAAAGGAAAAGAGGGATTTTCTTGGAAAAAAATCCAATGAAATTTAAAATAAACCTAAAAAGTTTCCAAAGAAAACCAAAAAATTGATCCCTCCCAGGCCCTTGTACCCCGTTGTGTTGGAATTTCTCCTATTCCACCTCCAAGTTATTCTCTCACAGTGGATTTGTTTGGAATTTTATCCTTATTTTTCCTGTGATTTTCCCTATTTTTGCTTCTTAAAAATTCTTTCTTTTCCAGTTCCTGTGTGCTTGTTTCTATTTCATTCTCATTTCCTGGGCTATACGGGATTTTTCTAGATCCCGATTGTGTCCTGCCTTTCTTCCTCGGTTCCCAGCCCCCTGAAATCCCCAAAAAATACCACAAAAAACCTCAGGAGACTGAATCAGCACAAGCTGCATCAGCACTGTCATTGGAATGTTCCTAGACAAATGGGCAGAAAATTTGGGATGAGCATTCCCTATCCAGCAGATCCATGAATTCCTGCGGTGTAGAGGTGGGAAAAGCTACTAAAATCTTGTCGACATGCACAAGAGCAGATGAAATATGGCAGGGCCTTAGAGATAACTTTGGTCCCTGACACACAGGCTCCTTGTCCCACTACTGGCCTTCAGAGTGTTCAGCAAGATATTTAATTCCACAATGTTGTGGAACTGGACCTTTCCAGCCTGATTTGCGCTCGTTCCTCTGTGTCTCTGCACAAAACAGAGTGCAGGAGAGACCGGCAGCAGGGGCCTTTGTTTTTGCACCGCTTCAGCTCCACAGAGATGCAGGTAAAGCGAAGAAGCCAAAGTGTTTATTAACTAATGCGAAGCAAAGGGGTGAACTGGGAGGGAAGAAAGGGGATGGGCAGGGTCTGAAGGCTGGTGAGCGGGAGCTGTCCATAGGGAGGGAAAAGGCAAGAGCTATGAGAGCTTCCCACAGGCTCAGCTGTGCCAATCATCTGCTGTGCCTGGAGCTCCAGCTGGTCTCCTCTGTTCTCTAGGTGGTCTCCTCCTCCACGGTATCTTCAGGAGTTTAAGGAGCAATAATTCTTCTTCCGAATAAACACAGTTCTGCAGATATTTTGTTGAATATCTGTTGAACTACTATGTTTGTTTGGCAAGGGCTGTTGTCTCTTCTCAGGCCTTGAAGGGCTGGAAGAGCCACAGACAGATCCCAGATCTGAAGGAACCCAAGGAGACATTCCTGCCAGGGCCATCCCACCCAGCTCTCGCCGTGGCCAGGAAGGAGCAGGAGACAATGGAATAAGCTATAAGGTGCTGGCCACAAATCCCCCCACCCACACCCCTGAAATCTCTCTGTGCTCTGCTCAAAACCACCCCTCATCCACACAAGGAGCAAAGCCCTTGGCAGCCACAGCAGGGATTGCAGCTCCTTGCCCAGGCATCACAGCTCCCCCTGCCAGCCCCTGCTGCCAGCCCGCTGCCCTCACTCACGCCTCACTGTGGGCCTGGAGCTCAGCCTTCTGCTCTGCAGGAACAGCCCGGCGGTCCCTGGGAACACAGAACCTGTCTTAGCTCCCTGCCGACAGCACTGCCAGCCCTGTGGCCACATGGCTCCCTGCCCCGGCAGGGCTCAGCCCGGGCCCTTTCTGCCTGCTGCCGCCCAAGGGCATGGCTGCGAGGGACAGCAGCAGCCCCGAGGGCAGGCAGGGCTCAACGGCGCCGGGCCCAGAGGGCGCTGCCGGGGCAGCAGCCAGGGCTGGGGCCGAGCTGCGGCAGGCCGGGGACAGAGCCTGGGCTCGTGGCTCACCCATGAAGCTGATGGCCGCCTCTCGCAGGGGCTCCTGTGGGCTGTCCACGTACTCGAGAGCCTGGCGCAGGTATTCCGCTGCTCGGCTCTCGTCCTCTGCCAGCTGGAGAGAGGGGCAGGAGGGAAGGCTTGGTCTGGGCTCAGCCCCTCGGCTGGGCACTCCCTGCACCCAGCCCCGGCCTGCCCTTCACGCACAGCAGCCCGTGAGGCCCGGCCAGCAGCCACTGGCGCCGGGCTGTGGAGGGGGCAGAGGGCCGGGTGCTGCCCGGGGAGCCGTGGTTCCTGTTCGCAGCCCTGCTGGGCTGGGCTCCATCAGCACCCGGCCCCATTGGGGCCACAGGAGCCTGGAGCAGAGCCCATGTGGCCCAGGGAAGGGAGCGGCGTGTGGGGCGCAGGCTGGCACCCCGGGTGCTGCACTGGGCAGGGGCCACAGCTGCCAGCCCCACACACAGGGCACCGGGGGCTGGGGCTTGTCCAGGATGAGTCTGGGGTGTCTCCAGGCTGTCCTTACCAGATGCTCGACAGTTGTCAGAGGCTGCTCTGTCTTCAGCGCCTTCTGGAGATCCGCCTTGCCCAAAAACCCCGCTGCACAATGCAGCGTTTCCCGAGAGGCCTGGAGAGCAGCAGAGAAGCAGAGATGGCACCGCAGCCCAGGGCACAGCACACTCGTCCCTGTGCCAAGGCCAGTTGGAGGCTGCAGCCCAGCAGGTGCCAGGGCAGGAGGCAGCTGAGCCCCCTCCCAGTGATGCAGCAGTATCACACAAATCCTCACCTTCACCATGCGCTGGTTCTCATCATGGCAGTGGAACAAGAGTGGGAGCAGGCTCTGGCTCACAATTCTCTCCAGAGCCTTTTCCCCCTCGTCCACTACCAACTCCATCACTTTTTGAAGGAGTTGAACAGAGAGCAACTGCACATGGCTGTTGTCCTGGAGGAAAGGAAGAGGAAAAGCCCTAAGCACCAAATTCTCCAGCCCACATGGGGAAAGGCGTGACAATCCACCGAGCACAAGATTTCCACGCAGCAGCCAGTGCCCGTGGTGGGGGGCGCAGAGCCTTACATTTTCAAAAAGTTGCAGGAGAGGCTCAGCAAGCTTTGGGGCGGCGGTGCTGGATATCAGGTGGTCTTTGTTTTTGAGCACATTCATGAACACAGAGAGGGTCTTTCTGACCACCTCTCCGTCTTCATCCCTCAGCAGCTCCAGAAGGCTTAGAGACATGCTGCGTATAGGTCTGGCCTGTATGGAACAAAAGGCTGTGGCTGGGAGCCATGAACGGCTGCACCACTAACACTGTCCTGGCAGTGCAACCCCACCCTGCTGCTGCAGGGCCTGTCCCAAAGCACTCAGGCAGCTGAGCCTGGAGGCAGGAGAGCTGGGAGCAGCTGCCTCAGCTCCTGAAGCCCAGCCAGCCCAAAGGGCTGCTTTCCCCAGTGCAGCTTCAGCCACTGCCACCTTCTCACCATCGAGGGATCCTTGCTGAGCACCACGAGGCCTCGGAGTGCCAAGCAACACCTCTGCCTGCACTTGCTGTGCAGGTACCTCGACATGACCTTCAGAACGCTGCCACCACATTCTTTCAAGTGCAGGCACTCAAGGACCTGAAAGGCACAGGGCAGTGACAGGGGACCTGGCTGGCAGGAGCCCAGAACTGCACAGGGCCAGGGCCAGGCCCAGGCAGCAGCACAGGGCGCGGGCACCGTCCCAGGCAGCTGCGGCTGTCAGAGGGCAGAGAGCTGGGAGACAGCTCAGCAAGCTGGTGCTGGCCATCAGGCTCACCTCCACAAGGAATGCCAGGAAGGGGAGATCCCAGCATGGCTCCTCTGTCCTGAGCAGCTGGAGCAGGTGGAGTGCGATGCGGGAACAGAAGGGGATCAAGTCACCACACATCTCCCTGACAGGAGGAAAAAGGCACCAAGACCCTGAGGTGGGAGGGGAAAACTTTTCCCAGAACTGACTTACAGAGGTGTGATCTTTCCTCAGCATCCATAGAAGGGATGTGAGCTCTTTGCAAGGCAGCCCATTCTGGGCACCCTCCTCTCCCAGCCTTTTCCATTCTGCTCGACCATCCCTCAGTGACAAGGCCTTCAGGTCCAGGACCACAGAGACTGTGTGGGGCACCCCGGGCACAGGGCACACTTGCCAGGGGCAGCGGGGAGAAGGGGCTCTCACCTGGCCAGCAGACCCACGGCATAGTGCTGGGTATCAGCACACAGCAGCGTGTCCCAGCCGCGCTTGCGCTCCATTGCCATCACCGCTTTGTCACACCTCATGCGGCAGAGCAGAGCCTTCATGGCCTGCACTGCAAACCTGTGTGCACAGCAAAGCCCAGGTCACACTGGGAGCACTGGTGCTGGCCACAAGAGCATGGGAAGGACAGGAGGACTGGGACCTGTTGGGGTTGCTGGGAAGGCGGTGTTCCTCCGGAAGGCGCTGTTCCTCCTGGCATGCTCTCCAGAAGTTCTCAACTTCCTCTGGTGGCATCTGCTGTGTGCTGAGGACAACGCTGAAGAGCAGAGCCACAAACAGGTGGGCTGAATAAAGGTGCATGGTCTTGTAGCACTGAGGCACCTGGACAATCATCCAGAGTGCCAGAGTTCCCTGCAAAAGAAGCAGCCCAAGACAGTGCTCAGTGCCGAGGTGTCCATGTGGCAGGGCCTCAGGGGAGACTTGGGGGGAGCCGCAGGCCTGGTGCCCCCTGAGCCTGCCCCTAGCCCAGGTTTCAGCCCAGCGCCTGAGGCAGGGAGAGGATGGAGAGCTGCTGGAGAGGCGACCTGGGGGCGAGCAAAGGCCCAGAAACTCACAGCCAGGGCAAAAACGTCCTTGTTGTCCCCATCCGACGTGCTCATCCTGTATAATGGCCAGTGCTCCATTACACGGACCAGTGTTGGCAGCACCTTCTCCACTGTGGGCCCCGACGAGCCTATGGCTGTCCACATCAATGCAGCAGCTCTGTGGGATCAGAGCTCTGTGTCAGGGGTGTCTCAGTCACAGCAGCATGCCCTGTGCAGCTGCAGGGGCTCAGGTGACTGGGCCCCTGTGCCCTGAAGGGCGGGGAGGGAGCATGGCAGCAGGCTTGGGAAACAGAGGGGCCCGAGGGTCCTGGACCTCTCTGCCTGTCTGGCAGACCCCATTGCACAGGCTGTGCAGGGCAATGGCCCTAAAGGCTGGTGAGCCCTGAGCTCTCAAGGCAGGTGGGGCCTGTACCTGTCACACGTTGGGGCACAGCGCAGGAGGGTCAGCACCACATCAGCTGGGTGTTCTTCAGCCAGGCTCAGAATGTTCATGCGCAGCCTGGCATCCAAATTTACACGGGATGCCAGACTCTGGTGAATGCTCCTGACAATGTCTGGCACCTGGAGGAGGCATGCGGAAGACTTGGAGCGCTGTCCAAGGCAGCAACTTCCCCAGCTTTCCCCAAGAAGTGCCTCCCTTCCCACCACACTGTGCTGGCCTCAAAGGCTGACGGGGCCCAGTGGCCGTGATTGGAGGGGACACATGATCCTGGCAGGCCTCGAGCCCTGGCCCCAGGCTGCTTACCTGCTGCTGAGCAGAGACAGCATTCTCCTTGGGAAGATCTGCAGAGGGAGCATGAATCATGGCAGTGTGCATGGTGCCCATATTTGCAGTGCCCTGAGTCTCTCTGGTTTCGGCATCTCTGATGGCCACATCTTCAGTCACTGCCCTTGCCCTGTTGTCATTCACTGCAGTGTCTGAGTCTTGTGAGGGCTCAGCCAAACCTGGGCTGACATCAGGCTCTGCCTGGAGCTCGGTCAGCCCGGAGTCAGGCTCGGCTGTGCCCTCAGTTGCTGCCGTGCTGGTCTTTCTACGCCGAATGGGCACTAACTTCCAGAACATCTGCAGGAAAGCAAAGGACAGGGATGCCAGGGAAGTTCCATGGAGTGCTCCAAGCACAGTGCTCGGCCGAGCAGTGACAGTAGGCCCAGCCCGGGTGGGGATGGCTGCAGGTACCTTCAGTGTTCTGTGGAAGCAGCCACGGGCGGGCTTCTGCTCTGCCGTACGTTCCATGGCTGCATCTGGCAAAGAGCAAGCACAGCCAGAGCTGAGGGGCTGCAGGAAAGGCCGGAGAACAGAGCCCAGCCCTGTGCTCCCCAGGCAGGGACAGCCCCGGGATGCCCCAGGGGATGGAGCACGGCCAGTGCGGGGGGCAGCCCCAGCCCCTCTTCCATCCTGTCCAGGGGTGTGTTGACATTGGAAGGGACGGGACATGACAGCAGGGGATGGGACGGGATGGGATGGGATGGGATGGGATGGGGTGGGACAGGATGGGATGGGATGGGATGGGATGGAATGGGATGGGATGGGATGGGATGGGATGGGATGGGATGGGATGGGATGGGATGGGATGGGATGGGATGGGATGGGATGGGATGGGATGGGATGGGATGGGATGGGATGGGATGGGATGGGATGGGATGGGATGGGATGGGATGGGATGGGGCAATCTGGCTGCTGTCATTAGCCTGGTGACCAAGCTCTGCCACTCACCATCCTGCAGTGGCTGGAACTGCTCCGGCTCTTCAGGCTGTTGTGCTGGGGCAGCTCCAGGGCCTTTCTTTTTTTTCCCCCTGATAACATTGAAGAGGCTGAGAAATCTGCCTGCCATGCCACAATCTGGCCTCGAGGGCACCTTCTAGAGAGATGCCTCGGGAGAGCTCAGAGTCAACAAGTGGTGCAGTTGTGCCTTGATGGCACCTGCTACAGAGATGCCTCAGGAAGGCTGCAGGACAGCAAGTCCTGCACTCTGGTCTTGAGGGCTCCTGCCACAATGACAGGAGATTCCTTGTAAAAGGTTCAGGTCACCCAATCCCACAGGCTGGCCTGGAAGGCACAGGCCACAGGGATAGGAGAGATGCCTCGGAAAGGCTGCGAGTCACCAAGTCCTGCAGTCTGGCCGTGAGGTCAGCTGCAGGAATAGCGCCTTGGAAAAGCTCTGGGTCAGACACGAACGAGTGTGCTGTGGGGGGGCTCCTCTCAGCACCACTCTGGCACGTCCTGTCCCATCACGTGCTCCAAGCACTCTGGGTGGCAGTGTCACCAGCAGCACCTAGGTCACCGTGTGTCACAAAGGGCCCCTTGACACCCTGTCCATTCCATGCCATGGTGACCAAGCTCCAACGTTCCACAAACGGCCCCTGCATACACTGCCACCTGCCTTGGGACAGCACCCAGCCCACCCAAAGCAGCCCAAGTTGGAAGGAATCCCTCACCCCAAGTGTCTCAGACAGCCCGACGGGATCTTTAGGAACGGCTGAAACCATCAGCAAACGCTGCCCTGCTCTGCGGGCTCAGGGCAGCAGAAGGAGCCCCCAGGGCTGCCGGCACAGCCGCAGCAGGAAGGGCACGGGGCCTTCCACAGCAGCTGGCAGAGCCCCCCTGGGACACGTCCTGACTGGTGGCCATCCTAAACCCACGGGTGTGACACAGACAAGGAACGTGTGGGCCAGGGCACCAATGCTGCTCTGAGCCCTGGGGCCCGGGGAGCACTGACATCAGCAGGTGTGGCAGAGTCCCCACCCAAGCAGACCTGCCACCTTAATGAGCCCTGGCAGTGCTGGTTTCATCTCCAGCCACAGAGACTTGTTCCCCGGGGGGCTTCTCTGCCAGAGGGAGCCAAAGCCAACATGTATTGGGGGCTGTGCTCCCTCCTACAGGGGCTGTTGGTGGGAGCACCTGGAGCAAGTGCTGGCAACTCGGTCTCTGTCAGAAGCTCTTACTCCGAGCTGTGGTGATTCATCTTTCTTAAATGATTGTTCTGTTTCCCCCCAAAATGTATAAGTTGTAATCTCTCGCCAGAATGTGTTCATTGTAACCCCTGTCCATCACCTCATCCTCTCTCAATGGCTTACCCAATCCCTCCTACCTTCTGTTCCCATTAGTTCCTAAGCTGTGCTCTCCTCCCCTATCAGTATCCCATTGGTCCAAGCCTTAGATCCGCCCCCTGGTGGGACCTCTCTCATTAGGCTGAACTAGGAGGTTTTGCTCTCTCTCTGCTCTCTGGCTCTGGCCTTGGCCCTCTCTGCCTCTGCCTCTGGCTGGGGCCTGGCACTGGGCCCGGGCCTGGCCTGGGCCTGGCTGTGGCCTTGGCCTTCTTGCCTCTTGCCTCTCCTTTGGGAGCCAGGCTCCACCCCCCTGGTGTGGGACCCCGAATAAAGCTCATCTGATCAGCACCCTCAGAAGCTGTGTGGTGTCTTGCCTGCTTGCATGCTGCCATTAGCTGGCACAAGCAAGAGACTGCTCCCCAGAAACTCCGGTAAGGCTTTTGTACCTACCCTACCTCCCGGGACCCAGAGATATGTTGTCCCCAGCCCCCCTGCAGCTGCTAGCCGGGCCTGAAAAGGGCAGGGGGGGAGAACACAACACCAAGCTGCAATTCTTTTCTCAAAGAAGTAATTTCCTGTGGCACAAAAACATCTTTGCTGTGAAGGGACAGAAGAATCTGGCATTTAAGAATCCTCAGTTCAGGAAAGTTTTACTTCCCATTGCTCAAGTCAAGTACTTCCAAAAAGTTGCAGACTTCCCAAATTAATTGGTATGGCCTGAGAATGTCAAAGATTCGGAAGTTTGCTTCCCATCCCAAAGCAGCAACTCATTTGCCTTAATGTCATCCATTGAGATTCACTTTACAAAACATAACACTACACAGGGGCAAAAAAAAGGCCATTCTTTAGTTTGCAAATGGTTCTCTATGAGGGGATGATAATATCTAATTCTCTTAGGGAATAAATACTCTCAAGGAATGAAAGTCCACTCCATGTTACAGAAGCACCCCAAACAAATGAGTAGATCGCAATCTTCTCCCTGGTACAGATATGTAAGTGTCCAGTAAAGCACAGCTCTCCCCTCTCCTTCCCAGCAGGAGAATCAGGACCACTAACAGCGAAAGTCAAATACTCCTTCTGGCCTCCATAAGCAAAGCTGTGCCAAACCACAGATGCTGCCTTCAAACTGACTCCAGTTCCAGCCTAGACCTCTCACCTTCCAGACAGCTCCTTCCCCAACACGCCCGCCAACACCAGCACCCCCTAAACACCCGCACAGAAGCCCTCAACATCCCACCAGTAGCCCCAGCTGTTCCATCTCTCCAAGGAGCTTTCCCACCCTCCAGCAGACCCCCTGGTTCCCTGCCCGTGCCGTGGAATGGCACTCAGGGGGATCTTCTCCAAGGCCTTCCCCAGTAGCAAGCTCAGGCTGCCTGGCCTAGGGTTCCTGGATCATCCTTCCCACTGACCCTGCCTGTGCACGGCTGTCATATTTGCACTATTGTGCTCAGCTCGGACTTCTGCACTTAGCCAGGACTGCTGGTAAAGGATGGAGAGCAGCCTGGCAAGCTCTTTCTCCAGCTCCCTCTTTGCTCTCAGGGGAGGTAGAACATTCCACAGGAAAGACACTGGTGCCGCAAGGAGTGGGTGGCATCAGGCAGCTCTGGGGAGAGCCCTCAGCACTGCTGTGTCTTGAGGGAAAACTGTTGGCCTTGACCTGTAGGCACCCGTGCAATCCTAAAATCAGCTGCCTCAGCTTCCAGGACTTCTCTTGGCCTGCATCCTGACGTGGATGCAGGACTGCTGCGAGGCACTGCTGGGACCCAGTGGGACAAGACTGGCTGTGTCATGTCCATGTAGCACGCCTCACACAGCCAGGGTCATCCCAAAACCAGACAAACACTCACGTGTCAGCAGAGAAGAGCAAGGAGCGCTGAGCTCCTCTGAGGGTATCTCAGCTGGGCTCGATCCAGATCATGCCTCCATTTTAAGGCCTGCTAGTGCCAAGCTGCCAGAAATGCCTACCTTGTTCTCTCCAAGATGCACAGGAAGAGTCAATGAGCAGGATGCCTTGGGAGGCAAAACTTCCAAGTCTTTCCTGAGGCCAGGGAGACACCAAGATGAGCCGAGACTCTCTCCATGCATCCTGGCCCACACAGCCCAGCTCGGTGCTGGCCCTGGGCCAGAGCAGCTTCCAGCAAGCAAAAGGCAAATGCATATTGCCAAGGGTTGAAACACAGCAGACAGGTGAGATGTGAAAAGTGTGTGCCTAAAGTTCTTTGAATTCACAGGTCTCAAAGAGAGCTTTGGGGCACACAGATGGACAGAGCTGCTCCTGCTCACACCTCTGTCCAAAGTGGGGTAACACACCCTGCTGCAGGTGCTTGGGTTGGTCTCTGCAGGTCCAGGTGGATGCCCAACCTGCTCTTCACAGCCTGCTCCCTTGCCCTGCCCCTCTGCCAAGTGCAAGGGGCCTCAAGAACTGAAAGGACCACAGAGAGCCAAAGGGAGACACTTGCATCTACCTCACTGGGAGCTCCTTGGAATGCACTTTCCTTGTGAAGCAAGTCCCTTTCCCCCAAAGGCGTTTCCCCAAATGTGAAGCTTTCCTGGGGAACGCACTCTTAAAAAATGACGGGCAAGGCTGAATTACTTCTGGTCCTTTCAGGACAGGCACTCCATCTCTCGCTCGTATTCCCCCAAGTGTGTTCCCAGCTGGAGGTTCAGACGTGCAGCCCCAGGCTCTCTACAAACACAAGCTGCCCGCTGCCTCCTCACCTGCCTCAAGTCCTGCCTGCGGTCGCGGCAGCAAAACCAGGCTGTTCCCAGCCAGAGACCAGAGCCCTGCTCCCACAGGACACTCTTGCCAGCACCTTCCAGGACTCTCTGCTGTGCACACAGCACTTCTCATGCCCGCTCTCAACAGCCTTTGGAACACAGAGCACAACCTGGCTGGCGCTGCCATCAGCACAGCCCAAACACAGGCGGAGGCAGGAGAAGCAGGGGCTGGTTTGCGGCCATGCCCAAGAGAGACTGGGGGGGTGTCCTCCCTCTGGTCTCCCTTGGTGTTGGCTTTTTGACTGGCTCGGAGGCAGGGGCTGCGATTCCTTAGCTGTGGAGACCACAACTACACCTGGGATCCTGGCAATGCCCTACAGCGCTCAGGGCACTGGCACAATTGTGTGTCCGAGTCTTGGCCACCGTGCTGCTGCTTCATTTGCCCTTAGGAGCACCCAAAGCTCCCTGTGAAGCCCTGATGGCCTCTGGTTCTGCCCTCTTCTATACCCTGTGCAGGGATGGAGCACCCAGTTGCTCCCAGTTGTCCCCAAAATGGTCCCAGTTGCTCCAAGTGTTGTCCCCTGCAGTATCATTGCAGACACTCCCAGTATATCCCAGTTGCCCCCAGCATGCTCATTCCCAGCTACCCCAGGGTCCCCAGAATTCTTCCAGTTGCCCCCAGCATGATCTTACTCATTCCCAGTATATCCCAGTTACCTCCAGCACACACCCATCATTCCCAGTCACTCCCAGTAGCCCTCAGTGTGGTCCCAGTTGCTCCCAATATTTCCATGTCCATGCTCCAAGTGCTGCTGCCAGCCCTGATCTGTGGGGATGGGAATGTCCCGTTCCCTTCCCAGGGAAGGGTCACACCTGGGCCAGGTGTGCAGGGCAGGACCTTGCCCTGAGCCCAAGCCCTGTCCCACCTGCAGGATCTGCTTCCCCTGGGACTCTTCCTGCTGCGGCCCCAAGCCCAGCTTGGTGCTGAACAAAGGGGCTGGGGCGGGGTCATCCCCCAGAGGGGGCTGTGCACCCCCTCTGCCCCCTCCCCAAATTCCCTCCTGGGGGCAGCAGGAGCTGGGCCAGGAGCCCTGTGGGGAGGGAAAAAGGGGGTGACACTGGCATGGAGGGTCACACACTGTCTGAGGGGGGCACACACAGCCCTGGGGACCCCCCCTCACCTTCTCCTGCAGCACCAGGAGGAGGAACCCAGACATGGATCCCCCAAACACCAGCAGCATCTTTGGGGCTGGATCTGGTGGCAGCTTTGGGAGTCTGGGGGAGTCCAACTGCCCCCAAACCTCCTCCCATCCCCACAGCCACTCCCAGACCCCTCAAGTAAAATCCAAAGCTCCTGCCTAGGACAGCTCCAGCCACTCCCTGCAACAGAAATGACCCCAAAACCCACAAAACCACTTTCCCATCTCCCCCAATCCTCACCCAAACTCTGTCCATGCCACACAGCCTTGCCAGCACCCCAAAACTACTTTACAATCCCCCCCAGAAGGCCCCCAAATTCCCTCCCAGCACCAAAATGCCCCCAGGAGCCACAAAAGCCTCTCTCAGTCCCTCCAGGAGTCCATAAAACCTCTCCCAGCCCTCCATGGCACTGACCAGGAGAGTTTGGTGCAAAGGAACATCCACAGCCAGGAGCAGCTCCGGCACTTCAGCAGTGGCTTGGGCATTTTGCGGGGGACACCCTGGATGGGGAGACCCAGGCCAGGGACTGGGACAGACAACTGGAATTCCTGGAGAACACACAGGCTCAGGTGGACACGTTCTGCTGCAACAACTACGAGATCATGGCCGTGTCTCTTGGCTTGGGTGGTCCCAGAACACCTAAACCCCCCTGAGTATTCCCCTGAACCCCAAATTGACACTCAAATCCCAGTAAAATGATTCAGCTTTAGATGTCTTTGTTTCATTTCTTTATTTTTACCCCAGCTGTGAGTGTTTTGGTGGGATAAACTTGGAAATTTTTCAGGTGGGAAAAGATCTCCAAGATCACCCAGCATTCCTTGATGCCACCAGAAGAAACAACTGGACAGAGCAGATGAGATATTTTGGGCTTTAACATCAACAAATAAGCTCTTCCCAATTGATTTCCAATGTTGATCAAAGTCCTGATGGATGTTCCTGTCCCAGAATTCTTCCAGGTGCCCATGAGGGTCCAGGAAGATGTGCAGACCACCAGCCAGGTAGTGTCCAAAACTGGATCACCAGGAATGTGGCTCACCAGGGCTCTGCCCAACCTGGGTCCTCCTCTCGGGGATGGAGTTGGAGCAGAGCACGAAGCTCTTCCAGCAGTCGGGGCACTCACAGGGCTTCCCTTACTGGTGCCTCTGTTGGTGTTGGGTCAAGTGAGAGCTCCTGGAAAAGCTCTTCCCATACTGGGGACACTCGTAGGGCCTCTCCCCAGTGTGGATGCACCGGTGCCTGACAAGGGTGGAGCTGTGCTTGAAGCCCTTCCTGCAGTCAGGGCAGCAGAAGGAAATTTAGGGGAGGATGTTGCAGAAAGAGGCTGTGGACATTGTGGCTGGAAAGCAGGGAACGGAGAGCGTAGCACTAAGAAGGTTTCCTTAGTGCAGATAACTGCCCTTCCATGATGAGGACAAAACTTTCCTAAGCTGAACATTCAATCCCAAACCCATTGGATTTTAGGCAGGAATGCCAGGAAAAGCACTTCACTCCCTGCATGCATTAATGGATGCTGGAATGCAGAGTGCACCCTGTGAACTTCCAGGGATTGGAGGCTGCACTGCGGGCTGCCAGGAAACACTTGCCAGGCACGGCAGAGGTTGTACATCTGTTCAAACTCATGGCAACTGCAGAGGATTCTTTCAAAGTCTCACTCCGTCCCATTGCATGGGCACTGCTCCTGCCAGCATGTAGAGGTCAGGAACAGGGACAATGCAGGTGACAGGGACGGTGGGCAAGCAGTGAGTGCTGTGCCAGCACGGCCAGAATGGTGCAAGAGGCAGCGCCAAACAGGCTGAGGCACCCAGACCAACCCCCTCTGTGCAGGCCTCAGGGTGAGCACACAGCTTCAAGAACGTCATGTGCTCATCCCACAGAGCCTTCTCTGCAACTCTGGGGTAACCCTGTCAGCTTCCTGCTGGATTTCACAACAGAAAGAGAAATTGTTCTCTCCTTTTGCCCATCTCAGCTACACAGAGGGGAGCGTGGGACGCCATCTCTCCATCTGTGCAGGTGTTCAAGCTAAGCCAGCCAGTCTGCAGGGTTTTAATGCAAATAAACCAGGAACAAGAACTGCAACCAACAAGAAAAACCCACACCATATCTGCATTCCAAACGCCCATTTTAAGACACCTGAGCTTCAGCCACGCCCAGCTCTGACCTGGGGGCGGGGCCAACTGCTGAGATAGGGGTGTGGCTTGGGCAGAAAGGGGCAGGGCTTCACAACATATGGCATTGGTGGGCGTGGCTTAACACCATTGGTAGAAATGGCAGCTCTGGGTGGGCGTGGCTTAATGAAAGGGGTGTGGCTTTGGAAAATGGGGTGTAGCTAAACCCAATGGGGCGTGGCTTGCTAAAAGTGGGCATGGCTTAGCCCACATAGGAATGATGGGCATCTCAATGCAGATGTGGCTTAAGCAAGGGGGCGTGGCTTGAGAAAAGGGGTGTAGATCACCAGAACAGCTCCTGCTCCATGATTCTCTGCTGCCACCATGCCTCAGCCTCACTTGGGAGAGAAAAGTGTGTGGCCAGGTGAGGAAAGGGCGTGGTTAGAAGTGGGCGGGTCAGAGTGGCTGTGGCCTCAGCATCACCTAGCAGGGGGCCGAGTCAGGCTCCCAGGTGACCTCCAGGTGGGTGGGGCAGTCACTGGGCGGGGCAGGGAGGTGGCAGAGCTGAGGTGACCCATCAAGGTGTGCCAGGTGTGTGGTGGCCACGCCCACTCCCCCTCAAGCCATGCCCACCCTGCCCCCACCCTCCTGCCTTCAGGGCTGAGGATACCCAGGTGTGGCTGGGGCATGGCTGCCCCTCCCCCACGGGCCAGGGCCTGGCCAGGGTGGAGCTGTCCAGTGTTGCCCTTAGCTCCGGGCACTCTCGGTTCACCTGTGGAAGAAAAAGAACAAAATTTGGGGCATTTTCCCACCATAAATTGGGAATCATCAACCCTGAAATTGGTGGGTTTAACCCCAAAATATTTGGGACATCAGGTCTACCCACTGAAATCAATGCATGGAAAAAGAAACCAGGCCTACCTAATTAAAGTCAGTGATGATGTACGGACACCAGGTCTACCATTAACAGGGCTGGATTGGGAAGGGTTACTGGTGTGAAATGTGGGGTTGTGTTTCATGTCAGGTAGAAAAAGATGGCCTTTGTAGCTGAGGTTGTGAAATGTGTGGGGAAAGGCCACAGGACAGTTCTAAATGAACAAATGGAAAAAGCATGAAAAGAGGCTTTTTGACTAATATTTTGCTTGCTTATAAGTGAACAATGTGAGCCTAAAAGTTTTCACAATATAAGTTTTAAGCTTTTTCAATTAGTATGAGCTTTATAGGCTTTTAACGTGTAGGATAGAAGAATGCAGAAGTATTATTATTATTTGCTTTGAAAATAAAATTATTATAAGCTTTAAGCTGCTTTGTTATAAAAGGGTTTGAACTACAGCTTTAGAATATATACATATATAGAGAAGGAATTGTAATCACCTGAATAGAAGAAGGAAGTGAGCTTATCACAGGCTAAAAATTGATGATCATGAGAAGGAAGGCTGGACAATCCTGGAAAAGGAGATAGACCACCATCCGGAAGCTGGACATCACCACCACTGATTTATGGTCCTGAGAAGGAAAGCTGAACCTCATCATCACTGGTGTTTGTTTCTGAACAAGGGAAGCTGGACATCACTTCACTTGGTCACAATGGGGTAAAGAAATTGGATTTCACAAATAGAAACTAGGAGGAAACTAGAAAAAAAAAAAAAAAAAACCTGCTGAGAAATGCTTATGATGATTCTCAATAAATACCAGCAGGGATCAGCAGTCTGTGTGCAGTTGGAGGGGAGACCCCCACTGCTTTGCTCACACTTTACCATTTTGTATTAAAGAATTAATAAATTGATTGCTGCTTGATATATTGGCCGAGTCAAGCTCTTTATTACTTGCACTGGTTAGACTGGGAGTACTTGGAAGGGCTAAGGGGGAAGCTGTGGGAGAGGAACCAGAAGCACTGGGGGGGAGTTGGAAGCACTGGGAGGCAGGAGTGGGGGAAACTGAGCACACTGGGAGCACTGGGAGGGGTTACTGGGAGTGGCTAAGAGGAGGCACTGGGGTTAGTGGGAGCACTGGGATTAGTGGGAGCACTAGGAATGGTTAAAGGGGGGGCACTGGGGTTACTGGGAGCTCCAGGGAATTACTGGGAGCACTGGGAAGGGTTACTGGGGGTAAATGGGGGTAAACAGGACACCAGGTCTACCCATTCAAGTCAATGGGATAAATGGGACACCACGTCTTCCCAGTCAAAGCAGTGGGGTCTCATGACCACCAGTTTGGGCAGGGGCCCAAGAATTTTTGGGGGTACCCAGGTGTACCTGGGTGATTTTTGGGGAGATCCACGTGATTTCTGGGGGTACCTAGGGGTACCCATGTGATTTTTTGGGAGGACCCAGGTAGTTTTGGGGGTACCCAGGTAGTTTTGGGGGTACCCAGGAAATTTTAAGAGGGAATCCAGGTGATTTTGGGGAGGTACTCAGGTGATTTTTGGGGTTCCCAGGAGAACTTTGAGGGGACCGAGGCGATTTTTTGGGGTACCCAGGTGATTTTTGGGATTCCCAAAAATCCAAGTGACTTCTGTGGGGTATCCGGGTGACTTTTGTGGGGAGACCCAGGTGATTTGGGGGAGTACCCAGGTGTATCCAGGTAATTTGGGAAGAGACCTAGGTGAACGTGGGGTGTACTCAGGCGTATCCAGGTGGGTTTTGGGGGGTACCCAGGTGATTTGGGGGGGATCCAGGTGACTTTTAGGAGTACCCAGGTTCTTTTTGGGGGTATCCAGGTGATTTTTGGGGGGTACCAAGATGAATTTGGGTATACCCAGGTAATTTTAGGGATTCCCATGTGTCCTCACTCAGCCTAACAGGCTGGGAGAAGATGACGGCCACCATCGTGTTGTCCGGGTGGACATGGACACAGATGACCCTTGGCAGCCTGGGGGGGCTGTGCAGAGACACCTCGACATTCAGGGGGCACCCAAACATTTGGGGGGCATGAATCATGATTTTAAAGAGATAAGATTTTAGCCAAGGGTTAGAAGCAATTTTTATGGATCAGGGTGTAAGTTAGATAAGCAAACAATAGGTTAATGATTATTAGATGCTTAAGCTAGAGCTAATTGTTGTATTGTTTGCCATTATAAACTTGTTTATAGAAGGAAATGGAGCAAGTTAGCAGTTGTAAGAAAAGATTGAAAGCAGTGGACGAATGATCAGTACCTGGACTTTATATCAATCAATCACAGAGCAGGGGACCTTGGATCATGCCAGAGAGTCACAGAGACCTGATGAAGACTCTCATGCCTTCATCCTTTGAGACCACTGACCCAATTCAAGAGAAGAATTGCACACACATGGAGGAGTAATAGCCTCATTTTAATACAGAGCAGGGATGGGAGGTCCTGGGGTTATGAACATGTATTGTATGTAAGATCTTGGGAAATAAATAGAGGGCAAAGAACTTTGTATGGCACCTTGTACAGCCTTTTGGAGACGACTCCAGTTCTGCCTGCAGGTGAATAAACATACCACTTTCTAACCTTAACTATTTACAAGATCATTGTCGGTGATCTTATCAGTTTTTAACAACTCATTTTGGTAACCCAGCCAGGAGGAGGCTCTGCTCGGCTCTGAGACCAGCTGGGGTGGAGGACCCACTTGGGGCACACCCCAGGATATTCCTGGAAGTGTGGACTCCCTGCCTGGACTGTCTATCCAGCAGCAGACAAGGACTCCTGACTACTAAAAACTACGGATAAAAGGGTATGTTTAAAACTGAGACCGTTTTAAACAGTGACCTCTAAGGCATATGTGTGGTCAGGAAACGCCATCGGTAAGTTGTGGGAGACATCCCACACACAACTTGTGCCACTGTAGTGTGCTTGCAAGCTGAAATTGCAGTTGGTGTCTGCTCAGTTGTATTTGGTTGCCAGCACAGAGAGCTGCTGAGCTGTTGTACCGAGACGGGGGGGCTCGGGCTGTGGTTGCTGGCAGAAGGGAATTTTGCCATTTGTTGTGCCATAGAGGGCTCAGTTTGGTGGCAATTTGGGGCCTAGCAGTCGTAAGGGCAAATCCTGGTCTATGGTTGTTATGCTGTGTGAATGTGTCCTGACTGCGAGAACAATTGTGAGAGAGTTAGTTGAGACGTGCTATTAGCACAAAGTGAGTGGGAGTTTGGACCCGTGGTTCTGTTCTGAGGAGACTGAAACCGCCGGGGAAAAATGAAGCGAATGTGGCACATGATTAAAGCGTTTGATAGCGCTGCATGTTGTGTAAAACCCTTAATAAAAAGCCCCCTCCCCGCTGTGACTGTGGTGTGTGCGTACTTCGGTTCCGGGGGACGGTATTTACTGTAACACCCGGTGTTCATGTTAAAAGGGTCCGGACTGCCAGAGTTGTTCAGGCCTGGTGTTCAGGTGGTTTTGCCTCTGGAATTTGAGATATAGAGGTTGAGTGCTTTAGTATAATGAGTTTGTAAGTGTTTCACGCGGGAATAATAAGGTTGTGGTGCTAGTGTGCATGGAAGAGATGTTTTTTTCGTGTGTAAGCGACTTGGAGTTGTGTTTTGGAGCTGTGGTGTATTTTGAGGCAACACTGGCATCTTGTGTCAAAAGTTGTAAGTGCAGCATACACTGACTGAGAAATAGTAAAAGTGGTTTGTTTGAAAGAGTTGATTTATCTCTGAGAGCTGAGATGTGAACGTTTTTGAAGTAGATTGGGGATAGAAAAAGGACAGGACCAGTCTGGCAAGGAAGAGTAGAAGCCTTCGATAAGGGCTTAGATGTGATTTTAGGTACGGAGGCTGTGTTTGTAGATGCTGATTGCTAGAATTAAAATAGAGATAGTTTGGGTCTGAGAATTCTATCTGGTCAGACGAATAGAGGGAATTCCTCTCCTTGAGTGGTTTCGGCTCCACTCATTTGGACTCGAGAGTTTGTGAATTCAGTGAACCGGTGGATAGACAGGGGAAATGAGAGAACAATATATTTGGAAGATTTCTATCAGGCGTCTGCTGGGGGATTAGTGGCTTTGGATTGGGAGCAAGAGGCTGTGGAGAATTTAGAAAGTCAAGAAGGAATTAATGGAATAGCTTGTATTTGTGGGAATTTTCCTGCAGCTTTTGGTGCATTTAGAGGTTTGCATTGTGCTGAGTTGTTAAAACTGAAGATCACAGTCAGAGACACTCTAACTAGTTACAGTTAGAAAATGGAATGTTCATTAACACCAGCTGGTGGCACAAGAGTCGTCTCTGAAAGGTGTGACTGCCCTGTACAAGGTTCTTTGCCCTCTATTTATTTCTTAAGATCTTACATACAATACATGTGCATAACCCCAGCACCTCCCATCCCTGCTCTGTATTAAAATGAGGCTATTAGCCCTTCATGTGTGTGCAATTCTTCTCTTGAATTGGATCAGCGATCTCAAAGGATGAAGTCAGGAGAGTCTTCATCACATCCCTGTGACCCTCTGGCACGATCCAAGGTCCCCTGCTTCATGATTGATTGATATAAAGTCCAGGTGCTGGTCATTGTTCTTACTGGTTTCAATCTGTTCTTATAATGGTTCACTTACTCCATTCCCTTCTAAAATCAAAACTAAAATGAGCTCATAATGGCAAACAATACATCAATTAGTTCTTTCTTAAAAACTGATAATCATTAACCTATCATTTGCTTATCTAACTTGCATCCTGATCAATATGAATTGCTTCTATCCCTTAGCCAAAATCTTAACTCTTTAAAATCATGATTCACTAGTTTCTTCCAATCACTCCCAGTATGGTCCCAGTTGCCTCCAGCTAGATCAACCCCCTCAGTCCCAGTATGATGCCATTTGCTCCCAGCGTGCTCCCAGTTGCTCCCAGTCACCCCCAGTATGGGGGATGATGTGCAGGGTATGTTCCCAGTCACTCTCAGGTACTCCCAGTGTTAGTCCAGTCACTCCCAATATGATCCAAAGATGAGCACAGTGTGGTCCCAGTCACTGCCAGTATGAACCAGTTGCACCCCACATGGTTCCAGTTGCTCCCTTTCACCCTTACTTTTGTTCCAGTCACTCCCAGTCTCTCCCAGTGTACCCCAGTTCCTTCCAGCATGATCCCATTTGCTCACAACCACTCCCAGTCAGCCTCAGTGTAGTCACACTCACTGCCAGTATGATCCCAGTCACCTCCAGCATGACCCCAGTTCATCCCAGTATAAGCCCAGTTGCTTCCAATCACCCCCAGCATGCACCCAGTCACTCCCAGTTGCTCCCAGCTACTCCCTGTCAGCCTCAGCATGATCCCAGTCACTCCCAGTATATTCCAATTCCCCCAACATGGCCTCAATTGCCTCCTGCAGGCTCCTGACTCCCAGTATGAATCCAGTATGATCCCAGTCTTCCTCAGAGTGATCGCAGTTTCCCCCAGCACGGGCCCAGCTGCTCCCAGTAGGATCCCAGTGTGATGTCAGTACAAACCCAGTGCAACAAACCCAGTCACTGTATGATCCCAGTACAAACCAGTCACTCCCAGTGATGCCATTTCTAGGATACACAGCCCCTCCCCCGCCACGTTCCATCCTGCTTCCATCCCTGTTCATCCAGCAAGCTGTGAGTTGTCCAGGGAATGGGGAAGGAGGAGGAGGGAGGGAGGAAGAGGTGGAGTGGCAGCAGGAAGAAGGAGGAAAAGAGGAGAGGAAAGACTGGGCAGCTCCACTGCTCCCTGAACTCGCAGCAGCCCAGGACTATTGCCCCTAATCCTGCAGGTGCCTGGGGAGGGGGAGCTCACCCCAAATATCCCGGGGGGGTCCCTGGGTTTTGGGTTTTTTGGTGGGGATAATTAGAGCTTGCAGGACTCTTGAGGCCGAGCTGCAGATGCTCCTCAGGGGGACATTGGGGAGTCTTGGGAGGTGTTTTAGGGGGGTCTCGGTGGTGATGGAAGCAGAGCCCCGGCGGGGAGCTGGGGGATGTGGGTACGCCCATGGTGGGGGTTGGGCTGCCCGGGCCGGGCCCTCCGAGCTCTGCCGGGGCCACGTAGGGACCGTGAAGGACCGGCGGGGGAGGGGGGACACTGGTTTGGGGAGCCTCAGGAGAGCTGCAGATTCCCTGAGCGGGACCCCCAAGAGAGGAGACCCCAGAACCCCAAAGCAGGGACCCCGAGACAGGAAAACCCTTTGGATTCTCGGGACCCTGGCGGAGGTGATGAGGCTGGAGGGGCGGGAGGGCCAGGAAATGGTTCGGGGGTCCTGGTGCTGGCAGTCGCTGCTCCCAGTGTGAGCCCAGTCAGTCCCAGTATGATCCTGGTCACTTCCTCTCACTCCCTCTATGATCCATTTTGCTCCCGGTATGAGCCCAGTCACTCCCAGTCATTCCCTGTTATGATGCAATTTGCCCCCAGCACAGTCCCAGTTTCTCCTACTTGCTCCCATTTTCATCCAGTGTGTTCCAATTCTCCCAGAGTCCCCTTGTAAAGTCCCTTTCTCGCCCTTCTGGGCCCAGTCACTCACACTTCTCCCCAGTTTCCCCCAGAGTGGTCCCAGTTCTCCCCAGCACATTCCCGGTGGCTCCCAGTATGGTTGCAGTCACTGCCTGCATGGTCTCAGACACTCCCAGTATATTCCAGTTGCCCTGAACACTCTCATAGTCATTGCCAGGCACTCCCAGTTACCCCAGCATGGTTCAGTTGCCCCCAGTTTTATCGCAGTAACTGCCAGTGCATCCCAGTTGTCACCAGCATGCATCCTGTCATTCCCAGTTGCTCCCAGTATACCCTCAGTAGGCTCTCAGCATGGGCCTGGGTAGCTCCCAGTAACCCCAGTGAGGGTCCCTTAACACCCACTATAATCCCAGTCGGATGCCAGTCACTTCCAGTATGAGGCCAGTGGCCCCCAGTGTGATCCCAGTTGCTCCCTGTCAATTCCAGTATGACCCCAGTATCCTCCAGTATGATCCTCATGGCTCCCAGCCTCCCCCAGTATATCCCAGTCACTCCCAGAAAGCTCCCAGACACTCCCAGTTTCTCTCAGTTGCTTTCAGTATGATTCCAGTTGCTCAAAGCCACTCCCAGTCAATCCCAGTAGAAGTCCAGTCACCCTAAGTGTGACCCCAGTCTCAATCAGCATGAACCCAGCTGCTCCCACTGTGATCCCACTATGATCCCAGTTGCAGCCAGAATAGTTAAAATTGTCCCCAGTTCCTCCCAGTATGATCCCACTTGTCCCTAGAAAGTCCCAGTCCCTCTCAACATGGTCACATGCACCCCCAGATTTCCCCAGCATGGTCCCAGCTGTTCCCAATGTGGTTCCAGTCTCCCCAGTATGGTTACAGACACTGCCAGTATATCCCAGTAAGGTTCTGGTTACCTCAGAATGATCCCAGTCTTTCCCAGTTTCTTCCAGTTGCCTCCAGAATGATCCCAGTTTCTGGCAGTTGCCCAAAGTGTGGTCCCAGTTGCTCCCAGTATGATCCCAGTTTCCTCACTTGTGGTCTCAGTCCCCTCAGCATGGTCCCAGTCCCTTCCAGTTGATCCCAGTTGCTCCCAAGTGTCCACATTTTTCTCCCAAAAGTAGCTCCCAGCAGTTAGGATCTGTTCACCCCCACTGTAATCCCAGTGGCTCCCAGGATGAACCCAGTAGGACCCAGTCACCCCCAGTTTGGTTCCAGTCACCCCCAGTATGACCCCAGTCACTTCCAGATACTCCAGTACTATTCCAGTCACACCCAGACTGACTGCCTGTCACTCCCAGTTTGAGCCCAGTCACCTCCAGCATGGTTCCAGTCATAGCCAGCACCTTTCCAGTCACTCCCAGTCTGGTTCCAGTAGGATCCCAGTATGTCCCCAGCATGGGCACAGCTGCTCCCATTTACCCCCCGCTGTGGTTTCAGTCTCTCCCAGTGTATCCCAGTTGCTCCCAGCATGTTCCCAGTCACTCCTAGTTGTCATCAGCTGCTTCCAGCCTGATTCCAGTTGCTCACAGCCACTCCCAGTCAGCCTCGGTGCAGTCCCAGTTGCTGCAAGTATGATCCAGTATGATCCCAGTCTCCTCCAGCATGGGCCTAGATTCTCCAGCTGTGATCCCAGTAGGATGCCAGTTTCACCCAGGCACCTTGCAGAGCCCCAGCCATGCTGTTTGCCCCCAGCCTGCCCACGGCCAGCCTGGGGCTGCTCCCGGGACTTTTCTGTGCTCAGCATTGGCCTGGGCAAAGTGTTCTGGAGAGAGCCTGGGCAAGGAGCCTGCAGCCCCCAGGCCTGGCCTGAGGCGTCAGCGCTGCCCCAGCAGTGCCCATGGCCTGTCCCTGCTGCAGCCCCGGCACTGCCACCCCCAGCACTGTGCCCGGCCCCGAGAGCACTCAGGCCCTACAGCAACACCAGGGCCAGCAGGGCAGCGGGGCAGGGCCACGGCAGCAGCACTGGCAACACCAAGGGCTGCTGCTGCTGCTGGGCACAGCTGCTGTGCCAGCACCGATCTGCCCCCAGCTCTGCACACAGACATTGCTGCTGCAGCTGCAGAGAAGGGAACCAAAGGGGCATCTCTGCAGAAAACTTGGCTGGGAGATTTTTAACACCACTAAGAGTACAGCCCATCATTGACACAGTCAGTGTCCACAGGGAAGGTGGGAAGAAACACAATGAGAAATAGAAGAAACAAGAACATTCTTTGTGGATAAGATTAAAAAATAATTACAGGGAAAAAAAAAACCCACAATCAAACTGACAAGAGATATCAAAATTACTTTTATTCCAAGTGATTTTCAGAAACTGGCCAGCAGTTTAATGTTCCTGAAACCATCCAGTCATCAGTCTCCACACTGCAGCCTTGAGCTCCTGGTTCCTCAGGCTGTAGATGAGGGGTGCAGGGCTGGAGGCACCACCGAATACAGAACTGACAGGGCCAGATCCAGGGATGGGGAGGACATGGAGGGGGGCTTAAGGTAGGCAAATGCTCCAGTGGTGATGAACAGAGAGACCACAGCCAAGTGAGGGAGGCAGGTGGAAAAGGCTTTGTGCTGTCCCTGCTCAGAGGGGATCCTCAGCACAGCCCTGAAGATCTGCACATAGGAGAAAACTATGAACACAAAACAACCAAATACCAATCCAGCACTAGCAGCCAGAAGTCCTAGTTCCCTGAGGAAGGATTTGGAGCAGGAGAGCTTGAGGATATGTGGGATTTCACAGAAGAACTGGCCCAGGGCATTGCCATGGCACAGGGGCAGGGAAAATGTATTGGCCGTGTGCATGAGAGCATTGAGAAAGGCACTGGCCCAGGCAGCTGCTGCCATGTGGGCACAAGCTCTGCTGCCCAGGAGGGTCCCGTAGTGCAGGGGTTTGCAGATGGACACGTAGCGGTCGTAGCACATCATGGTCAGCAGGAAATACTCTGCTGAGATTAAGAAGAAAAAGAAAAAGAGCTGTGCAGCACATCCTGAGTAGGAGATGTTCCTCGTGTCCCAGAGGGAATTGTGCATGGCTTTGGGGACAGTGGTGCAGATGGAGCCCAGGTCGGTGAGGGCCAGGTTGAGCAGGAAGAAGAACATGGGGCTGTGCAGGAGGTGGCCGCAGGCTACGGCGCTGATGATGAGGCCGTTGCCCAGGAGGGCAGCCAGGGAGATGCCCAGGAAGAGGCAGAAGTGCAGGAGCTGCAGCTGCCGCGTGTCTGCCAATGGCAGCAGGAGGAAGTGGCTGATGGAGCTGCTGTTGGACATTTGCTGTCTTAGGGCTTTGGGTGCTGCCATGAGAAAAGGACAGGGAAGTGTTAGAGGAGATATCTGTAACCAAAATCAAAACCATTTCCTATACACCCTCCCCTGGAAAACACAGACACGGGTAAATTGTGAACCATTACTTTGATGATTCTTTTTGTCCCTTTCAGCTCAGGATGTTCCGTGATTCTGTGATTACAATTCTTGTTCTGCTTCTCTCATCGTCCTGTTGCCTATAATCAAAAAAGAAAATAAACCCTTTTTAAAATATTTTAAGGTAAAGTAACAAGCAGACCTTTATTTGAAACTTCCAGGTGTCCCAAAGGGAATGGGGCACACCCTGCCCTCAGTTCAGCAACCTTTTAACATTTTTTAATTAACATATTTAAGAGGAACATCCAAAAGATAATTCAGTTCCCCAGTTACATACCCCTGGGTCAATGCATTGGAGTAGGTCCAAGGGCTTCTTTACATCACTTTTTTAATGACTGCTAACACCCTGGTTAAAAATCAAAATGTTCTTCTTGTCAGTCCTCTTCCTGATAATAAGACTATACAGTATTTCAGGAATGTATTTAGGTCTGCTAATTGTTTAAAATCGAAGAGAAAGGGTAGGAATCATACTAAAGTTTATTAAGGACTATTTATATATATGTAATAGTAGTTAAATAGACTTAATTAACAATCATAGTTTTAAAATTATATAACAGTAGTAACAAAATTTTAAAAAGGAATAATGTATAAAAAGCAAAAATCTTTTGTCATCCCACCAACTTTCCCATCGTTCTCCAAGCAGGAAATTGAAAACACTCTCAGGAAAGCTCTGATCTTTACAGCAATGCCAGGCTTACCTTCTTTTGGCAAGTGTCCTCTGCAGCTGTGCCCAGGCTGGTGTGGAGCTGGGAGCAACCCTGCCCCACACAGCCCCTCCAGCAGCAGCAGCAGCAGCAGCTGCCCTGCTCAGGGTGGCTCCTTCCCCCCACAGCTTCTCCCCAGCGCTGGCAGCAGCTCCCTGGGCAGCTGAGAGCTGTCCCTGGCAGGCAGCAGAGTCCCTGGGCCAGCACAGCGCCCTGGGCTGCAGGACCCTGCTCTGCACCACAGCCCTGGGCACCCTGGCTGCAGCCCCGGCTGCTCAGCCCTGCAGCAGAGCCTGGCCCCAGGGAGCTGCCTTGTGCTGGGCCTGGGCTGGGGCAGCAGGGAACCCAGCCCTGCCCTAGGGCCACATCCCTGCCCTGCAGCAGCTCCCACAGTGCTCCTGGAAGGTGCTCCAAGCTGGGGGATGTGGCAGCTTCAGGAGATCCCTGCAGGAGCTGCAGCTTCTCTTCCCCCAACCAGAGAGTGACTGTTTGCAAGCCTGGGAGGATTTCTCCTGCAGTGAGCCCTGAGTGAGCTCTGCTCTGTGCTGCCAGCCCAGGCTGAGTTGAAGCCCTGTGTGCCTGTGTGCTGTGCCCGGGGTGGCTGCAGGCAGTGCCCCAGCCCTGCTGGGCTGGCAGAAAAGCTGCTCATCCAGAGAAATGTGTTTTTAAGCTCTTCCTGGTTACCAGGATCTCCCTCTGGATGATGAGTTCAGCCCAGCTCAGCAGCACAGACACAGCACAAGGACTTTAATGACCCTCTCAGGGCTTTGTGCTGAGGCCCTGAACATCAGTCCCTGAGAGGGAGATGAAGAAACCTCTCCAGAACTCCAAGTCAGAAGCCAACTCCAAAGTTTCTGAAGGTTTAATGGGTCCCACTGAGGGACACGACACAGAAAGTGTCCCCAGGCCCCAGGCAGAGCAGAGAACTGCAGGCAGGGATGACAGGTGGGGACAAAGAGAAGCCAAGTCTTGGTGCCCTGGGCCACAGCAGCCTCTGTGGCACCAAGGACACTGAGGAGACACCTTGTCCTGAGGCCCTGGGGCCTCCTGGCACAGCCCAGCAAGGCTGGGCACTGTCAGCCCCTTGTCCTGCCCTCAGCATCCCCCTCCCATGCCAGTGGCCTCCAGGATGTGCTGGAAGGAGTCCCTGGGGAAGGAGCCTTGGTCAGCAATGGCCCTGGGGGGCTCCTTCATGCTGCCAGGGACTGCAGGTTTTTCCAAGAACTTTGGGTTTGGCTTTTGCCTTGGAGTCTCTGAGAGGTTTGTGCAATCCCGGCCTCCAATTCTCTGCTTTAATTGGTCCCTTGAGAGGCTTTGTCCAGTACAACACTCAGTGGGGCTCATTAATGCTTCAGGGTAACTCGAAGTTTTGAAAAAAAGGGGTTTTGACACTGACTGACAGAACTGTGCAATTATGCCCTCCAATTATCTGCATTAATGAGTCCCTTGAGATTTTTAGCTAGTAACAACACTCAGTAGCGTTTATTCATGCTTCAGGGTATTCAGGGATAATTTAAGTACTTTTGTGACACTGAGTGCCTGAGAGGATTTTTTTGTAATCCTGGTCTCCAATTCTCTCCTCCAGAAGTTCATGAAGACCCTCTGTTGGGGATGGACATCAGTGGGACCCATGAATGCCTCAAGACACTTTAGGTATTTCCTCTTACTTTGACTACTAGAAAGGTTTTGCAATGTCCTCTCAGGCCCTGAGGTTCCAGGGCTCAGCACCAAATGCACCAGGGGGCTCATTAGGATCAAGCAAGTCCTGACAAACCATGGTTGTGCCTTGATTTCCCTCTGGCCTGGTGCAGTTCATTAGGAAGTCTTTTTTTCCTAGAGTGATGGAGAAATATTTCAAAGAGCTTCTAAGAGATATGTATTCCTATTTTCAAGAGTGTATTTTTCTCTTTAGAGCAGAGGTGATTAGAGCATTCAATGACTGATATTGATCCAGGGTCTCTCCTCAGGAGGTCTGGCCTACTCCAAGAAGCTGTGCCTTGATGTCTGACCCAGTGTGGAAAACTTTGCTGCACATTCCCCAACCCCATCCTGTCTCTCCTCACTCACCTGGGACCTGCTTTGCTTGGAGAACTGGCTGCACTCAGGGAAAGAGATTTTTTTTTTCCTTTTTTAGGAATATAAAGCTCCTGAGTTTCAGGCAATCTCACCAAGCGTGCCCCAAGCCCAAGGTCCACCAAGGAGGTTCCCCTTCCCCAAGGCAGAACCATGCAAGGAATGTTTGAGACACACAGGAAGTTCTACCACAAACAGAATCCAGAGTTGGCTGAAGGCAGAATTAGACCAACTGCTGGAGGACAGACAAGCTTTGAACTCCTTGCAGCTCAAAGCTCCAGCTGGGTTGTTGGGAGGTGTGTGAGGGAGTCAAGAGAGAGGGGAAGGGAACTGCAGAGAGCCCTGGAAGTGCTTCTGTGCAGCCAGGCTGTGGGGAAGGGCACTGCAGGCCTGGCCTGGGCCAGGAGTGAGGCTGGATCATCATCCCAAGCTGCCTGGGCCATTGCAAGGGGCTGTGGCCATGGACACTGCACTGAGCCCAGTGTGGCAGCGCCCTTGCTCAGGGCTGGTGTCAGTGCCCAGAGGCAGAGGGGATCCCTTGCTGGGGGCTTGTGCCATGGCCACCTGCCCTGTGCCGCGCTGGCTGCTCAGGCACCGCGGAACCAGCAGCAAACGCCACTGCCAGGGCCAAAGGCCAGCTCAGGCAGACAGAAAGGGCAGGGCTGGGCACTGTTTCCATGGCAGCCCTCACTGGGACACCAGCCCTGGGTCACCTGGCATGGCAATTGCCATGGAAACCTGGACCATGGGAAATGCAAGGGTGGGCAAAGGTTTTAGTAGGGCCTGTCCCAATAGGACAAAGGGTGGTGGTTTTAAACTAAAGGAAGGGAGGTTAAAATAAGGAGAGAGAAGGAGGAAATCTTTGATGGCGAGGTCGGTGATCCACCAGGATCAAAGGTTGCAAAGGAGGTGATCAATGCCCCATCCCTGGAAACATTCCAGTCCAGCTGGGACAGGGCTCTGAACAACCTGAGCTGCTCAAAGATGTCCCTGCTCATGGCGGGGGTTTGGAGGAGATGAGCACTGCAGAGCTCTTCCCATGCAAACCATTCCAGGATTGCATGGGAGAAGGGGCTGCTCCCTGGACTCCATGCACTGCCTTGACTCCTCCTTGTCTCTGCTGGAGCCCACATGCAGCAGCCAAAGGCAGCCCCTTCTCTGGCCTTTGCTGGCCCTGCCTTCCCCAGGGGCTGCCAGAGCCAGGCTGGCCCAGGTGACCTTGAGGCTTTGCAGGGCTCAGGCGCAGCGGCTGTGCCAGGCTCAGGGCTGAGGTCACACTCTGTGGGCTGGGGCAGAGCCCAGGCAGAAAGGAGCCCTGAAGCAGCAGCAGCAGCTCTGCAGTGCTGGCCACCAGGCCAGGCTGCCAAGGAGGCTTGTGGCCATGGCCTGGGAGCAGCTGCTGCTGCCAAGGTGCCTTTGGTGCCTCAGGCTCTCCCTGGCACAGCTCCCAGCACGGCACTCTGCACTTGTGCCCGAGGCCTTCACTGTCTTGGGCTGGCCTGGGGCTTTTCCTGCAGCGGGATCTGCCCTGGTCCTGGCACAGGAAAGGCAGTTCCTGCTGCAGCAGGAATTGCTTTATCTCCTGTACTGTCATATAAATAATTCTTTTTTATTTTACTCTGTGGTGTAAATAAATCTTTCTCTCTAATCCTTATCAGAACAATCATAGCAGTATTTTTAGAAATATATCTGGTGTTCCATTGTTAATCCTGTGGGACAAATTGCGTTGTGGTTCAACTCCACCTGTCCAATCCTTTACACAAAAACCTTAGAAAAAGTCTGAAGCTAGGTTTGGATCCAGCCACTCCCAGTCTTCTCTCTTAGATGGAATTTTAAAAGTCTAGTCTTCCTCAAGGGTTTTGAGGATCCATGGTGGCTGTTGGGTGTCATTCTCCACCTCATGACTCAGCAGGAGTTTCTCCAATGAAGAAATCAAGCTCCTGCCTGAAGCTCCCACTCTGCCCATGACAGGAACTTCTGGAGTGTCTGGACATCCCGGCTCTTTGGCAGCCTGGGGACTCCTGGGATGTCACCGTGGAGCCCCCATGAGTGCCTGTGACAGATGGGTGCCTTTGCAGCCCTAGATCCCCTGGGATGTCCCCATGAATGGCTGTGACTGCCTCTGAGCACAGGGCTCTTTAGCATCCCCAGAAACCCTGGAGGTCTCCATGGAGCCCCTGTCTCTTTCTGTGACATTCCAGCTCTTGAACAGCCTGGAGACTCTTGGATATTCCCCATGGAACCGCTCTGAGGGGCTGTGACAGCTTGGTTCCTTAGCAGGCAACCATCACCAGCCCCCTGTTACGATGGTCAGCTCCAGCCCTTCCCCCCAGTCCTGTCCCTGGGCACCAGAGGGAAGAGGTTCCCACAGCCCCAGCCAGGGACCCGCTCCCAAGGCTGTTCCAGGGCAGCCAGGGCTGGCACCAGCTGGATGCTCGGTTTCCACGGGCCGGCCTTTAGGAATGGGATTCCCCAGTTTCATGCTCCTACTAAAACCATTCTGCTTCCACTCACTGCCCTCCAGCCTCCCATTGAAAGTACTAAAGGCAAAGATCCCAGGCTGGGATAAGAACAATTACTGAGAACAGCAACAAGATAAGCAACAAATAGGAACAGAAACATATTAAGGAATATAACAATAGTAAAGTAATAAAATAATAGAAATTATATAATAATATAACAATTAAAACCAACAAAGGAAAAGAAGGGATAAGACAGAAGATATAAAGTGAAAATTTAAACAAGAACGACTGCCTCTTCTAGCCATGTTATTCCTCCTGCCTGGAAAGGACACCCTTCTCATGGCTAGAGAGAGAGTCCCTTTCCTGCCCCTGGCAATGACCTGAGATGGGATCAAATACAATGATGGGGCCATGGCCAGACCCTCACGTCCTTAAATCCCATCTCACATCATTGCCAGGGGCAGGGAAAGGGACAGGTGTCCTCCCAGAATGAATGACAGGGAACTGTGGGTCAGCAGGGCTCTTCCCAGTGTGCATCCTCTGATGGGGGATGAGGTTGGAGGCACACATGAAGCTGTTCCCACAGTAGGGGCACTTGCAGGATATCCCTTACTTGTGTCTCCGTTGGTGTCGGGTACAGTGAGAGCTGTGGGTGAAGCTCTTCCCACACTGGGGACACTGGTAGGACCTCTCCCCAGTGTGGATGCGTTGGTGGGTTGTAAGGGTGGAGTTGTGTTTGAAGCCCTTCCCGCAGTCAGGGCAGCGGAAGGGCCTCTCCTCAGTGTGAATGCGCTCATGCAGGAGGAGATCGGAGCTGGTCTGAAACCTCTTCCCACACTGGGGACATCCATAGGGCCTCTCCCCAGTGTGGATCATCTGGTGGATGATCAGTTTGGACTTCTGGTTGAAGCCCTTCCTGCATTCCCCACACCAGTATGGCCTTTCTCCAGCGTGGATGTTCTGATGGCAGATCAAGTGGGAGTGCTGGCTGAAGCTCTTCCCACATTCGCCACACTCATAGGGCCTCTCCCCGGTGTGGGTCCTGAGGTGGACAGTCAGGCTGGAGCTGGTGCTGAAGCTCTTCCCACATTCCCCACATTCATACGGCCTCTCTCCATTGTGGGTCCTGAGGTGGACAATCAGGTTGGTGTTGCCTCTGCAGCCCAGCCCACATTCCCCACACACGTAGGGCCGTTCCCCAGTGTGGATCCTCTGGTGCTGGATCAGGTTGGAGTTGTTGCTAAAGCTCTTCCCACACTCCAAGCACTCATAGAACTGCTCCCTGTCATGAAGCTGCTCATGGGCCACCAGGTCTGAGGTCTGCCTCGATCTCGGCCACGTTCCTGGCACAGGGCAGGTATTTCCTCCTCTGACCACCCTGGATGGATTTGGAGCCCCTCCTCCTTGGGATCTCTGGGGCTTTCCTCCCCATTGGATTCCTGTGCCAGGGAGCCACTCAAAACAGCCTCTTCCATGAGGTTCTTCTCTGGGGATTTTTCCTCCCTGGTCTCCATCTTCAGCTCCTGTCTGGGGGAGAAAGAACAAGGAGGGGATGGAATTTCCTCCATGCCAGAGGCAAGGGGAAGGAGATCCCTCCAGGGAATCCCTGGCAGGACGGCATCAGCAGCGGGGTTGTCCTGCAGCTGAGGCCATGCTGGGCTGGGGATGGGGCAGGAGAGATGGGGAAAAGAGGCAGTGACTTCCTCCTCACCTGCCTGGCTGTCCAGGGCATCTTCCTCTTCCTCACAGCTTCCACCTCCATCTGGCCAAGGTTTGGGAATGGGAAATCCTGGTTTGGGGAAAAACAACAGATGAGCACATTGAGTTTGAAGGTCTGCCTGACCAAGTCCATTTCTAAAAGTCACCTGGAATCTGGGGTCCATAAAAACCTCCTAAACAACCAATATTCTGCCCTAAAAATGCCTCCAAGGAATTTCCCATCCCTGGTCTCTCCCCTTTGGTTTTCAGGGGTTCCCCCCTTTCCCAGCTGCTGGGGTCATGCTTGTATTGAGGGTCCCAATCTACTCCGTCCCAGCCCTCCACAGGCTGCTGGGAGTCCCAGCAATCGGAAAATTCCCCCCTTATCCATCTCCCTATTTAGGGATGCAAGGGGATTTTGGGGTCTCTGGGTCCCTTCTCCCCTTTTTCTCAGCTGTGGAGTGCAGGGGGTCAAGGGAGTCCCCCCTGCTCCTCCAGGCTGCCTCTACTGTCAGCCACCACCAGGACCCTCAATGTCCCCCAAGGGGCATTTTCCACTGATCTTTGAAGTCTTCATTCTTCAAATATCCCTCCTAAGAACCAAGCCCAGAGACACCCCAAGATATCTGGGCCGAGCTTTGTTTGAAAGACAGGTGTCTGCTAAGGAAGGAAGGAGCCTCCCTTGAAATGGAAAATATAAACCCCCTCCCTCTGAATTAGAATTTTGAAATGGATGGGCTCTCAAGCAAAGATATGGGAATAGGAATAACAGTGCTTTAGTAGGAAAGCAAAATAAAAATGCAGTAGTAAAAAAAATAAGGTGACTGAGTCAGAATACCTGATACCCAGTTAGGCAGGGTGTTGGTAGCAGTGCAGTCAAATTGTGGCTGAAGTCCTCCTGGAGTGACAGATGTGGTTTTGATGAAGCATGATCCTGTAGAAGGGTGTAGTTATCCTCTGAAGGTCCAATGCTGGTGTAGATGGGTCTGGTGTTCCTCTGGTAATCCAGTGGAAACAGGCTGCTTCTGGTGTGTTAAATCTCAGGTTATATCCAGGTAGGAATGCTTGGCTCCTCCCTCTGGGTGGAGCATCTCACAATGGGATGATGGAATTGATGAGCCATGCAGTGAGACTCAATGGGCCATTAACAGAAGATATCTCCCTGGAGGGAGTGTGGGTGGTGAAGAGATAAAGAACACTGCCCCACCTGGTTTTAACAGCTGGCCCATTAACAGAAGATATTCCCCAGAGTTAGGAGAAATGGGTCATGGAACAGTTCTTACTTGGGATCTCCTGTTGGTTTGTTTTCAAACTGGCACACTGGGGAGAAGTGGGACCATGCTGGGAACTGCTGTGAGCAGGTTGGAGTGACTGGTCTACACTGTGGGCAACTGGGCATGACTGGGTCCGTGCTGGGAGAGACTGGCATCATACTGGGGGTGACTGGGACCATAGAAGAGGGAACTGGGAGCACGTGGGATGAAAGTGGGAGAACCTGGACCATGCTGGGGGCAAACTGCATCATAATGCGGAAGGACTGGCAGTGACTGGGCTCATAATGGGAATGCCGAGGAAACTGGAACCACATGGGAGGAAAACTGGGCTGATACAGGGAGCAGCCACTTCTGTCACTGGGACCCCCAAACCCTTTTCCTGGCCACCCAACCTCTCCCAGGCCCACCAATTTCTTTGGCCTGGTAGCCCTGGACTCCTACTCCTGCCTTTCCCAGCACTCAGCCCCTCCTTCCCATATCACTGAGGACACTCGGGACCCCTATTCCCAGCCATCCTGAGTTTCCCACCTTTTGATGGGAATGGGGACACCGGGGAACCTTGGAGCTTCCTTTCCTGACTAAATGGAGCCTTTTAACCCCACCTATCCCACATCTACCCACCCCTACCATCCCCTTTTCTTAATCCTGGAACACCCAAAGCCCCTTCCCTGCTCTCCCAGCTCTCCCCGTTCCCCCTTTCCTTCACCGTGACCCCCCAGACCCCAAATCTCCGTGTCCCCCCAGTTCTCCTCTCCCTGCGGTCCCTGCCCGTGGCGCTGTCGGAGCCCGGCCCAGGGTTCCCCAGTTCCTGTCCGTGGGGTCCCTGGATGGGATTCCTTCCAGCGCCGCCACAGCCAGCGGGGCCGGGCGGAGCCGCAGCCCGCCGGGGATGGCGGCCGGAGCCGAGCCGGGATATTGGGATGGCCGGAGCCGGCACAAGGAGCGGCACCGGCACGGGGCCAGCAGGGAGCTGCAGATGCTGCAGGAGCGGCACAGCCAGAGCGGAGCTCAGGGCGGGGAGCCGGGGCTGGGGGATCTGTGCGGCTGCCATGGCACCTGTGGGACTGCAGTGGGGATCCGTGGGGCTGGGCCGGGATCTGGGACGCTGGGATGTGCATCCATGCGGATCCAAGGGGCTGGGATGAGGCTCTGTGGGTCTCCATCAGACTCTGGGGCTTGGTGGGGCTGGAATGGGGCTCTGTGGGGCTGGGATAAAATTCCGAGGGTCTTCATGGGTCCAATCCCTCCCCAGGTCTCCACACCTGCAGGAGGTTTCCGGCTGTGACCTCCTGCCCCATGGGAGCGTCCGGGGATCAATTCAGCTGAGCTCCGACAAGTGAGAATTCCTCTCCTTCTAGCTGGGATCTGGGGGATTCGTGGTGGCCGACAGCGCTGCCCAGGTCACCAAGAGGTGCTGGGAACAGGATGAGATGGAGGCTGAAGAATTCACAAATCCCCTGGGGCACACCTGCCTGGAATGTCTCTGGAAATATGTCAGATATGGGTGGGAGGCACTGGAGCATAAAG
>JAJEOU010001738.1:609175-657859 GCA_021534815.1 Acrocephalus arundinaceus
GGTGTCAGGGATTTTGACTCCTTCAGCTCTTCTCCAAGATTTCACATGGAATAATGACACTCCAGGTGTCAGAAATTTAGAATCTTCCAGCTCTCCTCCCAAACTCCCATGGAATAATGGCATTCCGGGCACTAGGAATTTAATCCTCCAATTCCCCTCCTAGATCCTCACGGAATAGCAACATTCTGGTGGGAATTTTGAATCCTCCCATTCCCCTCCCAAATTCCCACCAAAACCATGGAATAATGGCATTCCTGGTGTCAGGAGTATCAAATCCTCCCATTCCCTGCCCAAATTCCCATGGAATAATGCCATTCCAGGCATCAGGAATTTGGAATCCTCCAGTTCCCCTCCCAAATTCCCATGGAATAATGGCATTCCGGGCATTGGGAATTTAGAATCCTCCAGTTCCCCTCCCAAGCTCCCATGGAATAACATCATTCTGGGTGTCAGGAACTTGGAAAAATGGCACATTTATTGCTACAGAATGGACATGTACTTGATGGCATTGGATACTACAGGTCAGAAGGAAAACTGGGAATGGCTCGGTGGCTCCAGAATCTCCAACAAGCTCAACATCCATCCAGGCAACCTGAACTCAGGAATACACCAAAAACCATGGAAAAATCAAGGCAGTCAGGTGCATATTGGACACAAAGTGTAACTTTCTTTTTTGTTTTTGTTATTGGTTTTTTAATATATTTTTTATCAAATTTTCAGCTTTTTAAAAACTTTTTTCTCTGCTTCCCCCCCCCTTTTTTTTTTTTCTTTTTGCCCCCGTTTTTCTTTTTTAAATTTTCAATGCCTTTTAATTTTCCACCAGAAAAACTCCTGCCAGGTCAAGGGAAAAAACCCAAAAAACCCAATTAACCCAAGCAGTTTTCATCTTCAGCATAACACATGGCAAATAACATCTTTTAAGTAGTAAAATAAAATACCAAATTTTACTCTCCAAAAAATCTACCAAGAAGAAATATTCAGTATCTTGACAATTTTATTATTATTATTATTATTATTCCTCCTTTTTAAAATACTTTAATTTTTTTTCTGTGATATAAAAGGCTTCCTCCTGTGAAAAATAAGCCAAATATAGTTTTTGTTTTATTTCAATTTCATTTTTTAATCCTTTTTAACCTACTCAAGGTGTCCTACAATCTATTTTACAGCAAAAAGAGCACTAGACAAACAAAGCCTTATCACAAAAAGCCAGGCACTGATACATGGTAAATCCTGATTTTTCTTTTTTTTTTCCCCATTTTTTATCAGTTTTTTCCTCTTCTTTTCACTGCAATTGCATCTCAAGTAAAGGGAATGAAAAAAGGCCACAGTCCATCATCATTTTCACAATTTTATATAAGTTTCTAAAAATATTCAGGGATGACAATGGGAAAAACCAGCACTGTATGAACAGGAGGCAACTTCCAGTCCAGTCAGAAAGGAAAAGAGGGATTTTCTTGGAAAAAAATCCAATGAAATTTAAAATAAACCTAAAAAGTTTCCAAAGAAAACCAAAAAATTGATCCCTCCCAGGCCCTTGTACCCCGTTGTGTTGGAATTTCTCCTATTCCACCTCCAAGTTATTCTCTCACAGTGGATTTGTTTGGAATTTTATCCTTATTTTTCCTGTGATTTTCCCTATTTTTGCTTCTTAAAAATTCTTTCTTTTCCAGTTCCTGTGTGCTTGTTTCCACTGCATTCTCATTTCCTGGCTATACGGGATTTTTCTAGATCCCGATTGTGTCCTGCCTCTCTTCCCCAGTTCCCAGCCCCTGAAATCCCCAAAAAATACCACAAAAAACCTCAGGAGACTGAATCAGCACAAGCTGCATCAGCACTGTCATTGGAATGTTCCTAGACAAATGGGCAGAAAATTTGGGATGAGCATTCCCTATCCAGCAGATCCATGAATTCCTGCGGTGTAGAGGTGGGAAAAGCTGCTAAAATCTTGTCGACATGCACAAGAGCAGACGAAATATGGCAGGGCCTTAGAGATAACTTTGGTCCCAGACACACAGGCTCCTTGTCCCACTACTGGCCTTCAGAGTGTTCAGCAAGATATTTAATTCCACAATGTTGTGGAACTGGACCTTTCCAGCCTGATTTGCGCTCGTTCCTCTGTGTCTCTGCACAAAACAGAGTGCAGGAGAGACCGGCAGCAGGGGCCTTTGTTTTTGCACCGCTTCAGCTCCACAGAGATGCAGGTAAAGCGAAGAAGCCAAAGTGTTTATTAACTAATGCGAAGCAAAGGGATGAACTGGGAGGGAAGAAAGGGGATGGGCAGGGTCTGAAGGCTGGTGAGCGGGAGCTGTCCACAGGGAGGGAGAAGGCAAGAGCTATGGGAGCTTCCCACAGGCTCAGCTGTGCCATTCATCTGCTGTGCCTGGAGCTCCAGCTGGTCTCCTCTGTTCTCTAGGTGGTCTCCTCCTCCACGGTATCTTCAGGAGTTTAAGGAGCAATAATTCTTCTTCCAAATAAACACAGTTCTGCAGATATTTTGTTGAATATCTGTTGAACTACTATGTTTGTTTGGCAAGGGCTGTTGTCTCTTCTCAGGCCTTGAAGGGCTGGAAGAGCCACAGACAGATCCCAGATCTGAAGGAACCCAAGGAGACATTCCTGCCAGGGCCATCCCACCCAGCTCTCGCCGTGGCCAGGAGGGAGCAGGAGACAATGGAATAAGCGAGAAGGTGCTGGCCACAAATCCCCCCACCCACACCCCTGAAATCTCTCTGTGCTCTGCTCAAAACCACCCCTCATCCACACAAGGAGCAAATCCCTTGACAGCCACAGCAGGGATTGCAGCTCCCTGCCAAGGCATCGCAGCTCCCCCTGCCAGCCCCTGCTGCCAGCCCGCTGCCCTCACTCACGCCTCACTGTGGGCCTGGAGCTCAGCCTTCTGCTCTGCAGGAACAGCCCGGCGGTCCCTGGGAACACAGAACCTGTCTCAGCTCCCTGCCGACAGCACTGCCAGCCCTGTGGCCACATGGCCCCCTGCCCTGGCAGGGCTCAGCCCGGGCCCTTTCTGCCTGCTGCCGCCCAAGGGCACGGCTGCGAGGGGCAGCAGCAGCCCCGAGGGCAGGCGGGGCTCCACGGCGCGGGCCCAGAGGGCGCTGCCGAGGCAGCAGCCAGGGCTGGGGCCGAGCTGCGGCGGGCCGGGGACAGAGCCCGAGCTCGTGGCTCACCCATGAAGCTGATGGCCGCCTCTCGCAGGGGCTCCTGTGGGCTGTCCACGTACTCGAGAGCCTGGCGCAGGTATTCCGCTGCTCGGCTCTCGTCCTCTGCCAGCTGGAGAGAGGGGCAGGAGGGAAGGCTTGGTCTGGGCTCAGCCCCTCGGCCGGGCACTCCCTGCACCCAGCCCGGCCTGCCCTTCACGCACAGCAGCCCGTGAGGCCCGGCCAGCAGCCACTGGCGCCGGGCTGTGGAGGGGGCAGAGGGCCGGGTGCTGCCCGGGGAGCCGTGGTTCCTGTTCGCAGCCCTGCTGGGCTGGGCTCCATCGGCACCCGGCCCCATCGGGGCCACAGGAGCCTGGAGCAGAGCCCGTGTGGCCCAGGGAAGGGAGCGGCGTGTGGGGCGCAGGCTGGCACCCCTGGGTGCTGCACTGGGCAGGGGCCACAGCTGCCAGCCCACACACAGGGCACCGGGGGCTGGGGCTTGTCCGGATGAGGCTGGGGTGTCTCCAGGCTGTCCTTACCAGATGCTCTACAGTTGTCAGAGGCTGCTCTGTCTTAGCGCCTTCTGGAGATCCGCCTTGCCCAAAAACCCCGCTGCACAATGCAGCGTTTCCCGAGAGGCCTGGAGAGCAGCAGAGAAGCAGAGATGGCACCGCAGCCCAGGGCACAGCACACTCGTCCCTGTGCCAAGGCCAGTTGGAGGCTGCAGCCCAGCAGGTGCCAGGGCAGGAGGCAGCTGAGCCCCCTCCCAGTGATGCAGCAGCATCACACAAATCCTCACCTTCACCATGCGCTGGTTCTCATCATGGCAGTGGAACAAGAGTGGGAGCAGGCTCTGGCTCACAATTCTCTCCAGAGCCTTTTCCCCCTCGTCCACTACCAACTCCATCACTTTTTGAAGGAGTTGAACAGAGAGCAACTGCACATGGCTGTTGTCCTGGAGGAAAGGAAGAGGAAAAGCCCTAAGCACCAAATTCTCCAGCCCACATGGGGAAAGGCGTGACAATCCACCGAGCACAAGATTTCCACGCAGCAGCCAGTGCCCGTGGTGGGGGGCACAGAGCCTTACATTTTCAAAAAGTTGCAGGAGAGGCTCAGCAAGCTTTGGGGCGGCGGTGCTGGATATCAGGTGGTCTTTGTTTTTGAGCACATTCATGAACACAGAGAGGGTCTTTCTGACCACCTCTCCGTCTTCATCCCTCAGCAGCTCCAGAAGGCTTAGAGACATGCTGCGTATAGGTCTGGCCTGTATGGAACACAAGGCTGTGGCTGGGAGCCATGAACGGCTGCACCACTAACACTGTCCTGGCAGTGCAACCCCACCCTGCTGCTGCAGGGCCGTCCCAAAGCACTCAGGCAGCTGAGCCTGGAGGCAGGAGAGCTGGGAGCAGCTGCCTCAGCTCCTGAAGCCCAGCCAGCCCAAAGGGCTGCTTTCCCCAGTGCAGCTTCAGCCACTGCCACCTTCTCACCATCGAGGGATCCTTGCTGAGCACCACGAGGCCTCGGAGTGCCAAGCAACACCTCTGCCTGCACTTGCTGTGCAGGTACCTCGACATGACCTTCAGGATGCTGCCACCACATTCTTTCAAGTGCAGGCACTCGAGGACCTGAAAGGCATAGGGCAGTGACAAGGGACCTGCCTGGCAGGAGCCCAGAACCGCACAGGGCCAGGGCCAGGCCCAGGCAGCAGCACAGGGTGTGGGCACCATCCCAGGCAGCTGCGGCTGTCAGGGGGCAGAGAGCTGGGAGACAGCTCAGCAAGCTGGTGCTGGCCATCAGGCTCACCTCCACAAGGAATGCCAGGAAGGGGAGATCCCAGCATGGCTCCTCTGTCCTGAGCAGCTGGAGCAGGTGGAGTGCGATGCGGGAACAGAAGGGGATCAGGTCACCACGCATCTCCCTGACAGGAGGAAAAAGGCACCAAGACCCTGAGGTGGGAGGGGAAAACTTTTCCCAGAACTGACTTACAGAGGTGTGATCTTTCCTCAGCATCCATAGAAGGGATGTGAGCTCTTTGCAAGGCAGCCCATTCTGGGCACCCTCCTCTCCCAGCCTTTTCCATTCTGCTCGGCCATCCCTCAGTGACAAGGCCCTCAGGCCCAGGACCACAGAGACTGTGTGGGGCACCCTGGGCACAGGGCACACTTGCCAGGGGCAGCGGGGAGAAGGGGCTCTCACCTGGCCAGCAGACCCACGGCATAGTGCTGGGTATCAGCACACAGCAGCGTGTCCCAGCCGCGCTTGCGCTCCATTGCCATCACCGCTTTGTCACACCTCATGCGGCAGAGCAGAGCCTTCATGGCCTGCACTGCAAACCTGTGTGCACAGCAAAGCCCAGGTCACACTGGGAGCACTGGTGCTGGCCACAAGGGCATGGGAAGGACAGGAGGACTGGGACCTGTTGGGGTTGCTGGGAAGGCGTGTTCCTCCGGAAGGCGCTGTTCCTCCTGGCATGCTCTCCAGAAGTTCTCAACTTCCTCTGGTGGCACCTGCTGTGTGCTGAGGACAACGTTGAAGAGCAGAGCCACAAACAGGCGGGCTGAATAAAGGTGCATGGTCTTGTAGCACTGAGGCACCTGGACGATCATCCAGAGCGCCAGAGTTGCCTGCAAAAGAAGCAGCCCAAGACAGTGCTCAGTGCCGAGGTGTCCATGTGGCAGGGCCTCAGGGGAGACTTGGGGGGAGCCGCAGGCCTGGTGCCCCCTGAGCCTGCCCCTAGCCCAGGTTTCAGCCCAGCGCCTGAGGCAGGGAGAGGATGGAGAGCTGCTGGAGAGGCGACCTGGGGGCGAGCAAAGGCCCAGAAACTCACAGCCAGGGCAAAAACGTCCTTGTTGTCCCCATCCGACGTGCTCATCCTGTATAATGGCCAGTGCTCCATTACACGGACCAGTGTTGGCAGAACCTTCTCCACTGTGGGCCCCGACGAGCCTATGGCTGTCCACATCACTGCAGCAGCTCTGTGGGATCAGAGCTCTGTGTCAGGGGTGTCTCAGTCACAGCAGCATGCCCTGTGCAGCTGCAGGGGCTCAGGTGACAGGGCCCCTGTGCCCTGAAGGGCGGGGAGGGAGCATGGCAGCAGGCTTGGGAAACAGAGGGGCCCGAGGGTCCTGGACCTCTCTGCCTGTCTGGCAGACCCCATTGCACAGGCTGTGCAGGGCAATGGCCCTAAAGGCTGGTGAGCCCTGAGCTCTCAAGGCAGGTGGGGCCTGTACCTGTCACACGTTGGGGCACAGCGCAGGAGGGTCAGCACCACGTCAGCTGGGTGTTCTTCAGCCAGGCTCAGAATGTTCATGCGCAGCCTGGCATCCAAATTTACACGGGATGCCAGACTCTGGTGAATGCTCCTGACAATGTCTGGCACCTGGAGAAGGCATGCGGAAGACTTGGAGCGCTGTCCAAGGGAGCAACTTCCCCAGCTTTCCCCAAGAAGTGCCTCCCTTCCCACCACACTGTGCTGGCCTCAAAGGCTGACGGGGCCCAGTGGCCGTGGTTGGAGGGGACACATGATCCTGGCAGGCCTCGAGCCCTGGCCCCAGGCTGCTTACCTGCTGCTGAGCAGAGACAGCATTCTCCTTGGGAAGATCTGCAGGGGGAGCATGAATCATGGCAATGTGCATGGTGCCCATATTTATGGTGCCCTGAGTCTCTCTGGTTTCGGCGTCTCTGATGGCCATGTACTCAGTCACTGCCCTTGCCCTGTTGTCATTCACTGCAGTGTCTGAGTCTTGTGAGGGCTCAGCCAAACCTGGGCTGACATCAGGCTCTGCCTGGAGCTCGGTCAGCCCGGAGTCAGGCTCGGCTGTGCCCTCAGTTGCTGCCGTGCTGGTCTTTCTACGACGAATGGGCACTAACTTCCGGAACATCTGCAGGAAAGCAAAGGACAGGGATGCCAGGGAAGTTCCATGGAGTGCTCCAAGCACAGTGCTCGGCCGAGCAGTGACAGCAGGCCCAGCCTGGGTGGGGATGGCTGCAGGTACCTTCAGTGTTCTGTGGAAGCGGCCACGGGCGGGCTTCTGCTCTGCCGTACGTTCCATGGCTGCATCTGGCAAAGAGGGAGCACAGCCAGAGCTGAGGGGCTGCAGGAGAGGCCGGAGAACAGAGCCCAGCCCTGCGCTCCCCAGGCAGGGACAGCCCCGGGATGCCCCAGGGGATGGAGCACGGCCAGTGCGGGGGGCAGCCCCAGCCCCTCTTCCATCCTGTCCAGGGGTGTGTTGACATTGGAAGGGACGGGACATGACAGCAGGGGATGGGACAGGATGGGATGGGACAGGATGGGATTGGACAGGATAGGATGGAATGGGATGGGATGGGATGGGATGGGATGGGATGGGATGGGATGGGATGGGATGGGATGGGATGGGATGGGATGGGATGGGATGGGATGGGATGGGATGGGATGGGATGGGATGGGATGGGATGGGATGGGATGGGGCAATCTGGCTGCTGTCATTAGCCTGGTGACCAAGCTCTGCCACTCACCATCCTGCAGTGGCTGGAACTGCTCCGGCTCTTCAGGCTGTTCTGCTGAGGCAGCTCCAGGGCCTTTCTTTTTTTTCCCCCTGATGACATTGAAAAGGCTGAGAAATCTGCCCGCCATGCCACAATCTGGCCTCGAGGGCACCTTCTAGAGAGATGCCTCGGGAGAGCTCAGAGTCAACAAGTGGTGCAGTTGTGCCTTGATGGCACCTGCTATAGAGATGCCTCAGGAAGGCTGCAGGACAGCAAGTCCTGCACTCTGGTCTTGAGGGCTCCTGCCACAATGACAGGAGATTCCTTGTAAAAGGTTCAGGTCACCCAATCCCACAGGCTGGCCTGGAAGGCACAGGCCACAGGGATAGGAGAGATGCCTCGGAAAGGCTGCGAGTCACCAAGTCCTGCAGTCTGGCCGCGAGGTCAGCTGCAGGAATAGCGCCTTGGAAAAGCTCTGGGTCGGACACGAACGAGTGTGCTGTGGGGGGGCTCCTCTCAGCACCACTCTGGCACGTCCTGTCCCATCGCGTGCTCCAAGCACTCTGGGTGGCAGTGTCACCAGCAGCACCTAGGTCACCGCGTGTCACAAAGGGCCCCTTGACACCCTGTCCATTCCATGCCATGGTGACCAAGCTCCAACGTTCCACTAACGGCCCCTGCACACACTGCCACCTGCCCTGGGACAGCTCCCAGCCCACCCAAAGCGGCCCAGGTTGGAAGGAATCCCTCACCCCAAGTGTCTCAGACAGCCCGACGGGATCTTTGGGAATGGCTGAAACCATCAGCAAACGTTGCCCTGCTCTGCGGGCTCAGGGCAGCAGAAGGAGCCCCCAGGGCTGCCGGCACAGCTGCAGCAGGAAGGGCACGGGGCCTTCCACAGCAGCTGGCAGAGCCCCCCTGGGACACGTCCTGACTGGTGGCCATCCTAAACCCACGGGTGTGACACAGACAAGGAACGTGTGGGCCAGGGCACCAATGCTGCTCTGAGCCCTGGGGCCCGGGGAGCACTGACATCAGCAGGTGTGGCAGAGTCCCCACCCAAGCAGACCTGCCACCCTAATGAGCCCTGGCAGTGCTGGTTTCATCTCCAGCCACAGAGACCTGTGCCCCGGGGGGCTTCTCTGCCAGAGGAGCCAAAGCCAACATGTATTGGGGGCTGTGCTCCCTCCTACAGGGGCTGTTGGCAGGAGCACCTGGAGCAAGTGCTGGCAACTCCTGGTCTCTGTCAGAAGCTCTTACTCCGAGCTGTGGTGATTCATCTTTCTTAAATGATTGTTCTGTTTCCCCCCAAAATGTGTAAATTGTAATCTCTCGCCAGAATGTGTTCATTGTAACCCCTGTCCATCACCTCATCCTCTCTCAATGGCTTACCCAATCCCTCCTACCTTCTGTTCCCATTAGTTCCTAAGCTGTGTTCTCCTCCCCTATCAGTATCCCATTGGTCCAAGCCTTAGATCCGCCCCCTGGCAGGACCTCTCTCATTAGGCTGAACCAGGAGGTTTTGCTCTCTCTCTGCTCTCTGGCTCTGGCCTTGGCCCTCTCTGCCTCTGCCTCTGGCTGGGGCCTGGCACTGGGCCCGGGCCTGGCCTGGGCCTGGCTGTGGCCTTGGCCTTCTTGCCTCTTGCCTCTCCTTTGGGAGCCAAGCTCCAGCCCCCTGGTGTGGGACCCCGAATAAAGCTCATCTGATCAGCACCCTCAGAAGCTGTGTGGTGTCTTGCCTGCTTGCATGCTGCCATTAGCTGGCACAAGCAAGAGACTGCTCCCCAGAAACTCCGGTAAGGCTTTTGTACCTACCCTACCTCCCGGGACCCAGAGATATGTTGTCCCCAGCCCCCCTGCGGCTGCTAGCCAGGCCTGAAAAGGGCAGGGGGGGAGAACACAACACCAAGCTGCAATTCTTTTCTCAAAGAAGTCATTTCCTGCGGCACAAAAACATCTTTGCTGTGAAGGGACAGAAGAATCTGGCATTTAAGAATCCTCAATTCAGGAAAGTTTTACTTCCCATTGCTCAAGTCAAGTACTTCCAAAAAGTTGCAGACTTCCCAAATTAATTGGTATGGCCTGAGAATGTCAAAGATTCGGAAGTTTGCTTCCCATCCCAAAGCAGCAACTCATTTGCCTTAATGTCATCCATTGAGAGTCACTTTACAAAACATAACACTACACAGGGGCAAAAAAAAGGCCATTCTTTGGTTTGCAAATGGTTCTCTATGAAGGGATGATAATATCTAATTCTCTTAGGGAATAAAAGCTCTCAAGGAATGAAAGTCCACTCCGTGTTACAGAAGTACCCCAAACAAATGAGTAGATCGCAATCTCCTCCCTGGTACAGATATGTAAGTGGCCAGTAAAGCACAGCTCTCCCCTCTTCTTCCCAGCAGGAGAATCAGGACCACTAACAGCAAAAGTCAAATACTCCTTCTGGCCTCCATAAGCAAAGCTGTGCCAAACCACAGATGCTGCCTTCAAACTGACTCCAGTTCCAGCCTAGACCTCTCACCTTCCAGACAGCTCCTTCCCCAACACGCCCGCCAACACCAGCACCCCCTAAACACCCGCACAGAAGCCCTCAACATCCCACCAGTAGCCCCAGCTGTTCCCATCTCTCTAAGGAGCTTTCCCACCCTCCAGCAGACCCCCTGGTTCCCTGCCTGTGCCGTGGAATGGCACTCAGGGGGATCTGCTCCAAGGCCTTCCCCAGTAGCAAGCTCAGGCTGCCTGGCCTAGGGTTCCTGGATCATCCTTCCCACTGACCCTGCCTGTGCACGGCTGTCACATTTGCACAATTGTGCTCAGCTCGGACTTCTGCACTTAGCCAGGACTGCTGGTAAAGGATGGAGAGCAGCCTGGCAAGCTCTTTCTCCAGCTCCCTCTTTGCTCTCAGGGGAGGTAGAACATTCCACAGGAAAGACACTGGTGCCGCAAGGAGTGGGTGGCATCAGGCAGCTCTGGGGAGAGCCCTCAGCACTGCTGTGTCTTGAGGGAAAACTGTTGGCCTTGACCTGTAGGCACCCGTGCAAGCCTAAAATCAGCTGCCTCAGCTTCCAGGACTTCTCTTGGCCTGCATCCTGACGTGGATGCAGGACTGCTGCGAGGCACTGCTGGGACCCAGTGGGACAAGACTGGCTGTGTCATGTCCATGTAGCACGCCTCACACAGCCAGGGTCATCCCAAAACCAGACAAACACTCACGTGTCAGCAGAGAAGAGCAAGGAGCGCTGAGCTCCTCTGAGGGTATCTCAGCTGGGCTCGATCCAGATCATGCCTCCATTTTAAGGCCTGCTAGTGCCAAGCTGCCAGAAATGCCTACCTTGTTCTCTCCAAGATGCACAGGAAGAGTCAATGAGCAGGATGCCTTGGGAGGCAAAACTTCCAAGTCTTTCCTGAGGCCAGGGAGACACCAAGATGAGCTGAGACTCTCTCCATGCATCCTGGCCCACACAGCCCAGCTCTGTGCTGGCCCTGGGCCAGAGCAGCTTCCAGCAAGCAAAAGGCAAATGCATATTGCCAAGAGTTGAAACACAGCAGACAGGTGAGATGTGAAAAGTGTGTGCCTAAAGGTCTTTGAATTCACAGGTCTCAAAGAGAGCTTTGGGGCACACAGATGGACAGAGCTGCTCCTGCTCACACCTCTGTCCAAAGGGGGGTAACACACCCTGCTGCAGCTGCTCGGGTTGGTCTCTGCAGGTCCAGGTGGATGCCCAACCTGCTCTTCACAGCCTGCTCCCTTGCCCTGCCCCTCTGCCAAGTGCAAGGGGCCTCAAGGACTGAAAGGACCACAGAGAGCCAAAGGGAGACACTTGCATCTACCTCACTGGGAGCTCCTTGGAATGCACTTTCCTTGTGAAGCAAGTCCCTTTTCCCCAAAGGTTTTTCCCCAAATGTGTAGCTTTCCTGGGGAACGCACTCTTAAAAAAAGACGGGCAAGGCTGAATTACTTCTGGTCCTTTCAGGACAGGCACTCCAGCTCTCGCTCGTATTCCCCCAAGTGTGTTCCCAGCTGGAGGTTCAGACGTGCAGCCCCAGGCCCTCTACAAACACAAGCTGCCCGTTGCCTCCTCACCTGCCTCAAGTCCTGCCTGCGGTCGCGGCAGCAAAACCAGGCTGTTCCCAGCCAGAGACCAGAGCCCTGCTCCCACAGGACACTCTTGCCAGCACCTTCCAGGACTCTCTGCTGTGCACACAGCACTTCTCATGCCCGCTCTCAACAGCCTTTGGAACACAGAGCACAACCTGGCTGGCGCTGCCATCAGCACAGCCCAAACACAGGCGGAGGCAGGAGAAGCAGGGGCTGGTTTGCGGCCATGCCCAAGAGAGACTGGGGGGGTGTCCTCCCTCTGGTCTCCCTTGGTGTTGGCTTTTTGACTGGCTCGGAGGCAGGGGCTGCGATTCCTTAGCTGTGGAGACCACAACTACACCTGGGATCCTGGCAATGCCCTACAGCGCTCAGGGCACTGGCACAATTGTGTGTCCGAGTCTTGGCCACCGTGCTGCTGCTTCATTTGCCCTTAGGAGCACCCAAAGCTCCCTGTGAAGCCCTGATGGCCTCTGGTTCTGCCCTCTTCTATACCCTGTGCAGGGATGGAGCACCCAGTTGCTCCCAGTTGTCCCCAACATGGTCCCAGTTGTTCCAAGTCTTGTCCCCTGCAGTATCATTGCAGACACTCCCAGTATATCCCAGTTGCCCCCAGCATGCTCATTCCCAGCTACCCCAGGGTCCCCAGAATTCTTCCAGTTGCCCCCAGCATGATCTTACTCATTCCCAGTATATCCCAGTTACCTCCAGCACACACCAGTCATTCCCAGTCACTCCCAGTAGCCCTCAGTGTGGTCCCAGTTGCTCCCAATATTTCCATGTCTGTGCTCCAAGTGCTGCTCCCAGCCCTGATCTGTGGGGATGGGAATGTCCCGTTCCCTTCCCAGGGCAGGGTCACACCTGGGCCAGGTGTGCAGGGCAGGACCTTGCCCTGAGCCCAAGCCCCGTCCCACCTGCAGGATCTGCTTCCCCTGGGGCTCTTCCTGCTGCGGCCCCAAGCCCAGCTTGGTGCTGAACAAAGGGGCTGGGGCAGGGTCATCCCCCAGAGGGGGCTGTGCACCCCCTCTGCCCCCTCCCCAAATTCCCTCCTGGGGGCAGCAGGAGCTGGGCCAGGAGCCCTGTGGGGAGGGAAAAAGGGGGTGACACTGGCATGGAGGGTCACACACTGTCTGAGGGGGGCACACACGGCCCTGGGGACCCCCCCTCACCTTCTCCTGCAGCACCAGGAGGAGGAACCCAGACATGGATCCCCCAAACACCAGCAGCATCTTTGGGGCTGGATCTGGTGGCAGCTTTGGGAGTCTGGGGGAGTCCAACTGCCCCCAAACCTCCTCCCATCCCCACAGCCACTCCGAGACTCTCAAGTAAATACCAAAGCTCCTGCCTAGGACAGCTCCAGCCACACCCTGCAACAGAAATGACCCCAAAACCCACAAAACCACTTTCCCATCTCCCCCAATCCTCACCCAAACTCTGTCCATGCCACACAGCCTTGCCAGCACCCCAAAACTACCTTACAATCACCCCCAGAAGGCCCCCAAATTCCCTCCCAGCACCACAAATGCCCCCAGGAGCCACAAAAGCCTCTCTCAGTCCCTCCAGGAGTCCATAAAACCTCTCCCAGCCCTCCATGGCACTGACCAGGAGAGGTTGGTGCAAAGGAACATCCACAGCCAGGAGCAGCTCGGGCACTTCAGCAGTGGCTTGGGCATTTTGGGGGGGACACCCTGGATGGGGAGACCCAGGCCAGGGACTGGGACAGACAACTGGAATTCCTGGAGAACACACAGGCTCAGGTGGACACGTTCTGCTGCAACAACTACGAGATCATGGCCGTGTCCCTTGGCTTGGGTGGTCCCAGAACACCTAAACCCCCCTGAGTATTCCCCTGAACCCCAATTTGACACTCAAATCCCAGTAAAATGATTCAGCTTTAGATGTCTTTGTTTCATTTCTTTATTTTTACTCCAGTTGTGAGTGTTTTGGTGGGATAAACTTGGAAATTTTTCAGGTGGGAAAAGATCTCCAAGATCACCCAGCATTCCTTGATGCCACCAGAAGAAACAACTGGACAGAGCAGATGAGATATTTTGGGCTGTAACATCAACAAATCAGCTCTTCCCAATTGATTTCCAATGTTGATCAAAGTCCTGATGGATGTTCCTGTCCCAGAATTCTTCCAGGTGCCCATGGGGGTCCAGGAAGATGTGCAGACCACCAGCCAGGTAGTGTCCAAAACTGGATCACCGGGAATGTGGCTCACCAGGGCTCTGCCCAACCTGGGTCCTCCGATGGGGGATGGAGTTGGAGCAGAGCATGAAGCTCTTCCAGCAGTCGGGGCACTCACAGGGCTTCCCTTACTGGTGCCTCTGTTGGTGTTGGGTCAAGTGAGAGCTCCTGGAAAAGCTCTTCCCACACTGGGGACACTCGTAGGGCCTCTCCCCAGTGTGGATGCACCGGTGCCTGACAAGGGTGGAGCTGTGCTTGAAGCCCTTCCTGCAGTCAGGGCAGCAGAAGGAAATTTAGGGGAGGATGTTGCAGAAAGAGGCTGTGGACATTGTGGCTGGAAAGCAGGGAATGGAGAGTGTAGCACTAAGAAGGTTTCCTTAGTGCAGATAACTGCACTTCCATGATGAGGACAAAACTTTCCTAAGCTGAACATTCAATCTCAAACCCATTGGATTTTAGGCAGGAATGCCAGGAAAAGCACTTCACTCCCTGCATGCATTAATGGATGCTGGAGTGCAGAGTGCACCCTGTGAACTCCCAGGGATTGGAGGCTGCACTGCGGGCTGCCAGGAAACACTTGCCAGGCACGGCAGAGGTTGTACATCTGTTCAAACTCATGGCAACTGCAGAGGATTCTTTCCAAGTCTCACTCCGTCCCATTGCATGGGCACTGCTCCTGCCAGCATGTAGAGGTCAGGAACAGGGACAATGCAGGTGACAGGGACGCTGGGCAAGCAGTGAGTGCTGTGCCAGCACGGCCAGAATGGTGCAAGAGGCAGCGCCAAACAGGCTGAGGCACCCAGACCAACCCCTCTGTGCAGGCCTCGGGGTGAGCACACAGCTTCAAGAACGTCATGTGCTCATCCCACAGAGCCTTCTCTGCAACTCTGGGGTAACCCTGTCAGCTTCCTGATGGATTTCACAACAGAAAGAGAAATTGTTCTCTCCTTTTGCCCATCTCAGCTACACAGAGGGGAGGGTGGGAGGCCATCTCTCCATCTGTGCAGGTGTTCAAGCTAAGCCAGCCAGTCTGCAGGGTTTTAATGCAAATAAACCAGGAACAAGAACTACAACCAACAAGAAAAACCCACACGATATCTGCATTCCAAACGCCCATTTTAAGACACCTGAGCTTCAGCCACGCCCAGCTCTGACCTGGGGGCGGGGCCAACTGCTGAGATAGGGGTGTGGCTTGGGCAGAAAGGGGTGGGGCTTCACAACATATGGCATTGCTGGGCGTGGCTTAACACCATTGGTAGAAATGGCAGCTCTGGGTGGGCGTGGCTTAATGAAAGGGGTGTGGCTTTGGAAAATGGGGTGTAGCTAAACCCAATGGGGCGTGGCTTGCTAAAAGTGGGCATGGCTTAGCCCACATAGGAATGATGGGCATCTCAATGTAGATGTGGCTTAAGCAAGGGGGCGTGGCTTGAGAAAAGGGGTGTAGATCACCAGAACAGCTCCTGCTCCATGATTCTCTGCTGCCACCATGCCTCAGCCTCACTTGGGAGAGAAAAGTGTGTGGCCAGGTGAGGAAAGGGCGTGGTTAGAAGTGGGCGGGTCAGAGTGGCTGTGGCCTCAGCATCACCTAGCAGGGGGCCGAGTCAGGCTCCCAGGTGACCTCCAGGTGGGTGGGGCAGTCACTGGGCAGGGCAGGGAGGTGGCAGAGCTGAGGTCACCCGTCAAGGTGTGCCAGGTGTGTGGTGGCCACGCCCACTCCCCCTCAAGCCACGCCCACCCTGTCCCCACCCTCCTGCCTTCAGGGCTGAGGATACCCAGGTGGGCTGGGGCGTGGCTGCCCCTCCCCCACGGCCAGGGCCTGGCCAGGGTGGAGCTGTCCAGTGTTGCCCTTAGCTCCGGGCACTCTCGGTTCACCTGTGGAAGAAAAAGAACAAAATTTGGGGCATTTTCCCACCATAAATTGGGAATCATCAACCCTGAAATTGGTGGGTTTAACCCCAAAATATTTGGGACATCAGGTCTACCCACTGAAATCAATGCATGGAAAAAGAAACCAGGTCTACCTAATTAAAGTCAGTGATGATGTACGGACACCAGGTCTACCCATTAACAGGGCTGTATTGGGAAGGGTTACTGGTGTGAAATGTGGGGTTGTGTTTCATGTCAGGTAGAAAAAGATGGCCTTTGTAGCTGAGGTTGTGAAATGTGTGGGAAAAGGCCACAGGACAGTTATAAATGAACAAATGGAAAAAGCATGGAAAGAGGTTTTTGACTAATATTTTGCTTGCTTATAAGTGAACAATGTGAGCCTAAAAGTTTTCACAATATAAGTTTTAGGCTTTTTCAGTTAGTATGAGCTTTATAGGCTTTTAACGTGTAGGATAGAAGAATGCAGAAGTATTATTATTATTTGCTTTGAAAATAAAATTATTATAAGCTTTAAGCTGCTTTGTAATAAAAGGGTTTGAACTACAGCTTTAGAATATATACATTTATATAGAAGGAATTTTAATCACCTGAATAGAGGAAGGAAGTGAGCTTATCACAGGCTAAAAATTGATGATCATGAGAAGGAAGGCTGGACAATCCTGGAAAAGGAGATAGACCCCCATCTGGAAGCTGGACATCACCACCACTGATTTATGGTCGCGAGAAGGAAAGCTGAACCTCATCATCACTGGTGTTTGTTTCTGAAGAAGGGAAACTGGACATCACCTCACTAATTTACAACCCTAAGGTATAGAGATTCCACATCACCAATAGGAATTGATCACAATGGGGTATATAAATTGGATTTCACAAATAGAAACTAGGAGAAACTAGAAAAAAAAAAAAACCTGCTGAGAAATGCTTATGAAGATTCTCAATAAATACCAGCAGGAATCAGCAGTCTGTGTTCAGTTGGAGGGGAGACCCCCACTGCTTTGCTCACACTTTACCATTTTGTATTAAAGAATTAATAAATTGATTGCTGCTTGATATATTGGCCGGGTCAAGCTCTTTAGTCCTTACACTGGTTAGACTGGGAGTACTGGGAAGGGCAAGGGGGAAGCTCTGGGAGAGGAAGTGGTAGCACTGGGGGGGAGTTGGAAGCACTGGGAGGGAGGAATGGGGGAAACTGAGCAAGCTGGGAGCACTGGGAGGGGTTACTGGGAGTGGCTAAGAGGGGACACTGGGGTTAGTGGGAGCACTGGGAGTGTCTAAAGGGGGGCACTGGGGTTACTGGGAGCTCCAGGGAATTACTGGGAGCACTGGGAAGGGTTACTGGGGGTAAATGGGGGTAAACAGGACACCAGGTCTACCCATTCAAGTCAATGGGATAAATGGGACACCGCGTCTTCCCAGTCAAAGCAGTGGGGTCTCATGACCACCAGTTTGGGCAGGGGCCCAAGAATTTTTGGGGCTACCCAGGTGTACCTAGGTGATTTTTGGGGAGATCCGCATGATTTCTGGGGGTACCTAGGTGTACCCATGTGATTTTTTGGGAAGACCCAGGTGGTTTTGGGGGTACCCAGGTAGTTTTGGGGGTACCCAGGAAATTTTAAGAGGGAATCCAGGTGATTTTGGGGAGGTACTCAGGTTATTTTTGGGGTTCCCAGGAGAATTTTGAGGGGACCAGTGATTTTTGGAGTACCCAGGTGATTTTGGGATTCCCAAAAATCCAAGTGACGTCTGTGGGGTATCCGGGTGACTTTTGTGAGGAGACCCAGGTGATTTGGGGGAGTACCCAGGTGTATCCTGGTAATTTGAGGGGGGGACCTAGGTGAACGTGGGGTGTACTCAGGTGTATCCAGGTGGGTTTTGGGGGGTACCCAGGTGATTTACGGGGGATACAGGTTACTTTTAGGTGTACCCAGGTTCTTTTGGGGGGTATCCAGGTGATTTTTGGGGGGTACCAAGATGAATTTGGGTATACCCAGGTAATTTTAGGGATTCCCATGTGTCCTCACTCAGCCTAGTAGGCTGGGAGAAGATGATGGCCACCATCGTGTTCTCCTGGTGGACGTGGACACAGATGACCCTTGGCAGCCTGGGGGGGCTGTGCAGAGACACCTCGACATTCAGGGGGCACCCCAACATTTGGGGGGCACTGAATCATGATTTTAAAGAGATAAGATTTTAGCCAAGGGTTAGAAGCAATTTATATGGATCACGGTGTAAGTTAGATAAGCAAATGATAGGTTAATGATTATTAGATGCTTAAGCTAGAGGCAATTGTTGCATTGTTTGCCATTATAAACTTGTTTATAGAAGGAAGTGGAGTAAGTGAACCGTTAGAAGAACAGATTGAAAGCAGTGGACAAATGATCAGTACCTGGACTTTATATCAATCAATCACAGAGCAGGGGACCTTGAGTCATGCCAGAGGGTCACAGAGACCTGATGAAGACTCTCCTGACTTCATCCTTTAGACCACTGACCCATTTGAGACCGCTGACCAATTCAAGAGAAGAATTGCACACACATGAAGGACTAATAGCCTCATTTAATACAGAGCAGGGATGGGAGGTGCTGGGGTTATGCACATGTATTGCATGTAAGATCTTGGGAAATAAATAGAGGGCAAAGAACTTTGTATGGCACCTTGTACAGCCTTTCGGAGTCGACTCCCGTTCTGCCTGAAGGTGAATAAACGTACCACTTTCTAACTTTAATTAGTTACAAGATCGTTGTCCGTGATCATATCAGTTTTTAAAGATTCATTCTGGCAACCCAGCCAGGAGGAGGCTCTGCTCAGCTGTGAGACCAGCTGGGGTGGAGGACCCACTTGGGGCACACCCCAGAATATTCTGGAAGTGTGGACTCCCTGCCTGGACTGTCCATCCAGCAGCAGACAAGGACTCCTGACTATAAAAACTACGGATAAAAGGGTATGATTAAAACTGAGACCGTTTTAAACATGACCTGTAAGGCATATGTGTGGTCAGGAAACGCCATCGGTAAGTTGGGGAGACATCCCACACACAACTTGTGCCACTGTAGTGTCTTGCAAGCTGAAATTGCAGTTGGTGTCTGCTCAGTTGTATTTGGTTGCCAGCACAGAGAGCTGCTGAGCTGTTGTACCGAGACGGGGGGGCTCGGGCCTGTGGTTGCTGGCAGAAGGGAATTTGCCATTTGTTGCATAGAGGGCTCAGTTTGGTGGCAATTTGGGGCCTAGCAGTCGTAAGGGCAAATCCTGGTCTATGGTTGTTATGCTGTGTGAATGTGTCCTGACTGGCGAGAACATTGTGAGAGAGTTAGTTGAGACGTGCTATTAGCACAAAGTAGTGGGAGTTTGGACCCGTGGTTCTGTTCTGAGGAGACTGGAAACCGCCGGGGAAAAATGAAGCGATGTGGCACATGATTAAAGCGGTTTGGATAGCGCTGCATGTTGTGTAAAACCCTTAATAAAAAGCCCCCTCCCCGCTGGTGACTGTGGTGTGTGCGTACTTCCGGTTCCGGGGGACGGTATTTACTGTAACACCCGGTGTTCATGTTAAAAGGGTCCGGACTCCAGAGTTGTTCAGGCCTGGTGTTCAGGTGGGTTTTGCCTCTGGAATTTGAGATATAGAGGTGAGTGCTTTAGTATAATGAGTTTGTAAGTGTTTCACGCGGGAATAATAAGGTTGTGGTGCTAGTGTGCATGGAAGAGATGTTTTTTTCGTGTGTAAGCGACTTGGAGTTGTGTTTTGGAGCTGTGGTGTATTTTTGAGGCAACACTGGCATCTTGTGTCAAAAGTTGTAAGTGCAGCATACACTGACTGAGAAATAGTAAAAGTGGTTTGTTTGAAAGAGTTGATTTATCTCTGAGAGCTGAGATGTGAACGTTTTGAAGTAGATTGGGGATAGAAAAAGGACAGGACCAGTCTGGCAGGAAGAGTAGAAGCCTTCGATAAGGGCTTAGATGTGATTTTAGGTACGGAGGCTGTGTTTGTAGATGCTGATTGCTAGAATTAAAATAGAGATAGTTTGGGTCTGAGAATTCTATCTGGTCAGACGATAGAGGGAATTCCTCTCCTTGAGTGGTTTCGGCTCCACTCATTTGGACTCGAGAGTTTGTGAATTCAGTGAACCGGTGGATAGACAGGGGAATGAGAGAACAATATATTTGGAAGATTTCTATCAGGCGTCTGCTGGGGATTAGTGGCTTTGGATTGGGAGCAAGAGGCTGTGGAGAATTTAGAAAGTCAAGAAGGAATTAATGGAATAGCTTGTATTTGTGGGAATTTTCCTGCAGCTTTTGGTGCATTTAGAGGTTTGCATTGTGCTGAGTTGTTTAAACTGAAGATCACAGTCAGAGACACTCTAACTAGTTACAGTTAGAAAATGGAATGTTCATTAACACCAGCTGGTGGCACAAGAGTCGTCTCTGAAAGGTGTGACTGCCCTGTACAAGGTTCTTTGCCCTCTATTTATTTCTTAAGATCTTACATACAATACATGTGCATAACCCCAGCACCTCCCATCCCTGCTCTGTATTAAAATGAGGCTATTAGCCCTTCATGTGTGTGCAATTCTTCTCTTGATTGGATCAGCGATCTCAAAGGATGAAGTCAGGAGAGTCTTCATCACATCCCTGTGACCCTCTGGCACGATCCCAAGGTCCCCTGCTTCATGATTGATTGATATAAAGTCCAGGTGCTGGTCATTGTTCTTACTGGTTTCAATCTGTTCTTATAATGGTTCACTTACTCCATTCCCTTCTAAAATCAAAACTAAAATGAGCTCATAATGGCAAACAATACATCAATTAGTTCTTTCTTAAAAAAACTGATAATCATTAACCTATCATTTGCTTATTAACTTGCATCCTGATCAATATGAATTGCTTCTATCCCTTAGCCAAATCTTAACTCTTTAAAATCATGATTCACTAGTTTTCTTCCAATCACTCCCAGTATGGTCCCAGTTGCCTCCAGCTAGATCAACCCCCTCAGTCCCAGTATGATGCCATTTGCTCCCAGCGTGCTCCCAGTTGCTCCCAGTCACCCCCAGTATGGGGGATGATGTGCAGGGTATGTTCCCAGTCACTCTCAGGTACTCCCAGTGTTAGTCCAGTCACTCCCAATATGATCCAAAGATGAGCACAGTGTGGTCCCAGTCACTGCCAGTATGAACCAGTTGCACCCCACATGGTTCCAGTTGCTCCCTTTCACCCTTACTTTTGTTCCAGTCACTCCCAGTCTCTCCCAGTGTACCCCAGTTCCTTCCAGCATGATCCCATTTGCTCACAACCACTCCCAGTCAGCCTCAGTGTAGTCACACTCACTGCCAGTATGATCCCAGTCACCTCCAGCATGACCCCAGTTCATCCCAGTATAAGCCCAGTTGCTTCCAATCACCCCCAGCATGCACCCAGTCACTCCCAGTTGCTCCCAGCTACTCCCTGTCAGCCTCAGCATGATCCCAGTCACTCCCAGTATATTCCAATTCCCCAACATGGCCTCAATTGCTCCTGCAGGCTCCTGACTCCAGTATGATCCAGTATGATCCCAGTCTTCCTCAGAGTGATCGCAGTTTCCCCAGCACGGGCCCAGCTGCTCCCAGTAGGATCCCAGTGTGATGTCAGTACAACCCAGTGCAACAAACCCAGTCACTGTATGATCCCAGTACAAACCAGTCACTCCCAGTGATGCCATTTCTAGGATACACAGCCCCTCCCCCGCCACGTTCCATCCTGCTTCCATCCCTGTTCATCCAGCAAGCTGTGAGTTGTCCAGGGAATGGGGAAGGAGGAGGAGGGAGGGAGGAAGAGGTGGAGTGGCAGCAGGAAGAAGGAGGAAAAGAGGAGAGGAAAGACTGGGCAGCTCCACTGCTCCCTGAACTCGCAGCAGCCCAGGACTATTGCCCCTAATCCTGCAGGTGCCTGGGGAGGGGGAGCTCACCCCAAATATCCCGGGGGGGTCCTGGGTTTTGGGTTTTTTGGTGGGGATAATTAGAGCTTGCAGGACTCTTGAGGCCGAGCTGCAGATGCTCCTCAGGGGGACATTGGGGAGTCTTGGGAGGTGTTTTAGGGGGGTCCTCGGTGGTGATGAAGCAGAGCCCCGGCGGGGAGCTGGGGGATGTGGGTACGCCCATGGTGGGGGTTGGGCTGCCCGGGCCGGGCCTCCGAGCTCTGCCGGGGCCACGTAGGGACCGTGAAGGACCGGCGGGGGAGGGGGGACACTGGTTTGGGGAGCCTCAGGAGAGCTGCAGATTCCCTGAGCGGGACCCCCAAGAGAGGAGACCCCAGAACCCCAAAGCAGGGACCCCGGACAGGAAAACCCTTTGGATTCTCGGGACCCTGGCGGAGGTGATGAGGCTGGAGGGGCGGGAGGGCCAGGAAATGGTTCGGGGGTCCTGGTGCTGGCAGTCGCTGGCTCCCAGTGTGAGCCCAGTCCAGTCCAGTATGATCCTGGTCACTTCCTCTCACTCCCTCTATGATCCATTTTGTCCCGGTATGAGCCAGTCACTCCCAGTCATTCCCTGTTATGATGCAATTTGCCCCCAGCACAGTCCCAGTTTCTCCTACTTGCTCCCATTTTCATCCAGTGTGTTCCAATTCTCCCAGAGTCCCTTGTAAGTCCCTTTCTCGCCCTTCTGGGCCCAGTCACTCACACTTCTCCCCAGTTTCCCCCAGAGTGGTCCCAGTTCTCCCCAGCACATTCCCGGTGGCTCCCAGTATGGTTGCAGTCACTGCTGCATGGTCTCAGACACTCCCAGTATATTCCAGTTGCCCTGAACACTCTCATAGTCATTGCCAGGCACTCCCAGTTACCCCAGCATGGTTCAGTTGCCCCCAGTTTTATCCAGTCACTGCCAGCATCCCAGTTGTCACCAGCATGCATCCTGTCATTCCCAGTTGCTCCCAGTATCCCCAGTAGGCTCTCAGCATGGGCCTGGTAGCTCCCAGTAACCCCAGTCAGGGTCCTTAACACCCACTATAATCCCAGTCGGATGCCAGTCACTCCAGTATGAGCCAGTGGCCCCCAGTGTGATCCCAGTTGCTCCCTGTCAATTCCAGTATGACCCAGTACCTCCAGTATGATCCTCATGGCTCCCCTCTCCCAGTATATCCCAGTCACCCAGCATGCTCCCAGTCACTCCCAGTTCTCCAGTTGCTTTCAGTGTGATTCCAGTTGCTCAAGCCACTCCCAGTCAATCCCAGTAGAGTCCAGTCACCCTCAGTGTGACCCCAGTCTCAACCAGCATGAACCAGCTGCTCCCACTGTGATCCCACTATGATCCCAGTTGCTGCCAGAATAGTTCCAATTGTTCCCAGTTCCTCCCAGTATGATCCCACTTGTCCCTAGAATAGTCCCAGTCCCTCTCAGCATGGTCACATGCACTCCCAGTTTTCCCCAGCATGGTCCCAGCTGTTCCCAATGTGGTTCCAGTCTCCCCAGTATGGTTACAGACACTGCCAGTATATCCCAGTAAGGTTCTGGTTACCTCAGAATGATCCCAGTCTTTCCCAGTTTCTTCCAGTTGCCTCCAGAATGATCCCAGTTTCTGGCAGTTGCCCAAAGTGTGGTCCCAGTTGCTCCCAGTATGATCCCAGTTTCCTCACTTGTGGTCTCAGTCCCCTCAGCATGGTCCCAGTCCCTTCCAGTTGATCCCAGTTGCTCCCAATGTGTCCACATTTTTCTCCCAAAAGTAGCTCCCAGCAGTTAGGATCTGTTCACCCCCACTGTAATCCCAGTGGCTCCCAGGATGAACCCAGTAGGACCCAGTCACCCCCAGTTTGGTTCCAGTCACCCCCAGTATGACCCCAGTCACTTCCAGATACTCCAGTACTATTCCAGTCACACCCAGACTGACTGCCTGTCACTCCCAGTTTGAGCCCAGTCACCTCCAGCATGGTTCCAGTCATAGCCAGCACCTTTCCAGTCACTCCCCAGTCTGGTTCCAGTAGGATCCCAGTATGTCCCCAGCATGGGCACAGCTGCTCCCATTTACCCCCGCTGTGGTTTCAGTCTCTCCCAGTGTATCCCAGTTGCTCCCAGCATGTTCCCAGTCACTCCTAGTTGTCATCAGCTGCTTCCAGCCTGATTCCAGTTGCTCACAGCCACTCCCAGTCAGCCTCGGTGCAGTCCCAGTTGCTGCAAGTATGATCCAGTATGATCCCAGTCTCCTCCAGCATGGGCCTAGATTCTCCAGCTGTGATCCCAGTAGGATGCCAGTTTCACCCAGGCACCTTGCAGAGCCCCAGCCATGCTGTTTGCCCCCAGCCTGCCCACGGCCAGCCTGGGCTGCTCCCGGGACTTTTCTGTGCTCAGCATTGGCCTGGGCAAAGTGTTCTGGAGAGAGCCTGGGCAAGGAGCCTGCAGCCCCCAGGCCCTGGCCTGAGGCGTCAGCGCTGCCCCAGCAGTGCCATGGCCTGTCCCTGCTGCAGCCCCGGCACTGCCACCCCCAGCACTGTGCCCGGCCCCGAGAGCACTCAGGCCCTACAGCAACACCAGGGCCAGCAGGGCAGCGGGGCAGGGCCACGGCAGCAGCACTGGCAACACCAAGGGCTGCTGCTGCTGCTGGGCACAGCTGCTGTGCCAGCACCGATCTGCCCCCAGCTCTGCACACAGACATTGCTGCTGCAGCTGCAGAGAAGGGAACCAAAGGGGCATCTCTGCAGAAAACTTGGCTGGGAGATTTTTTAACACCACTAAGAGTACAGCCCATCATTGACACAGTCAGTGTCCACAGGGAAGGTGGGAAGAAACACAATGAGAAATAGAAGAAACAAGAACATTTCTTTGTGGATAAGATTAAAAAAATAATTACAGGGAAAAAAAAAAACCCACAATCAAACTGACAAGAGATATCAAAATTACTTTTATTCCAAGTGATTTTCAGAAACTGGCCAGCAGTTTAATGTTCCTGAAACCATCCAGTCATCAGTCTCCACACTGCAGCCTTGAGCTCCTGGTTCCTCAGGCTGTAGATGAGGGGGTGCAGGGCTGGAGGCACCACCGAATACAGAACTGACAGGGCCAGATCCAGGGATGGGGAGGACATGGAGGGGGGCTTAAGGTAGGCAAATGCTCCAGTGGTGATGAACAGAGAGACCACAGCCAAGTGAGGGAGGCAGGTGGAAAAGGCTTTGTGCTGTCCCTGCTCAGAGGGGATCCTCAGCACAGCCCTGAAGATCTGCACATAGGAGAAACTATGAACACAAAACAACCAAATACCAATCCAGCACTAGCAGCCAGAAGTCCTAGTTCCCTGAGGAAGGATTTGGAGCAGGAGAGCTTGAGGATATGTGGGATTTCACAGAAGAACTGGCCCAGGGCATTGCCATGGCACAGGGGCAGGGAAAATGTATTGGCCGTGTGCATGAGAGCATTGAGAAAGGCACTGGCCCAGGCAGCTGCTGCCATGTGGGCACAAGCTCTGCTGCCCAGGAGGGTCCCGTAGTGCAGGGGTTTGCAGATGGACACGTAGCGGTCGTAGCACATCATGGTCAGCAGGAAATACTCTGCTGAGATTAAGAAGAAAAAGAAAAAGAGCTGTGCAGCACATCCTGAGTAGGAGATGTTCCTCGTGTCCCAGAGGAATTGTGCATGGCTTTGGGGACAGTGGTGCAGATGGAGCCCAGGTCGGTGAGGGCCAGGTTGAGCAGGAAGAAGAACATGGGGCTGTGCAGGAGGTGGCCGCAGGCTACGGCGCTGATGATGAGGCCGTTGCCCAGGAGGGCAGCCAGGGAGATGCCCAGGAAGAGGCAGAAGTGCAGGAGCTGCAGCTGCCGCGTGTCTGCCAATGGCAGCAGGAGGAAGTGGCTGATGGAGCTGCTGTTGGACATTTGCTGTCTTAGGGCTTTGGGTGCTGCCATGGAGAAAAGGACAGGGAAGTGTTAGAGGAGATATCTGTAACCAAAATCAAAACCATTTCCTATACACCCTCCCCTGGAAAACACAGACACGGGTAAATTGTGAACCATTACTTTGATGATTCTTTTTGTCCCTTTCAGCTCAGGATGTTCCGTGATTCTGTGATTACAATTCTTGTTCTGCTTCTCTCATCGTCCTGTTGCCTATAATCAAAAAAGAAAATAAACCCTTTTTAAAATATTTTAAGGTAAAGTAACAAGCAGACCTTTATTTGAAACTTCCAGGTGTCCCAAAGGGAATGGGCACACCCTGCCCCTCAGTTCAGCAACCTTTTAACATTTTTTAATTAACATATTTAAGAGGAACATCCAAAAGATAATTCAGTTCCCCAGTTACATACCCCTGGGTCAATGCATTGGAGTAGGTCCAAGGGCTTCTTTACATCACTTTTTTAATGACTGCTAACACCCTGGTTAAAAATCAAAATGTTCTTCTTGTCAGTCCTCTTCCTGATAATAAGACTATACAGTATTTCAGGAATGTATTTAGGTCTGCTAATTGTTTAAAAATCGAAGAGAAAGGGTAGGAATCATACTAAAGTTTATTAAGGACTATTTATATATATGTAATAGTAGTTAAATAGACTTAATTAACAATCATAGTTTTAAAATTATATAACAGTAGTAACAAAATTTTAAAAAAGGAATAATGTATAAAAAGCAAAAATCTTTTTGTCATCCCACCAACTTTCCCATCGTTCTCCAAGCAGGAAATTGAAAACACTCTCAGGAAAGCTCCTGATCTTTACAGCAATGCCAGGCTTACCTTCTTTTGGCAAGTGTCCTCTGCAGCTGTGCCCAGGCTGGTGTGGAGCTGGGAGCAACCCTGCCCCACACAGCCCCTCTCAGCAGCAGCAGCAGCAGCAGCTGCCCTGCTCAGGGTGGCTCCTTCCCCCACAGCTTCTCCCCAGCGCTGGCAGCAGCTCCCTGGGCAGCTGAGAGCTGTCCCTGGCAGGCAGCAGAGTCCCTGGGCCAGCACAGCGCCCTGGGCTGCAGGACCCTGCTCTGCACCACAGCCCTGGGCACCCCTGGCTGCAGCCCCGGCTGCTCAGCCCTGCAGCAGAGCCTGGCCCCAGGGAGCTGCCTTGTGCTGGGCCTGGGCTGGGGCAGCAGGGAAACCCAGCCCTGCCCTAGGGCCACATCCCTGCCCTGCAGCAGCTCCCACAGTGCTCCTGGAAGGTGCTCCAAGCTGGGGGATGTGGCAGCTTCAGGAGATCCCTGCAGGAGCTGCAGCTTCTCTTCCCCCAACCAGAGAGTGACTGTTTGCAAGCCTGGGAGGATTTCTCCTGCAGTGAGCCCTGAGTGAGCTCTGCTCTGTGCTGCCAGCCCAGGCTGAGTTGAAGCCCTGTGTGCCTGTGTGCTGTGCCCGGGGTGGCTGCAGGCAGTGCCCCAGCCCTGCTGGGCTGGCAGAAAAGCTGCTCATCCAGAGAAATGTGTTTTTAAGCTCTTCCTGGTTACCAGGATCTCCCTCTGGATGATGAGTTCAGCCCAGCTCAGCAGCACAGACACAGCACAAGGACTTTAATGACCCTCTCAGGGCTTTGTGCTGAGGCCCTGAACATCAGTCCCTGAGAGGGAGATGAAGAAACCTCTCCAGAACTCCAAGTCAGAAGCCAACTCCAAAGTTTCTGAAGGTTTAATGGGTCCCACTGAGGGACACGACACAGAAAGTGTCCCCAGGCCCCAGGCAGAGCAGAGAACTGCAGGCAGGGATGACAGGTGGGGACAAAGAGAAGCCAAGTCTTGGTGCCCTGGGCCACAGCAGCCTCTGTGGCACCAAGGACACTGAGGAGACACCTTGTCCTGAGGCCCTGGGGCCTCCTGGCACAGCCCCAGCAAGGCTGGGCACTGTCAGCCCCTTGTCCTGCCCTCAGCATCCCCCTCCCATGCCAGTGGCCTCCAGGATGTGCTGGAAGGAGTCCCTGGGGAAGGAGCCTTGGTCAGCAATGGCCCTGGGGGGCTCCTTCATGCTGCCAGGGACTGCAGGTTTTTCCAAGAACTTTGGGTTTGGCTTTTGCCTTGGAGTCTCTGAGAGGTTTGTGCAATCCCGGCCTCCAATTCTCTGCTTTAATTGGTCCCTTGAGAGGCTTTGTCAGTAACAACACTCAGTGGGGCTCATTAATGCTTCAGGGTAACTCGAAGTTTTGAAAAAAAGGGGTTTTTGACACTGACTGACAGAACTGTGCAATTATGCCCTCCAATTATCTGCATTAATGAGTCCCTTGAGATTTTTAGCTAGTAACAACACTCAGTAGCGTTTATTCATGCTTCAGGGTATTCAGGGATAATTTAAGTACCTTTTGTGACACTGAGTGCCTGAGAGGATTTTTTTGTAATCCTGGTCTCCAATTCTCTCCTCCAAGAAGTTCATGAAGACCCTCTGTTGGGGATGGACATCAGTGGGACCCATGAATGCCTCAAGACACTTTAGGTATTTCCTCTTACTTTGACTACTAGAAAGGTTTTTGCAATGTCCTCTCAGGCCCTGAGGTTCCAGGGCTCAGCACCAAATGCACCAGGGGGCTCATTAGGATCAAGCAAGTCCTGACAAACCATGGTTGTGCCTTGATTTCCCTCTGGCCTGGTGCAGTTCATTAGGAAGTCTTTTTTTCCTAGAGTGATGGAGAAATATTTCAAAGAGCTTCTAAGAGATATGTATTCCTATTTTCAAGAGTGTATTTTTCTCTTTAGAGCAGAGGTGATTAGAGCATTCAATGACTGATATTGATCCAGGGTCTCTCCTCAGGAGGTCTGGCCTACTCCAAGAAGCTGTGCCTTGATGTCTGACCCAGTGTGGAAAACTTTGCTGCACATTCCCCAACCCCATCCTGTCTCTCCTCACTCACCTGGGACCTGCTTTGCTTGGAGAACTGGCTGCACTCAGGGAAAGAGATTTTTTTTTTCCTTTTTTAGGAATATAAAGCTCCTGAGTTTCAGGCAATCTCACCAAGCGTGCCCCAAGCCCAAGGTGCCACCAAGGAGGTTCCCCTTCCCCAAGGCAGAACCATGCAAGGAATGTTTGAGACACACAGGAAGTTCTACCACAAACAGAAATCCAGAGTTGGCTGAAGGCAGAATTAGACCAACTGCTGGAGGACAGACAAGCTTTGAACTCCTTGCAGCTCAAAGCTCCAGCTGGGTTGTTGGGAGGTGTGTGAGGGAGTCAAGAGAGAGGGGAAGGGAACTGCAGAGAGCCCTGGAAGTGCTTCTGTGCAGCCAGGCTGTGGGGAAGGGCACTGCAGGCCTGGCCTGGGCCAGGAGTGAGGCTGGATCATCATCCCAAGCTGCCCTGGGCCATTGCAAGGGGCTGTGGCCATGGACACTGCACTGAGCCCAGTGTGGCAGCGCCTTGCTCAGGGCTGGTGTCAGTGCCCAGAGGCAGAGGGGATCCCTTGCTGGGGGCTTGTGCCATGGCCACCTGCCCTGTGCCGCGCTGGCTGCTCAGGCACCGCGGAACCAGCAGCAAACGCCACTGCCAGGGCCAAAGGCCAGCTCAGGCAGACAGAAAGGGGCAGGGCTGGGCACTGTTTCCATGGCAGCCCTCACTGGGACACCAGCCCTGGGTCACCTGGCATGGCAATTGCCATGGAAACCTGGACCATGGGAAATGCAAGGGTGGGCAAAGGTTTTAGTAGGGCCTGTCCCAATAGGACAAAGGGTGGTGGTTTTAAACTAAAGGAAGGGAGGTTAAAATAAGGAGAGAGAAGGAGGAAATCTTTGATGGCGAGGTCGGTGATCCACCAGGATCAAAGGTTGCAAAGGAGGTGATCAATGCCCCATCCCTGGAAACATTCCAGTCCAGCTGGGACAGGGCTCTGAACAACCTGAGCTGCTCAAAGATGTCCCTGCTCATGGCGGGGGTTTGGAGGAGATGAGCACTGCAGAGCTCTTCCCATGCAAACCATTCCAGGATTGCATGGGGAGAAGGGGCTGCTCCCTGGACTCCATGCACTGCCTTGACTCCTCCTTGTCTCTGCTGGAGCCCACATGCAGCAGCCAAAGGCAGCCCCTTCTCTGGCCTTTGCTGGCCCTGCCTTCCCCAGGGGCTGCCAGAGCCAGGCTGGCCCAGGTGACCTTGAGGCTTTGCAGGGCTCAGGCGCAGCGGCTGTGCCAGGCTCAGGGCTGAGGTCACACTCTGTGGGCTGGGGCAGAGCCCAGGCAGAAAGGAGCCCTGAAGCAGCAGCAGCAGCTCTGCAGTGCTGGCCACCAGGCCAGGCTGCCAAGGGAGGCTTGTGGCCATGGCCTGGGAGCAGCTGCTGCTGCCAAGGTGCCTTTGGTGCCTCAGGCTCTCCCTGGCACAGCTCCCAGCACGGCACTCTGCACTTGTGCCCGAGGCCTTCACTGTCTTGGGCTGGCCTGGGGCTTTTCCTGCAGCGGGATCTGCCCTGGTCCTGGCACAGGAAAGGCAGTTCCTGCTGCAGCAGGAATTGCTTTATCTCCTGTACTGTCATATAAATAATTCTTTTTTTATTTTACTCTGTGGTGTAAATAAATCTTTCTCTCTAATCCTTATCAGAACAATCATAGCAGTATTTTTAGAAATATATCTGGTGTTCCATTGTTAATCCTGTGGGACAAATTGCGTTGTGGTTCAACTCCACCTGTCCAATCCTTTACACAAAAACCTTAGAAAAAGTCTGAAGCTAGGTTTGGATCCAGCCACTCCCAGTCTTCTCTCTTAGATGGAATTTTAAAAGTCTAGTCTTCCTCAAGGGTTTTGAGGATCCATGGTGGCTGTTGGGTGTCATTTCTCCACCTCATGACTCAGCAGGAGTTTCTCCAATGAAGAAATCAAGCTCCTGCCTGAAGCTCCCACTCTGCCCATGACAGGAACTTCTGGGAGTGTCTGGGACATCCCGGCTCTTTGGCAGCCTGGGGACTCCTGGGATGTCACCGTGGAGCCCCCATGAGTGCCTGTGACAGATGGGTGCCTTTGCAGCCCTAGATCCCCTGGGATGTCCCCATGGAATGGCTGTGACTGCCTCTGAGCACAGGGCTCTTTAGCATCCCCAGAAACCCTGGGAGGTCTCCATGGAGCCCCTGTCTCTTTCTGTGACATTCCAGCTCTTGAACAGCCTGGAGACTCTTGGATATTCCCCATGGAACCGCTCTGAGGGGCTGTGACAGCTTGGTTCCTTAGCAGGCAACCATCACCAGCCCCCTGTTACGATGGTCAGCTCCAGCCCTTCCCCCCAGTCCTGTCCCTGGGCACCAGAGGGAAGAGGTTCCCACAGCCCCAGCCAGGGACCCGCTCCCAAGGCTGTTCCAGGGCAGCCAGGGCTGGCACCAGCTGGGATGCTCGGTTTCCACGGGCCGGCCTTTAGGAATGGGATTCCCCAGTTTCATGCTCCTACTAAAACCATTCTGCTTCCACTCACTGCCCTCCAGCCTCCCATTGAAAGTACTAAAGGCAAAGATCCCAGGCTGGGATAAGAACAATTTACTGAGAACAGCAACAAGATAAGCAACAAATAGGAACAGAAACAATATTAAGGAATATAACAATAGTAAAGTAATAAAATATAATAGAAATTATATAATAATATAACAATTAAAACCAACAAAGGAAAAGAAGGGATAAGACAGAAGATATAAAGTGAAAATTTAAACAAGAACGACTGCCTCTTCTAGGCCATGTTATTCCTCCTGCCTGGAAAGGACACCCTTCTCATGGCTAGAGAGAGAGTCCCTTTCCTGCCCCTGGCAATGACCTGAGATGGGATCAAATACAATGATGGGGCCATGGCCAGACCCTCACGTCCTTAAATCCCATCTCACATCATTGCCAGGGGCAGGGAAAGGGACAGGTGTCCTCCCAGAATGAATGACAGGGAACTGTGGGTCAGCAGGGCTCTTCCCAGTGTGCATCCTCTGATGGGGGATGAGGTTGGAGGCACACATGAAGCTGTTCCCACAGTAGGGGCACTTGCAGGATATCCCTTACTTGTGTCTCCGTTGGTGTCGGGTACAGTGAGAGCTGTGGGTGAAGCTCTTCCCACACTGGGGACACTGGTAGGACCTCTCCCCAGTGTGGATGCGTTGGTGGGTTGTAAGGGTGGAGTTGTGTTTGAAGCCCTTCCCGCAGTCAGGGCAGCGGAAGGGCCTCTCCTCAGTGTGAATGCGCTCATGCAGGAGGAGATCGGAGCTGGTCTGAAACCTCTTCCCACACTGGGGACATCCATAGGGCCTCTCCCCAGTGTGGATCATCTGGTGGATGATCAGTTTGGACTTCTGGTTGAAGCCCTTCCTGCATTCCCCACACCAGTATGGCCTTTCTCCAGCGTGGATGTTCTGATGGCAGATCAAGTGGGAGTGCTGGCTGAAGCTCTTCCCACATTCGCCACACTCATAGGGCCTCTCCCCGGTGTGGGTCCTGAGGTGGACAGTCAGGCTGGAGCTGGTGCTGAAGCTCTTCCCACATTCCCCACATTCATACGGCCTCTCTCCATTGTGGGTCCTGAGGTGGACAATCAGGTTGGTGTTGCCTCTGCAGCCCAGCCCACATTCCCCACACACGTAGGGCCGTTCCCCAGTGTGGATCCTCTGGTGCTGGATCAGGTTGGAGTTGTTGCTAAAGCTCTTCCCACACTCCAAGCACTCATAGAACTGCTCCCTGTCATGAAGCTGCTCATGGGCCACCAGGTCTGAGGTCTGCCTCGATCTCCGGCCACGTTCCTGGCACAGGGCAGGTATTTCCTCCTCTGACCACCCTGGGATGGATTTGGAGCCCCTCCTCCTTTGGGATCTCTGGGGCTTTTCCTCCCCATTGGATTCCTGTGCCAGGGAGCCACTCAAAACAGCCTCTTCCATGAGGTTCTTCTCTGGGGATTTTTCCTCCCTGGTCTCCATCTTCAGCTCCTTGTCTGGGGGAGAAAGAACAAGGAGGGGATGGAATTTCCTCCATGCCAGAGGCAAGGGGAAGGAGATCCCTCCAGGGAATCCCTGGCAGGACGGCATCAGCAGCGGGGTTGTCCTGCAGCTGAGGGCCATGCTGGGCTGGGAGATGGGGCAGGAGAGATGGGGAAAAGAGGCAGTGACTTCCTCCTCACCTGCCTGGCTGTCCCAGGGCATCTTCCTCTTCCTCACAGCTTCCACCTCCATCTGGCCAAGGTTTGGGAATGGGAAATCCTGGTTTGGGGAAAAACAACAGATGAGCACATTGAGTTTGAAGGTCTGCCTGACCAAGTCCATTTCTAAAAGTCACCTGGAATCTGGGGTCCATAAAAACCTCCTAAACAACCAATATTCTGCCCTAAAAATGCCTCCAAGGAATTTCCCATCCCTGGTCTCTCCCCTTTGGTTTTCAGGGGTTCCCCCCTTTCCCAGCTGCTGGGGGTCATGCTTGTATTGAGGGTCCCCAATCTACTCCGTCCCAGCCCTCCACAGGCTGCTGGGAGTCCCAGCAATCGGAAAAATTCCCCCCTTATCCATCTCCCTATTTAGGGATGCAAGGGGATTTTGGGGTCTCTGGGGTCCCTTCTCCCCTTTTTCTCAGCTGTGGAGTGCAGGGGGTCAAGGGAGTCCCCCCTGCTCCTCCAGGCTGCCTCTACTGTCAGCCACCACCAGGACCCTCAATGTCCCCCAAGGGGCATTTTCCACTGATCTTTGAAGTTCTTCATTCTTCAAATATCCCTCCTAAGAAACCAAGCCCAGAGACACCCCAAGATATCTGGGCCGAGCTTTGTTTTGAAAGACAGGTGTCTGCTAAGGAAGGAAGGAGCCTCCCTTGAAATGGAAAATATAAACCCCCTCCCTCTGAATTAGAATTTTGAAATGGATGGGCTCTCAAGCAAAGATATGGGAATAGGAATAACAGTGCTTTAGTAGGAAAAGCAAAATAAAAATGCAGTAGTAAAAAAAATAAGGTGACTGAGTCAGAATACCTGATACCCAGTTAGGCAGGGTGTTGGTAGCAGTGCAGTCAAATTGTGGCTGAAGTCCTCCTGGAGTGACAGATGTGGTTTTGATGAAGCAATGATCCTGTAGAAGGGTGTAGTTATCCTCTGAAGGTCCAATGCTGGTGTAGATGGGTCTGGTGTTCCTCTGGTAATCCAGTGGAAACAGGCTGCTTCTGGTGTGTTAAATCTCAGGTTATATCCAGGTAGGAATGCTTGGCTCCTCCCTCTGGGTGGAGCATCTCACAATGGGATGATGGAATTTGATGAGCCATGCAGTGAGACTCAATGGGCCATTAACAGAAGATATCTCCCTGGAGGGAGTGTGGGTGGTGGAAGAGATAAAGAACACTGCCCCACCTGGTTTTAACAGCTGGCCCATTAACAGAAGATATTCCCCCAGAGTTAGGAGAAATGGGTCATGGAACAGTTCTTACTTGGGATCTCCTGTTGGTTTGTTTTCAAACTGGCACACTGGGGAGAAGTGGGACCATGCTGGGAACTGCTGTGAGCAGGTTGGAGTGACTGGTCTACACTGTGGGCAACTGGGCATGACTGGGTCCGTGCTGGGAGAGACTGGCATCATACTGGGGGTGACTGGGACCATAGAAGAGGGAACTGGGAGCACGTGGATGAAAGTGGGAGGAACCTGGACCATGCTGGGGGCAAACTGCATCATAATGCGGAAGGACTGGCAGTGACTGGGCTCATAATGGGAATGCCGAGGAAACTGGAACCACATGGGAGGAAAACTGGGCTGATACAGGGAGCAGCCACTTCTGTCACTGGGACCCCCAAACCCTTTTCCTGGCCACCACACCTCTCCCAGGCCCACCAATTTCTTTGGCCTGGTAGCCCTGGACTCCTACTCCTGCCTTTCCCAGCACTCAGCCCCTCCTTCCCATATCACTGAGGACACTCGGGACCCCTATTCCCAGCCATCCTGAGTTTTCCCACCTTTTGATGGGAATGGGGACACCGGGGAACCTTGGAGCTTCCTTTCCTGACTAAATGGAGCCTTTTAACCCCACCTATCCCACATCTACCCACCCCTACCATCCCCTTTTCTTAATCCTGGAACACCCAAAGCCCCTTCCCTGCTCTCCCAGCTCTCCCCGTTCCCCCTTTCCTTCACCCGTGACCCCCCAGACCCCAAATCTCCGTGTCCCCCCAGTTCTCCTCTCCCTGCGGTCCCTGCCCGTGGCGCTGTCGGAGCCCGGCCCAGGGTTCCCCCAGTTCCTGTCCGTGGGGTCCCTGGATGGGATTCCCTTCCAGCGCCGCCACAGCCAGCGGGGCCGGGCGGAGCCGCAGCCGCCGGGGATGGCGGCCGGAGCCGAGCCGGGATATTGGGATGGCCGGAGCCGGCACAAGGAGCGGCACCGGCACGGGGCCAGCAGGGAGCTGCAGATGCTGCAGGAGCGGCACAGCCAGAGCGGAGCTCAGGGCGGGGAGCCGGGGCTGGGGGATCTGTGCGGCTGCCATGGCACCTGTGGGACTGCAGTGGGGATCCGTGGGGCTGGGCCGGGATCTGGGACGCTGGGATGTGCATCCATGCGGATCCAAGGGGCTGGGATGAGGCTCTGTGGGTCTCCATCAGACTCTGGGGCTTGGTGGGGCTGGAATGGGGCTCTGTGGGGCTGGGATAAAATTCCGAGGGTCTTCATGGGTCCAATCCCTCCCCAGGTCTCCACACCTGCAGGAGGTTTCCGGCTGTGACCTCCTGCCCCATGGGAGCGTCCGGGGATCAATTCAGCTGAGCTCCGACAAGTGAGAATTCCTCTCCTTCTAGCTGGGATCTGGGGGATTCGTGGTGGCCGACAGCGCTGCCCAGGTCACCAAGAGGTGCTGGGAACAGGATGAGATGGAGGCTGAAGAATTCACAAATCCCCTGGGGCACACCTGCCTGGAATGTCTCTGGAAATATGTCAGATATGGGTGGGAGGCACTGGAGCATAAAGGTGAGGAGGGTAGAATTCCCACGGGAATGTTGGATTTAGAAGGGATGAATTTGGGAACATGGGAATTCCCATGGGACCTCCATGGATGGATCCCACTGCTGTCCCATTCCCATGGGATGTCTGTAGATGGATCTCACTGCCATGCCTTTCCCATGGAATTCCATGAGCAGATCTCACCCCCATCCCATTGCCATGGAACTCCATGGATGCATCTCACAGTTATCCCATTCCAGAGCCCCCTGATGTCCATGTGTCTGGAAAAGTGGAACACGGGACCCTGACGTTTTCCTGCTCACGTACGGATTCTACCCCAGCACCATCGGGATCAGCTGCATGAAGGGAGATGGAATCCGGGATTGTTCCCAGCAGCAACAGCACCTTCCACACCTGGGCCAGGATTGAGGCGCTGCCGGAGGAGCAGGAGCAGCATCGGTGCCGGGTGGAGCATCCCGGAATGCCAGAGCCCATGATCTTCTCCTGGGATGAGGCTGGGAATGTGGAAAGTGGGAATTGGGAATTTGGGAATATGGAGCTGCAGGATGGGGGTTCCCCTCCCCTCCTCACCATCCTGTGCTTCCCAGAGCCGGAATCCAGTGGGAATCTCACCCTGGTGGTTGCTGTGTCCATCATCGCTGCCATCATCATCATTCTCCTCATCAGATTCGGCATCTGGAGGCTCCAATCCGGTTCCCCCCAAACCCATCCTGGGGGTCTCCCTGTTCTCCTCTCCCTCCCAAGACTGCTGGGGGTCCCCCCATGACCCACCTACCCCCCTAAACTCTTCCTGGGTCTGCACACGGGGACCATGTCCCCTCCCCCAGGATGATGAGGGGTCCTGGGCTGAGCCCCCCACTCAGCCCAGGGTGTGGAGGGAACTGGGAGTCCTGGTGCTGGAAGTGGCTGCTCCCAGGATGAGCCCACTTGCTCTGTCCGTGTGGTTCCAGTTTCCTCAGCACTCCCAGTATGAGCCCAGTCACTCCCAGTCATTCCCCATTGATGCCTTCTGCCCCCAGCACAGTCCCAGTTGTTCCCAGTATGATGCCAGTCTCTCCTAGTAGGGCCTCAGGCACTCACATTTGTCTCCAGTTGTCCCCAGAAGGGTCCTAGTTCCCCCCAGCACATTCCCAGTGGCTCCCATTGTGGTCCCAGTCACCACCTGCATGGTCTCAGACACTCCCAGTATATCCCAGTTGCCCTGAACACTCTCGGAGTCATTGCCAGGCACTCTCAGTTACCCCAGCATGGTTCAGTTGCCCCCAGTTTTATCCCAGTCACTGCCAGTACATCCCAATAGTCAGCAGCATCCTGTCATTCCTATTTGTTCCCAGTTGCTCCCAGTGTATCCCCAGTAGGCTCTCAGCATGGGTCTGGCAGCTCCCAGTAACCCCAACTCAGGGTCCATTAACACCCACTATAATCCCAGTATGATCCCAGTCACTCCCAGTATGATGCCAGTGGCCCCCAGTGTGATCCCAATTCCTCCCTATAAATTCCAGCAGGACCCCAGTACCCTCCAGTATGATCCTCATGGCTCCCAGTCTTTCCCAGTATATCCCAGTCACCCCCAGCATGCTCCCAGTCACTCCCAGTTCCTCCCAGTTGCTTTCAGTGTGATTCCAGTAGCTCATAGCCACTCCCAGTCAATCCCAGTATGATTCCAGTCACTCTCAGTGTGACCCCTGTCTCAACCAGCATGAACCTAGCTGCTCCCACTGTGATCCCAGTTGCTGCCAGAATAGTGCCAGTTGTTCCCAATTCCTCCCAGTATGATCTAGATTGGCCACAGTTGTCCCTAGAATAGTCCCAGTCCTTGTCAGTGCGGACCTAGTCATGCCCAGTAGCCCCCAGTACAGATCCAGTCACTCCCAGTGTACCCCAGTGCTGTCCCACTTGTCGCCAGCATGGTCCGAGCTGTTCCCAGTGTGTTTTCAGTCTCCCCAGGATGGTCACAGACACTCCCAGTATATCCCAGTATATCCCATTAAGGTTCTGGTTACCTCAGAATGATCCCAGTATATCCCAGTTACTCCCAGTTGCCTCCAGCATGATCCCAGTTTCTGGCAGTTGCCCAAAGTGTGGTCCCAGTTGCTCCGAGTATGATCCCAGTGTCCACAATTGTGGTCTCAGTCCCCTCAGCAGGGCTCCAGTCCCTGCCAGTAGACCCCAGTTGCTCCCAACGTGTCCAAATTTTCCTCCCAACAGTAGCTCCCAGTAACCCCCAGTCAGGATCTGTTCACACCCATTGTAATCCCAGTGGCTCCCAGGATGAACCCAGTAAGACCCAGTCACCCCCAGTTTGGTTCCAGTCACCCCAAGTATGACCCCAGTCACTTCCAGATACTCTCAGTATTATTCCAGTCATGCCCTGAGTGACTGCCTGTCACTCCCAGTTTGAGCCCTGTTGCTCCCAGTCACCTCCAGCATGGTTCCACTCCCAGCCAGCCCCTTTCCAGTCACTCCCAGTTTGGTTCCAGTATGATCCCAGTATGACCCCAACATGGGCACAGCTACTCCCATTTACCCCCACTGTGGTTTCAGGCTCTCCCAGCATATCCCAGTTGCTCCTGGAATGTTCCCAGTAACTCCCAGTTGTCCTCAGTTGCTTCCAGCCTGATTCCAGTTGCTCCCAGCCACTCCCAGTCACCCTCAGTGCAGTCCCAGTTGCTGCCAGTACGATCCAGTATGATCCCAGTCTCCTCCAGCATGGGCCCAGCCTCTCCCAGTAGGATCCCTGTTGCCCCCAGGCACCTTGCAGAGCCCCAGCCATGCTGTTTGCCCCCAGCCTGCCCACGGCCAGCCTGGGGCTGCTCCTGGGGCTTTTCTGTGCTCAGCATTGGCCTGGGCAAAGTGTTCTGGAGAGAGCCTGGGCAAGGAGCCTGCAGCCCCCAGGCCCTGGCCTGAGGCGTCAGCGCTGCCCCAGCAGTGCCCATGGCCTGTCCCTGCTGCAGCCCCGGCACTGCCACCCTCAGCACGGTGCCCGGCCCCGAGAGCACTCAGGCCCTACAGCAACACCAGGGCCAGCAGGGCAGCGGGGCAGGGCCACGGCAGCAGCACTGGCAACACCAAGGGCTGCTGATGCTGCTGCTGGGCACAGCTGCTGTGCCAGCACTGATCTGCCCCCAGCTCTGCACACAGACATTGCTGCTGCAGCTGCAGAGAAGGGAACCAAAGGGGGATCTCTGCAGAAAACTTGGCTTGGAGATTCTTGAATTTGTTTAAAGCCATGAAGAGCGCAGCCCCTCATTGACACAGTCTGTGGGCACAAGGAATGTGAAGAAAAACAAAATGAGAAACGGTACTAAAAATGAAATTTCTTTGCGGACAATATAAAAGAATTAATCACAGGAAAAAAACCCACAACCAAACTAATAAGCATTTATGAAAGATGATATTTATTATAAATGATTTGCAGAAAATGGCCAGCAGTTTAATGTTCCTGAAACCATCCAGTCATCAGTCCCCACACTGCAGCCTTGAGCTCCTGGTTCCTCAGGCTGTAGATGAGGGGGTTCAGGGCTGGAGTCAACACAGAGTACAGAACTGACAGGGCCAGATCCAGGGATGGGGAGGAGACAGAGAGGGGCTTCAGGTAGGCACAAAAGGCAGTACTGATGAACAGAGAGACCACAGCCAGGTGAGGGAGGCAGGTGGAAAAGGCTTTGTGCTGTCCCTGCTCCGAGGGGATCCTCAGCACAGCCCTGAAGATCTGCACATAGGAGAAAACCATGAACATAAAACAACCAAATGCTAATGAGATGGAAAACACAATAAGCCCAAATAACCTGAAGTTTGACTGTGAGCAGGAGAGTTTCAGAATCTGTGGAATTTCACAGAAGAACTGGCCCAGGACATTGCCATGGCAGAGGGGCAGGAAAAATGTATTGGCCGTGTGCATGAGAGCATGGAGAAAGGCAGTGGCCCAGGCAGCTGCTGCCATGTGGGCACAAGCTCTGCGGCCAAGGAGGGTCCCGTAGTGCAGGGGTTTGCAGATGGACACGTAGCGGTCATAGCACATGGTGATCAGGAGTGAATACTCTGCTCCCATGAAGAACAGAAAGAAAAAGAGCTGTGCCGCACATCCTGTGTAGGAGATGTTCCTGGTGTCCCAGAGGGAATTGTGCATGGCTTTGGGGACAGTGGTGCAGATGCAGCCCAGGTCGGTGAGGGCCAGGTTGAGCAGGAAGAAGAACATGGGGCTGTGCAGGAGGTGGCCGCAGGCTACGGCGCTGATGATGAGGCCGTTGCCCAGGAGGGCAGCCAGGGAGATGCCCAGGAAGAGGCAGAAGTGCAGGAGCTGCAGCTGCCGCGTGCCTGCCAATGCCAGCAGGAGGAAGTGGCTGATGGAGCTGCTGTTGGACATTTGCTGTGGCTGGAGATGGGGATCTGTAAAAAAAGTAATCATGGAATAGTTCAGTTTGGAGAGGACTTTCAATAACCCAGCACAGCTTGGTGGTACTTTCCCCCCACTGCCTGCCCAGGGCTCTGCTGCCTGCAGCTGTCCCTGCCTGCAGCTGCTTCTCTGTGCCCAGGGCTGGGCCCTGCCAGTGCTGCCAGAGCCCAGCCCAGCCCTGGGGGCTCAGCTCTGCCCTGCACACCCCTCCCAGCTCAGGCACTGACCAGGGCCAGCTCTGTCTCTCGGTGCTCTGATGGCAACGTCAGAGCCACACTGAGGAGGCTGGAAAAGCAACATTGATGCTGCCTGCAAGGGACTCTGTGCTGATTTCTGTCACTGCCTGGTTTATTAGGATCTGAGAGAAAATTGTTTTATTTTCCACGACCTGAACTGAGGGATGAATATCTATGTGCAAATTCCCATCCAGGCAACACAGAGCAGGAGATTGGAAAAGCAGCATTTCCCATTTTATGCAGCCTCTGTCTTTCTGTGCTCCCTGTAGAATCTACTTGGAAATGTTCTGCAGTTGAATCTAGCTAGGATCAGTCCTGAACAATGCAACATCCTCACCCCACACAAGGAGAACACTTCCATGCCTTACCAGCTGTCTCCTTCCACCCAGATCTTGTGCCCCAGTGCTGGCAGCAGCTCCCAGGGCCGGCTGAGAGCTGTCCCTGGCAGGCAGCAGAGTCCCTGGGCCAGCACAGCGCCCTGGGCTGCAGGACCCTGCTCTGCACCACAGCCCTGGGCACCCCTGGCTGCTCTACACAAGAGATCATCAGAGAATGCACTCACACAGTCTGTAGGCATTGGGATGTTGCAGCTTGAGGAGATCAGTGCAGGAGGTGCAGCTGTATTGTCCTGCAGCCAGAGGTTCCTGTGCCAAGGGCTGGCAGTGATTCTCTCCCAGTCCCTTCTCAGCACCTTCCCAGCCCTGAGTGATTGAAGCTCTCTGTGCCTGTGTGCTGTGCCCGGGGTGGCTGCAGGCAGTGCCCCAGCCCTGCTGGGCTGGCAAAAGAGTTGCTCATCCAGAGAAATGTGTTTTTAAGCTCTTCCTGGTTACCAGGATCTCCCTCTGGATGATGAGCTCAGCCCAGCTCAGCAGCACAGACACAGCACCAGGACTTTAAAGACCCTCTTGGGGCTTTGTGCTGAGGCCCTGAACATCAGTCCGTGAGAGGGAGCTGAAGAAACCTCTCCAGAACTCCAAGGCAGAAGCCAACTCCAAAGTTTCTGGAAGTTTTAATGACTCCCACTGAGGGACACGACACAGAAAGTGTCCCCAGGCCCCAGGCAGAGCAGAGAACTGCAGGCAGTGATGACAGGTGGGGACAAAAAGAAGCCAGGTCTTGGTGCCCTGGGCCACAGCAGCCTCTGTGCCACCAAGGGCACTGAGGAGACCCGTTGTCCTGAGGCCCTGGGGCCTCCTGGCACAGCCCCAGCAAGGCTGGGCACTGTCAGCCCCTTGTGCTGCCCTCAGCATCCCCCTCCCATGCCAGTGGCCACCAGGATGTGCTGGAAGGAGTCCCTGGGGAAGGAGCCTTGGTCAGCAATGGCCCTGGGGGGCTCCTTCATGCTGCCAGGGACTGCAGGTTTTTCCAAGGACTTTGGGTTTGGCTTTTGCCTTGGAGTCTCTGAGAGGTTTGTGCAATCCTGGCCTCCAATTCTCTGCTTTAATGAGTCCCTTGAGAGGCTTTGTCAGTAACAACACTCAGTGGGGCTCATTAATGCTTCAAGGTACTTCAGTTCTTTTAGGGTACTTGGTGTTTCCCTTTTCAAACTGACTCTAGGAAAAGTTTGTGCAATCATTGCCCCAACTATGTGCTTTATCAGGTCCCATGGGATTCTTGGTCAGTAAGAACACTCAGTAGGGATCATTCATACTTCTGAATACTCAGGGGTAATGTAAGTATTTCTTTTTTTGTCACTCAGTCTCGATAAAGGTTTTGTGCAATTTTGGCCTCCAATTCTCTGCTCCAAGGACCTGATGAGGAGCCTGTGTTGGGCATGGACATCAGTGGGACCCATTATTGCTTTGAGACACTTTTGAGTTCTCTTCTGACTTTTTCTCTAGGCAAGGTTTGTGCAATCTCCTCTCAGGCCCTGATGTTCCAGGGCTCAGCACCAAATGCACCACAGGGCTCATTAGGATCAAGCAAGTCCTGGGAAACCATGGCTGTGCCTTGATTTCTCTCTGGTCTGGTGCAGTTCATTAGGAAAATATCCTGCTGCACTTATGGAGAAATAATTGAAAAACATTTTAGAAATATGTATTCCATTTTAAAGGGCATATTTTTACTACTTTTCTTGTTACCCAAGAGGTGATTGCAGCATTCAGTGATTGATATTGACCCAGGATCTCTCCTCAGGAGGTCTGGCCTGCTCAGAGAAGCTGTGCCTTGAGGTCTGACCCAGTGTGGACAACCTTGATCCACATTCCCCAACCCCATCCTGTGTCTCCTCACTCACCAGGGTCTTGCTTTGCTTGGAGAACTGGCTTCACACAACCAAAGAGGGGGTTTCTTTTTTATTTTTTTAACAGTCTAAAACTCCTGAGTTTCCCCACTGCAAACAGACACACTCCTCTAGTGTGTGCCAAGCCCAAGGTGCCACCAAGAGCACTGCAGCCATGCCCTGGGCCAGCAGTGAGGTTGGATCATCATCCCCACCTGCCCTGGGCCATTGTAAGGGGCTGTGGCCATGGACACTGCACTGACCCCACTGCTGGGTTTGGGTACCACACTGTTCAGGGTTAGATTTGTTTCTTTTTTACTTTTTTCCCATAAACTGCTACGAAACTCACTTTTGGGTACTTCTGGATACTTAAGCAGAACAAAGGGGCCAAAGGAGAAGATTTGTAGCACCTGGCTACACTTCTTTGGGTCTCTGGGAGTTTCTCTCAGAGGGGGGAGATAACACAAGTTTGAGGGGGGTAGAAAAAGAACGAGGCGGGGGCAGCTCTGCTGTCTCTTGCTCTCAGCATCAGAGAGAGGACGGCCAGGCTGCTGCTTGCTGCGGGACGAGTTCACTGTCACCACCAAGTCTGGTCCTGGGAAATCTACCACCATCTGCCCGTGTGCCCAGGAATTCTGAGCTCTCCTCCCCCTGCCCTGCTGGAGCTGGGCCGGCCCTGTCCTGCTGCTGCCGCCTCTTTGGAACTGCTCTGAGGCTTTTGGCTACGCTGTTCCCCTGCCCTGCCCTGTCCTGTCCTGCCCTGCCCTGCCCTGCCGGGACATCCCTGCCGTTCCAGCTGCCACCGATGGAGCTTCTGATATATCCCATCCACCAGCCCGGGATTTTCCACCCTTCCAGCTTAGTGCTCTCATGACATGGAGGACGTTTCTGAATATAAAAAGACAAGATTTTAGAAGGAGCTTCTGGTGATTTGTAGAAGCAAAGAAACAGCTTGTGCAGAGAACACATAGAAGATGAGCTATTAAGCTTGGTTGTTAGGTAGTTACAAAGTAGAAGTCATATAGGTAAGATGTATAATGTTAAAACTCAGCAAAGTGGGGCCTAGGTATTTGTCAGAAATGGATAAAGCAGAACTTTGTGGCTTTAATCAAGCAAAATCAAGCTCCTCATCTTTGGCAAAAGCAAAGTGAACTGAAAAGTAGCCAAACCTCCACTGCACCTTCCCAGAAGCAAAGATCAATCTTAGGGAGATGTTTGCCTTCCTCCCAAGACTCCAACTCATGACCACCAAGAGGCGTGACAGCTCATTAGAATACAAAGTGAGAGAAGGCAAGGAATGGGTGGGTGAGGAGGTGTAGGTTGTGGGATCAATGTGTATTTAAACCTGGACCTTCTCTTGACCAGGTACACACAGTTTGGAGGAGAACTTATGGGTACAGGTGTGCAACTGGATAGTGGTGAGGCAAGGAATTTGGGACCCTTGACCCAGGACTCAGCAGTGAATCAGGTATTCGTAAGTGAGCCAGGGCCCCTTTCCCGCTGGTATCGTTACAATTTGGGATGGCTCAAATCACAATAGGTAAAAACTCTGGTGTCTTCAGAGGGCATTATAGAAAAGGTTTATTGAAAGATACACTCTTTTATACAGTGTTTCAGTAGAATGAATATGATTGGTCATTTGGAGCCTACACCTCTTTGTAAACATCTTTGCCAGTAAACAAGGTGGAAAAAACACCAGGTGTCAGGGAGAAGATATCTACAAGGATTGATTGGGTTCCTCCTTATGATTTTCCTGGCCAGAGTTGGAGAGTTATGCACTTGTCTTTTCCCACAGCCTCAAGCTACTGGCTGAAGCCTAAAAATCTACTTTCTGACCCCTGTCAATCCCACGCTCTGGGAGCGACTTTTAATGAGTGCAAGGGAGAGGTTTGTCCACAGGGACAGAATGCAGGAGCACCACCATAGAATGCGCTGGTAGACCCTTGAAGAAGAGATCCAACAGCTGAGGGAAGTGGCAGTATCAGAGTTTCTCTTTGGGAGGGGGGGACAGCATGATAACGACCCCAACAAGGTCAGATGCACAGGGCAAATGCTGTGGAGTCTGGCAACTCTAGGACCATCTCAATACACCACCTTCATTGCAACAATTAATTCCGAAGACAACTGAGAGACAGTTCTGGGTTCTGTTGCCAGCAAGCTCAGAAATTATGAGAGCATGATCAATGGCCCAATGCAGGCTCAGGTCTCTGCTGTGGTTAAGGAACTCAAAGAGGAGATGAGGGAGATGAGGGAGGAGATGAGGATGAACAGTTCCCACATAGCACCAGTGTGAGTCACAGGCCCCAAAGTCAGAGCCCAACGTCCCCCAGCTAGAGAGAGAGGGTACACCCCAAGGGCTGACCTGTGGTCCTTCCTGCGTGACCATGGGGAAGACATGGGAAGGTGGGATGGAAAACCCACTTCTGCCCTGGCAGCACGGGTGTGTGAGATCAAGGAGAGAAACACTCACCAAGGGGGTCCCACTAAAATGAAAGTAGCCTCAACCTCCCATGACCGAGCCACCAGGTATTACAGAAGTGCAGATGATATGTCAGATCCCCTTGAAGGAACCTCTACGTTTTATGCCCAGGAAGGAAACAATAACCAGTGCTAGAGGGGCCCTGCCTCTATCCAGGAAGAGGCACGGGAAAACCGAGTCTTTTGGACTGTGTGGATTCGATGGCCTGGCACATCAGAGCCACAGAAATATGAAGCTTTGGTAGATACTGGTGCGCAGTGTACCCTGATGCCATCGGGACATGTGGGAGCAGAACCCATTTCCATTGCTGGAGTGACAGGGGGATCACAGCAACTGACTCCGGTGGAAGCCGAGGTGAGCCTGACCAGGAAGGAGTGGCAGAAACATCTGATTGTGACGGCCCAAAGGCCCCGTGTATCCTGGGCATTGACTTCCTCCGGAATGGGTATTACAAAGACCCTAAGGGACTCAGGTGGGCTTTTGGAATAGCTGCTGTGGAGGCAGAGAGCGTTAAGAAATTGAACACCTTGCCTGGACTGTCAGAGAACCCATCAGCAGTAGGACACCTGAAGGTAGAAGAACAACGAGTACCAGTTGCCACCTCGACGGTGCACCGCCGGCAGTATCGGACCAATCGAGATGCCGTGATACCCATCCACAAGATGATCCGGGAGCTGGAGAGCCAAGGGGTGGTCAGCAAAACCCACTCCCCCTTCAACAGCCCCATCTGGCCTGTGCGCAAGTCTGATGGAGAATGGAGACTGACTGTGGACTATCGTGCCTTGAATGAAGTGACTCCACCGCTGAGCGCTGCTGTGCCGGACATGCTGGAACTCCAGTACGAGCTGGAGTCCAAGGCAGCGAGGTGGTACACCACTATTGACATTGCCAATGCATTTTTCTCCATTCCTTTGGCTACAGAGTGCAGACCTCAGTTTGCTTTCGCCTGGAGGGGCGTGAAGTACACCTGGAACCGACTGCCCCAGGGGTGGAAACACAGCCCCACCATCTGCCATGGACTGATCCAGGCTGTACTGGAAAAGGGAGAGGCTCCGGAACATCTGCAGTACATCAATGACATCATTGTGTGGGGGAACAGCAATGGAAATGTTTGAGAAAGGGGAGAAGATCATCCAGATTCTCCTGGAAGCCGGCTTTGCCATCAAGAAGAGCAAGGTCAAGGGTCCTGCCCGAGAGATCCAGTTCTTAGGGGTAAAGTGGCAAGATGGATGGCGTCAGATTCCCACTGAGGTCATCAACAAGATCACCGCAATGTCTCCACCGACCAGCAAGAAGGAAACACAAGCTTTCCTAAGCACCATAGGCTTTTGGAGAATGCACATTCCCGAGTACAGCCAGATTGTCAGCCCTCTCTACCTGGTCACCCTCAAGAAGAGCAATTTCCACTGGGGCCCTGAACAGCAGCAAGCCTTTGCCCAGATCAAGCAGGAGATCTGCTCATGCAGTGGCCCTTGGCCCAGTGAGGACAGGACCAGAGGTGAAGAATGTGCTCTACTCTGCAGGCAAGAGCCATGGTTCATCCTGGAGCCTTTGGCAGAAGGTGCCAGGTGAGACTCGAGGCTGACCACTGGGATTCTGGAGCCAAAGTTACAGAGAGTCCGAAGCCAATTACACTCCCACAGAGAAGGAAATTTTGGCTGCCTGTGAAGGAGTTCAAGCCGCCTCGGAGGTGATTGGCACAGAAGCACAACTCCTCCTGGCACCCCGACTGCCTGTGCTGGGGCGGATGTTTAAAGGAAAGGTTCCCTCTACCCACCTCATGCCACCGACGCCACATGGAGCAAATGGATTGCCCTCATCATTCAGCATGCCCGTATTGGAAACCTGTATCAGGCTGGGATTTTAGAAATAATTACAAACTGGCCGGAAGATGAAAACTTTGGTCTCATGGATGAAGAGGAGTAGGAACAAGTGACACGTGCTGAAGAAGCTCCACCAGCTAACAAACTTCCAGCAGAAGAAACACGCTACACTCTTTTCACTGATGGTTCCTGATGCATTGTAGGCATGAACCGGAAGTCGAAGGCAGCCGTATGGAGCCCCACACAACAGATTGCACAAGCCACTGAAGGAGAAGGTGGATATATTCAACTTTCTGAACTCAAAGCCATTCAGTTGGCCCTGGACATTGCTGAAAGAGAGAAGTGGCCAAAGCTCTAGCTCTACACTGATTCGTAGATGGTAGCCAATGCTCTGTGGGGTTGACTGGAAAGGTGGAAAAAGGCCAACTGGCAGTTCAGGGCAAAAACCAATCTGAGCTGCTGATGAATGGAAAGACATTGCCACTCGGGTAGAGAAGCTGCCTGTGAAAGTCTGCCATGTAGATGCCCATGTCCGCAAGAGCAGAGCTAATGAGGAGCAGGTAGATAAGGCTGCCAAGATAAAGGTTTCAAAGATAGACTTAGACTGGCAGCACAAGGGAGAGTTGTTCCTATCTCAATGGGCCCATGATGCCCTTAGGACATGAGGGTAGAGAAGTCACCTATAAGTGGGCATGAGACTGGGGGGTGGATCTAAGCATGGACAGTATTTCCCAGGTTATCCATGACTGTGAGACATGTGCTGTGATCAAGCAGGCCAATAGCATAAAGCCCCTATGGTATAGTAGGCAATATTCAAAAAAAATTTATGGAGAGGCCTGGCAGGTTGATTTTATTACACTGCCCCAGACATGCCAAGGAAAGCGCTACGTGCTCACAATGGTAGAAGCCACCATGGGATGGCTGGACACCTACCCTGTGCCTCATGCTATGGCCATAACATTTATAGACTTTGAAAAGCAAGTTCTTTGGAGGCATGGTACCTTGTGAGAATTGAGTCTGACAATGGGACTCATTTCAAGAACAGCCTTATCAACACCTGGGCTAGGGAACATAGCATTGAGTGGGTGTACCACATCCCCTACCATGCACCAGCTGCAGGCAAAGTGGAGAGGCACAACAGACTGTTAAAAACCCAGTGGAAAGTACTGAGTGGGGGATCTTTCAAAAATTGGGGAGCAGCATTTGTCAAGGCCACCTGGTTAGTTAACACCCGAGCTCCACCAACAGGGCAGGCCCTGCCCAGTCTGAGCTCCTGCATACAGTAGATAGAGACAAAGTCCACTGGTGCATGTCAGAGGTTTTTTAGGGAAGACAGTTTGGATCAATCCTGCCTCAGGTACAGACAAACCCATCTGTGGGATTGTCTTTGCTCAGGATCCAGGTTGCACATGGGGGATAATGCAGAAAGATGGAACAACACAATGTGTACCTGAGAGAGATCTGATTGTTGGGTGAGAACTATGTGTAATATCACTGGCTGAATGTCACTGCACTGTCTGTATATAACTGTATACTTGTATATAGGTGTATGTATAATGTATGTGTGTGTAGAGTTAGAATATATATTAGTTTGGGTAGTAAGGCTGACAATATGGGGGTAAGGGGTGGGCATGTCCTGGGGTGATTTTTTGATGCCTTGTATCCCCAACTGTCTGTTCTGTTGATGTTGGGTATTAAGTTCTGTACCTTTAAGACTGGTTCCAAGGGCGAAGGGGGAGAAAGAAGAAGCATCAGAGTTTGTTTGCAGAAAGCAGCATTCAATCCTATACATTCCACTCCTAGACTGTGTTCATCTGAAGCACGACAGAGATCTCCTGTGCTTTTAGTTAGTTTAGCTAGCTGAGGCAGAGAAGTTCCCTGGGCTGTTTTTTTTTTACTTTTTCTTGGGACTGTTTAAACCTGCTCTGGACTGAAAAACCCAGAAGAGCCCTGTGAGCTCACACCTGTGGCCCACAA
>JAJEOU010001737.1:0-31479 GCA_021534815.1 Acrocephalus arundinaceus
ACCCTGGCTTCTCCCGTCCAGAGCAGCATAGGCTTGATGTTTCACGGGATCTGTGACTGAGACGCCCCTGACACAGAGCTCTGATCCCATAGAGCTGCTGCAATGATGTGGAGAGCCATAGGCTCCTTGGATCTGACAGTGAAGAAGGTGCTGCCAATACTGCTCAGTGTGATGGAAGACTGGCCTCTGCACAGAACATTCACCTCCGATGGGGACAACAAGGGCGTTTTTGCCCTGGCAGTGAGTTTCTAGAACTGGCCTCTGCTCGCTCCCCGGTCGCCTCTCCATCAGCTCTCCATCCCCTCCCTGCCTCAGGCTCTGGGTTTAGGGGGCACCAGGCCCCCTGCTCCCCCTGCGTCTCCCCACGGGCCCTGCCACACGCACATCTTAGCACTGGCCTCTGTCTCAGAAGGCTGCTTCTTTTGCAGGCAACTCTGGCGCTGTGGGTGATTGTCCAGGGGCCTGAGAGCCACGGCGCAGTGCTCCTTTATTCAGCCCAGCTGTTTGTGGCTCTGCTTTTCCACATTGTCATCACCACACAACAGCTGCATGAGGAAGTTGGTGACTTCTGGAGAGCATGCCGGGAGGAACACCGCCTTCCCAGCAACCCCAACAGGTACCAGTCCTCCTGTCTTTTCAATGTCCTTGTGGCAGTGCCAGTGCTGCCGGTGTGACCTGGGCTTTGCTCTGCACACAGGTTTGCAGTGCAGGCCATGAGGGCTCTGCTCAGCCAGCTGTGGTGTGACAAAGAGCTGATCGCTATGGAGAGCAAGCACGGCTGGGACACGCTGCTCTCTGCTGACACCCAGCACTATGCCGTGGGTCTGCTGGCCAGGTGAGACCCTCCCACATTTGTGCCCTGTGCCCGAGGTGTCCCACACAGTCCCTGTGGTCATGGGACAGAGGGCCTCGTCACCGAGGGATGGCCAAGCCGACTGGAAAAGGCTGGGAGAGGAGGGTGCCCAGAAGGGGCTGCCTCCCAAAGCGCCCGCATCCCCTCCAGGGATGCTGGGGAAAGACCAGACCTCTGTGAGTCAGTCCTGGGAGAGCTTTGTGTCCCCCCAGCTCAGGGTCTTGGTGCCTTTTTTCCCCCTGGCAGGGAGATGCGCCGTGACTTGGGCCTCATGTGTTCCCACATTGCATTCTACCTACTCCAGCTGCTAAGCAGGGAGGAGCCACGCTGGGATCTGCCCTTCCTGGCTTTCCTTGTGGAGGTGAGCCAGTGCTGCTGCCTCGCTGAGCTGCCTTCCCAGCTCTCTGCCCTCTTGTAGTTGCAGCTGCCTGGGCCGCTGCCTGAGCCCTGTGCTGCTGCCTGGGCCCAGCCCTGTGTGGTTCTGGGCTCCTGCCCTTTGGGTCCCCTGTCACTGCCCTGTGCCTTTCAGGTCCTCAAGTGCCTGGACTTGAGTGAATGTGCAGACACTGTCCTGGAGGTCATGGCAAGGCACCTACAGCGCAAGTGCAGGCAGAGGCGTCGCCTGGCACTCAGAGGCCTTGTGCTGCTCAGCAAGGATCCCTCGATGGTGAGAAGGGGGCAGCGGCCAAAGCTGCGCTGAGGAAAGCAGCCCCTTGGGCTGGCTGGGCTTCAGGAGCTTGAGGCAGCTGCTCCCACCTCTCCTGCCTCCTGGTTCAGCTGCTCAAGTGCTTTGGGACAGGCCTTTGGCCTCTGGGCCCTGCAGCAGCACGGCAGGGTTCCAGTGCCGGGGGGGGGGAGGTGCTGGCAGTGCAGCTGTTGATGGCTCCCCAGCACAGCCTTGCGTTCCGCACAGGCCAGACGGATACTCAGCCTGTCTCAAAGCCTTCTGGAGCTGCTGAGTGATGCCGATGGTGAAGTGGTCGGCATGTCCCTCTCCGTGCTCACAAATGTGCTCCAGGACCAAGACATCCCAATAGGCAGCACCCTCGCCCTGAAGCTAGCCGAGCTACTCCTGTCCCTCTTTGGAAACGTAAGGCTCTGTGCCACGGGCACGGTCTACTGCCCAGAATCTTTGTGCCCTGTGGATTTTTAGGCTTTTGCCCAGCTGGGCTGGAGAAGTTGGTGCTGAGGTCTTTTGTGCTTCCTTTCCTTCAGGACAACACCCATGTGCAGCTGCTCTCCATTCAGCTTTTACAAAAGGTGATGCGCTTGGTAGTGGATGAGGGAAAAAAGCCCCTGAAGAGAATTGTGAGCCGGAGCCTGCTCCTACTCTTCTTCCACTGCCACGAGGTGAACGGGCGCGTGGCGAAGGTGAGGTTTTGTGTGATGCTGGTGCATCCCTTAGAGGGGGCTCGGCTGCCTCCTGCCCGGGCAACTCCCGGGTTGCAGCATCCTCCTGGCCTTGGCACAGGGACGCAGGTCCTGTGCCCTGGGCTGCGCTGCCATCTCCCGTCTCTGCTGCTCTCCAGGCCTCTTGGGAAACGCTGCACTGGGCGGTCGTGTTCCTGAAGAGGAGCGATCTCCAGCAGGTGCTACTGAAGGAGAAGCTGCTGAACTTTGCCGGGTGCCTGGTAAGGACGGCCTGGAGAAGCCCAAGCCTAAGCATGGGGAAGCCCCCTGACCGCGGTGCTCAGTGTGTGCGGCTGGCAGCTGTGGCCCCTGCCAAGTGCTTCACCCGGGGGCGCCATCCTGCGCCCATTACGCCCTGGGCCCGCTTCCCTGGGCAGCGCGGGCTCTTCTCCAGGCTCCTGTGGCCCCGAGCCGGGCGCCGACGGAGCCCCGCCCCAGCGGGTCCGCGGGACGGGGCGGCACCGCGGCTCCCCGGGCAGCACCCGGCCCTCTGGCCCCTCCAGAGCCCGGCGCCACCGGCCGCCGGCCGGGCCACGGGGCCGTGCGGGCAGGGCAGGCCGGGGCTGGGGGCAGGGAGCGATCGGCCGAGGGGCTGAGCCCGCGCCAAGCCTTCCCTCCTGCCGCTCTCTCCAGCTGGTAGAGGACGAGAGCCGAGCGGCTGAGCACCTGCGCCGGGCCCTGCCCTTTCTGGACTGCCCACAGAAGCCCCTGCGACAGGCGGCCATCAGAGTCATTGGTGAGCCACGAGCCCGGGGTCCCTCCCCGCCCCGTCGCAGCTCGGCCCCGGCAGCAGCATCCGCGCCCAGCGCCGTGGAGCCGCGCCTGCCCTCGGGGCTGCTGCTGCCCTCTCGCACCCGTGCCCTCGGGCCTCAGGATGCGGCCGGGGCCCGGGCTGAGCCCTGCCGGGGCAGGAGGGCGTGTGGCGGCCACAGGGCTGGCAGCACCGCTGGGAGCGAGCTGTGCCGCTGGGGCCGTGACAGGCTCTGTGTTGCCAGGGATCGCCGGGGTGCTCCTCATGGGCCAGAAGGAAGAGCTCCAGGCCCTCAGTGAGGGTGAGTGAGGGCAGCGGGCTGTCGGCGGGGGCTGCCGGGGGGAGCCGCAGTGCCTGGGCAGGGAGCTGCAATCCCTGCCCCGCCTGCGGACGGCTTCGCTCCCCGTGTGGACGAGGGGTGGCGTGGGCAGAGAGCGCAGAGAGATTTCAGGGACACGGGCGGGGCCATTCGTGGCCAGCACCTTGCGACGATTCCCGTTGGCCCCTCCTCTCTCGTGGCCCTGGCGAGAGCTGGGTGGGATGGCCCTTGGCAGAAGGGGCTCCTTGGGTTCCCGCAGATCTTGGCTCTGACCACGGCTCTTTTCCCTCTCTCTTCCAGCTCTTCAGGCCCTGAGAGAAGACGACAGCCCCTCTCTGATAAGCCGTTTTGTTCAAGCGACCTTTGAGGGGCGAGCTGCAGAACTACGTTCATCTGCCAGCTCAGAAGCACCGGTGCCCTTAGAAGACCTCCAGCTAGGGCAGAAGATGAGACCACCTGACCACCAGAGGAGACCAGCTGGAGCTCCAGGCACTGCTGATGATTGGCACAGCAGAGCCTGTGGGGAGCTCGCGTGGCTTCAGCCCTCTCCCTACCTGCCACACCTTTTTTTCCCCTCCACCATTCCTCCCCTTTGACAGCTCCGTCTCTTCAGCCCTCAGACCATGCCCATCCCCTTGGTTCCCTCCCAGCTCATCCCTTTGCTTTGCCTTCCACAAATAAACAGTTTGGCTTGTTCACTTTATCTGCATCTCTGTGAAGCTGAAGCAATGTAAATCCAGAGCCCTGGGACACACGGGCCTCTCCTGCTGCTCTCTTCTGCGCCGTGTTTTGTGCACAGACACAGAGGAACGAGGGCAGATCAGGCTGGAAAGGTCCTTGTGCTGAAGGTCTAGTTCCACAATCCTGTGGAACTAAAGGTCTTGCTGAGTACCCTGAAGGTCCTGGATTTTAGGAAAACAAGGTCGTTTTTGCCCTGGTGTTGAGTTTGTAGAATTGGCCTCTCCTCACTCCCATGTAGCCTCTCCATCAGCTCTCCATTCTCTCCCTGCCTCAGGCGCTGGACTAGGGTTGGGCTCGGGGGCACCAGGCCCACTGCTCCCCCTGTGTCTTCCCACGGGCCCTGCCACATGGACGGTCAGTGTATTCCACTTACAACCACCAGCACCTGAGAAGAAGGAGGCCATCAGAAAGGCAAAGATTCTTTGCCAAGAGTCATTTTAGGTCTGCAAGATAAACGTGTACAGAGAGTACCTTCTCCTGAAAGCAACACAGCAGTCTGCCTGGCATATCTGAGGGCAGGTCCAGCACTCAGCAGCTGTAGCAGCAGCTTTCTGTACACTTCTGCAGCCCCACATACCCTTACATGCTGGATTCACATAGGCTGCTCACCCAGAATGTCCTATGAACATAAAAAACAAACCTGCAATTCACATAGCAAAATGTCTCTTTCATGTTATCATCAAATGTGCTCTCCTGAGTAATAATAGAAAGGACACGCCACCAGAAAGAAGCAGCTGATCCCAAGCGTGCTACTCAGGCTGTTTTAATTTGTTCCTTCTTTTAGACTCTTATCACCTTATTTTGGAAAAATTTGTGTCACACAACCTGCCAATATATTCTTTCTAAATATAGTATAAATTTTCTTGCTAAATGTAGTGGAAATTTTCTTGAGTATATTAAAGGATTTATACTTTGTCTCTCCTTACTCAATTTCAATGAATTTGTGTGACTAAAAAATTCAAAGCAAATGTAGAGTGGCTGGAAGCACTTGGGTTTGTCTGGATATATTTTGTCATACTTTAAGGATAAAAATACTCATCCAGGATTTACTCAGATAATTTTATGAGGAACAGCTGAGATAATTTGGGTTTTTCTGACTGGAGGAGACTGAAGGGCCACCTCATTGTGGTCTTCAGCCTCCTCAGAGGGGAAGAGGAGGGGCAGGTACCAATCTCCACTCTGGCAACCAGTGACAAGACCTATAGGACCAGCACGAGCCTGAGTCACAGGAGATTTAGTTTGGATATCAGGAGAAGGTTCTTCATTAAGAGGGTGTTTGGGGAGTGGATCAGGCTCCCCAGGGAAGTGGTCACAGCACCAAGCCTGACAGAATTCAAGAAGTGTTTGAACAATGCTGTCAGGAACAGGATGTGATTCTTGAGGTGTCCTGGGCAGGGCTAAGAGTTGAACTCTAAAACCCTTGTTGGTCCCTTGAAACTCAGGATATTCTGTGATTATGTGAAATAACTGAAGTTATTTTCACCAGGTACTTCTAATATGTACTTCAAATGTTCTTTAAAATATCAGACTCAGAGAATAATTGTAAGGATTCCAGACATTTTTTCACTTTCAGTGTTCCAGAATGTATTTCTTGGTGTTCTGCACTTCAGATATACACTTTAAAGGAAGAAAGGATTGGTCACAGGTCTTCAGGTGCTTATGGTATTGACAGCTCTCAAGGTTAAGTGCTGAAGTTTAAACATAAGCAGTAGCAAAAAAGAAAATATTTTCTTCACTTGGATCTCTGCAATTTTCAGTGTTCCTAAGAAAATATTCTCTTTAGCTCTTTGTCCGTTCCTTTTGTTACTATACTACAGTTACTATAACTATAGCTACTTCTAGAACTCACCAAAGAGCAATGCAATCACAAATTAAGAATAAAATTTTCCTGTAAACACAGCATCAAGAATTCTTCATGCAGGCTACTGCCAAAGGTAATTCTGAAGGCTCTTTTGTCAGTACATGCTTCAGAACACAATAAAATGAAATCTTTTAAGGCAGGCAGTCACAGGCTCTGAAGGATATCACATAAAGCACAATGACATTTAAAGAGGCTTCAGAAGTTCTGTTAAGTGCAACCTGTATCTAAGTCAAGGCATTATGTCTCGAACTTGCAGCTGTATGTTTTAATATTTTGCTTCAATGTGACATTAACTCCCTTTGGCATCTTTCGAAATCATAAATCCATACAAATCAAAAGTTTAATATTGTCAAGATAAATAAAAGTGTAGTGATGTGCCTGGAGGACTCTTAAGGTCTTTGATTCCTTTTAGAAACTCTGTCACTAAACTGAGAAGAAGTTGGGCTGATTTTCCTGCTTCTAATGGAGACAGCACTGTGCTGGGTACTGCCAGAGCTGAAGCTGTGGGAATGGGAAATGTACTGCTGAGTCTGATGCCCTGGTTAGTGCACCGTATGCCACGCATCTCAGTTGCATTGTATTTTTTGAATATGAGCAGTTATGCACAAGACAACAGGAAAAGGAATTAAAAACCTGAGGAAGATTTTTCTACGTTGTGTCCACAATCTCAATTTCTCCTGAAGCAAGTGACTAATTTGTAACACGCAACAGGCTCAGGCTTTCCCTCCCTGTCACTGTTTAGCGACGAGGAGGAGGAGCTTGCTGCAGAACTGGGACCATTGCCTGCTATTCAGCCTACAGGATTTCTCCTGTAAATGGATCGAAAACTTATATTCAGAATTGCAACTGTTCTTTTGCTGAAATGGCAACTCTTTTTTTTTTTACATTTATTTCTATGAAAAGGTCGGACATCTAAAGAAAACATTTTCATAAACAAAAAGAGGGAGGAGGGATTAAAAGTCAGCTCTGAAGTGAAGCTGCTCTGAGTGTGTTGTGCTCTAGCATGAAAAAAACTGCCTTATATGTAAAATACTTCATAAACTTTTCATGCTATACTGATGACTAATTAAGACAATCAATAATGACACACTGACAAGTCTGCTGCTCTTACTATCATAATGAGTTTGCAGCTTCATTCATCTGCCACTGTACTCAGGGGACACCGAACAGATTTGTACTAGACCATTAAGTATTGTTGATTTTTAATGTAGATCAAATAGAATCAAGTCCTACCCAAAGACAAAAAGTTCTAGGGTTTTGAGAATATACAGAGTTTTATCTCTTGTATGGATCTCCTCACAGTATTAAAAATGGATGAGGAAGCATAAAGATGTGCACACACACACGTACATCCATATACAATTGCATGTGTATATCCTCTGAATGTGAGAACTAAATAAGGAAACGCAACTGCGAGTGAGAGTTTGAGAGAGTCTCCATTCTTGAAGATCTTCAAAAGTCATCTGGACATGGTCTTGGGTAGTCATCTGTGCGTATTCCTGCCTTAGCAGGGCTGTTGGATGTCCAGACGTTCCTTCCTATCTCAACCACCCTGTGACTCTAATTTTGTAATTTCTATAACTAGAAATAATAACAGTAAGAATCAAAAAACCTAAATCCTATTCTGCTGAAATACAAGGCAGAAATTCAAATCTCCTTAGTACTATTACTATTTCAGAAGAATTAAAAAGAGTAAATGTGGCACACATACAAAGTCCATCTCTCCATTCATCCACTTGGAAAGCGCTCTGACAGAACTTGTCTCAGAACATGGTGGTGGGATGTAGGGGTGTCAAGAATGTGATTTTTTGTGTTGCCTTTCCTGCCTGCACCCCTGTGTTACGATCTATCCTCAACTACAATTTCATGTTTGTATTTCTTTTTGCTCTGTTTTTGTGCAAGTGGAAATTGAGTCCCTTGTCCTAAGATGAAATGGCAGCCTTCCCATAGCTACTGTGAGCATCAGAGGAGTCTGCTGACTGTCAGTCAGTGCCTTCAGCTATGACTTATTTTGATGCCATAATTGTCTCATGAAATGTTAAGATCTACAATGCAGAAGTAAAACTATTATTAATGAGTTTAAAATGTACTCAGGATCTGCCCACACCTTCTGTAACCAAAAGTTCAACTGGCAACTTGCCAACTTCAAGAAGAGAAGGATGTTAAATTGAAATGGGAAGATTCTCTAAATTTGTCCTTGCAAATATCATATGCCACAAATAGCCATTAGAGCTGAAAATTTTGTAAACTCTAAGTGAACTCTAAGTGAAAGTGTAAACTAGGACTTTGGTAGCATGTCTCTTGGGCATCAGTACTGAGTATAAATGCTTTACTGTCCCACAAAAGAAAGGGAAAAAAGCATCTGCAGAAAAAGCAGATGAGCAAAAATATACAAAGGGCAGAATGGTTCACCAGTGATGCAGACATCTGCTTATGTTAAAGTATCCCAGAGAGAAAGGTCATGAGAGTGAGAACGAGGTCCCTTGGCCCCACTACCACTCAGCTTTATGCGTCAGCATTTCAAAAATAAGATGTTTACTTTATCTTGCTCAAGATACCTAAAGGTTATAGGATAATAAATTCCATGTAACAAAAGTGTCTGATTGGATACAGTGCATAGGGATGGCCAAGCCTAGAGCTGTGATTAATCAAGTTCAATACCCTATTTCCAAGAGCAGTAAGTGCCACATGTTTCAGAGAATGTTACAAAAACAGCCTGTCATGGACAATTAAGGGAATTATTTCTTCATGGAGGAAATAATTTTTCAGGCTCTGGGTCCTAATCAACAGAACCAAGGATTGATCTGTGAATCCAGTCCCTTGCTATTTTAAGCATCCACAGCTTTTTATGTCTTTCAGGAAGTGATCAAAAAGAATTGGTTAAGCCCTGAAGTGTGAAAGTTTATCTCATTATTCTAAGTGGATCTGTCTCCAATGCAACTATGATATATCTATGCATTTCTTTTTCATCCCTGAATTCCTCACATCACTAATGTTTTATGACAAAATGCAGCATACCTTATATTTCTTGGCAGGCTTTAATTTTGCATCCTTTCAAAACAGCAAGAATGGAGTCCAGCTCAGGCACCAAATGTGCATGCTCTAGATGCCTTAAATTTGAAGGCTGAATTCCTACAGTCCTGAGGGAACTGAGTTGTTTAGTCTGGACAATAGGAGGGTCAGAATGAACCTCATTGCTGTCAATTACCTGAAGGGAGATTGTAGTGAGGTGGGGGTTGATCTCTTCTGCCATGTCTCAGGAGAAAGGATGAGAGGAAATGGCCTGAACTTGTGCTAAGGGCAGTTCAGATGAGATATTAGAAAAATTGTCTCACTAAAAGAGGGGTTAGGCATTGGAATAAGCTGCCCAGGGAAGTGGTGGAATCACCGTCCCCGAGAGTGTTTAAGAAACATCAGGATGTGGCACCTGAGGATATGATTTAAAGGTGATTATGGTGCCACTCGGTTGATGGTTGTACTAGATGATCCTGAAGGTTTCTTCCAGCCTTAATGATCCTGTGAAGGCTACAGGTAATTTAAATATGAGCAAAATACAATGTAAAGCAATGGGAAGGTAAAAAGCTGTCCTTCAAGGACCAATTTTGAACCTGGTCGAAGCCAAGGCCTTTGACTTAAGAACTCAAAAAAGCCAGATCCACAGACTCAAGATACCTCAGTTGGGCTAAGAGGTGACAATGCATAAAAACATTGCAAAAATCAGTTTACTTCTGATTTTTCTTAGAAGCTAATCAGTTGCCTCAACCACCTCTTTGTGTGCTTTTCTCAGATTGGCATTTTGGAATATAGCCAAGCAATTCTTGAACTGTTGTTGCATCCATTTATGTGCCAAAACATTTTCTATCTGTTAACTACAGATGCAAACTTGTTGGTGTGCCTGAGCCCAGGACTCGAAGCACCTGTATGATGCTTACACAGTTAGCAGCTCAGCTGACAGAAGAAGAGAGATTTAGTTTAAAATTAGGGAATAGTAGGTAATTGCTAATCTTAGGGAATGGTAGGCAATTTTGTATGAAATGTTTGACAGCTTTAAGATTGAAAACTTTTCACTGAGCCTTTCTTGATTTATGAGTCTCATAATTATGAAAATGAGGTCTGAAATGCTTATTTTAAAGCTTTTTTCTTATTTATTCAAACACAACTGTAAAAGAATCTTATAAAGACATAGAGACCTCATTTAATTACATGCAGTTGATGTTAGAAATTTTTGCACTTTTCAGTCTGTATTTTAAGTTATAAATCAGTTAAAATAAAAATTTTAGAGAAGAGACTAGAATCTATAATTAAAATTTTGAGCGTAAATTTCTATCTTACATCATGTGAGTATGGGCTCTATAAAACTCCATAATTTTCTAGAGAGAAGTTTTAAAATCTGGTAACGTGGAGTCGCTCGTGCAAAGAAGAGAGTTAATAGCTGTGTTGAAAGCCTGAGGCTTAAATAGGTCATGGGTGTCTCAGTCTGCACAGGTGTGTTGGGTTGAAAATTTCAGATTAAACTGGTTTTGGTATCCAAACCCAAAAGGGTTTTGGTAAAATGCAGGTTTTTCTTTAATCAAAAAATTATTGCAATGGCTTGGAAATATCCTCCTTCTAGTTCAGTCATGTCCTGTACTAGTTCTCCCCTACTGGCTGCTTTCAGTGGTTAACTTCATTTTCAGGTCATTGACAGTCATGTTGTAAAGGGCTTCTCTCTCACTGAAAAGGTGACTCTTGCTTCTGTTGTATATAGAAAGGAATGGAAATTTAAGGCAACCAAGCTACAGCCTCCATGAGATATCATGGAATTTCTTTCAAGTTGAGAAGCTAGAAGCTCTTAGTATGATTTTTGGGGGGGCGAAAATATTTAAATTTGTGCTTGAAGAAATACCAGCACTTTTAAATCCATTTCATTTGCATATTTATTTAATTTATTTTGGTAATGTATTGAAATGCATATCAACTAAGAGGAGAAATATGTGTAGCTGACATCAGACAAGTGCATTACACAGTTACAGATGTCAGTTTGGGTTGTTAAATTGCACTTCTTTCACAGCTGCAGTGTGCTGCAATCACCAGCCAGCTCTGCTGTGGTGTCACTCCTCCAGAAGCGTGGAGCAGCCTCAGCCATGCTTAACTGGGCGGGCTTGCAGTTGTTTGGTATTGCCAGAATGGTGCAAGGACACAAATTGACCAAGGGAATCAAATGCAGCAATTTCCCTTTCTCACAGAGTAGCAAAGATTATAATCCCTTTATTTACATAAGTCTCATTTATTGACCTTTGTTGGAAAAAAGCTTCATGAAGAAACTGCACAGGCCCAGCTGGGGACCACTTAGTTATTGTGCAAAACCCCTGAGATGTAACTGGCTGCTCTAGTAAGTTTCTGGCATCTTCTTAAGCACAGAGCAAAGTAAGAGTCAGCAGGGAGGCTGAACCCTTTCCAGAAAGGCTCTTCCATTCTTTTGTGTTGCATTCAAAATTGAAGAGAGGGAGTGGCACAAGATTTTTTTTTCATCTCAATCATGGTCAAGTGTCAAACTGACACTGCAGAGTTTTAAAGCCATTTCTGTTTACAAATTCCAAACACTTGGGGCCTACACCATAAAAGTAACAATGATGCCACAGCTGTAATATCTGTCAGTACCAATGGAAACTGGGCAATTTTCTCAGCACAGAAACATCAAACTTGCAACCTCAGTTGCAAGTTACGATCTGCAACCTTACGATCTCTTGGTTTATATACCTGCCACTATGGCTTACTTTCATAAACTCAAATTGAAATTGCTTTAGTGCAATAATGTCTGGTCTATTAACTTACAAATTGTCTTGATCCTTTGAAAATGGCAGGAGTTGCATTCCTCAACTAAATCAGTAAAATAATAATAATAATAATAATAATAATAATAAAAATAATAAAATCTCTTTCCTGTTGCACAGAAAATATTAGCCTACTGCACAGTATCTGATATGAACTTTACAGCACAGGGAAGGAAATCTATGTTTGGTCTGCTTGGTAAATAAACCCAGAGCTCAGAGCATGCCTGAGCCACAGGGACTGGTTTATTAGTTAACAAATTGTAAGGTTTCAGGGAAGAGAGGTGCCAAGTCTGATAATTATCTGATGAGAAAATTGCTTATGGAGAAAAATATTAAATTTGCTTTAAGTGAATGTTTGAGCAAGTTTCATTTTCCCTAAATACTTATGGCAGAAGAAAAATTAATAAGATATCTACAGAAAGGGAAAACAAAACAAAACAGAAAAGATTGTGAGTGATTTTCTCTGAAGTTACAAGAACCAGAAGTACTTTCAGTAAGTACTGCAATAAGTATATTTTCTTCAGTAGCTACCAAGAGCTTTTTGAAGGTACCCAGTAGGAAAATAGGACAGACACCTACAGACACCATTCAGCCAACTGTAACACAGAAGAAATCAAACTGGTTTTCTCTTTCTGTATTTCTAATGCAATTCCAATATTCTTTTGATTTTAAAAACAGCTTTTTTAAAAAAATATTTTAACTATTTTTGTCTGTTTCTCCAGTTGAAATTCCTTTTGGGCTTGAAGTTAAACTACAATTAAACTCAGAAAACACATCATGGATCACTTCACTACACCTTTAGGAACATCTATCAGCATAGCAATCGCTTACATCAGCTGAAGACAGAAATTATAAACTTTGTAGTGACTAGCTTAAACTTCCTTTTTATTTTTTTAATTCTCTTCTCTAGTTATATTTTCTTCTCTCCCAAAGCTTTGTACCAAAGCACACATCAAGGACAAAGCCTGTGATGATGGATATCTGGTGTGATTCTTCTCAGCACTCAGTGGGCTTTTCCTAGCATCTCCCAGTTGCTTCTTCCTGACTGTATTCATTATCTGCCTTCAAAGCTTCCCACAGACCTCCCTTCTCCGGAGCATCTAAGAGTTCTTACACAGCTCCCACTGTGCACTGGCAAAATCTGTTCAGGACTGTCTTCACCAATTTGTGTGAGCAGTTTCGCTCCATGTAGTTCTTCAACATTTTTAAAATTTAAATAGAAACTTTGGTTTATTCAGCATACTCTGATAATTAGTTTCCTTCTGGTTCCTATTTGCCTCTCTTCTCCGAGTGGAAAATTGTCACTCGGAGACATTCTTTGTTCTAATTTAAGAGCAAGGTCTTTCCAAATTACCTGGAAGGATTGACACTGAGTCCAGGTGAGCCTGGCTTGAAAGAGAAGATGATGTGGTTTTCTTTCATCTCCTTGCCAAGTTATCCTGCAGCCTTGATTGTTTATATGTGAATATTGACTGATTAACACCAGTGTACCAGGGCTGAGTTCCCAGTCCATCACTGACATGTTCAAGCACCACCACATGACACCTCAAACTTTCCCAGCCAGTCACCCTTCAATGTAGGGTCAGATCAACCAACTCCACAGAGAAGACTCATGCAACTGCACTGCTGTTCATTTTGTACCTGTAAATCTATTTTCCCAGCTGTGCAAAGCTACACTAAACTCTCAGGAAGCATTTACTTATGCAAGTATGATGGGTTGCAGAGCAAAGTGCCCAGTTCCTGAGTCAGGGCTGCCATCTCACTCATGATGGGAAAGGACATTGCTATGAGATTTCACATGATGGAAGTGGTGCGGTGCAGCAAAGCTCTTGGAATAAAAGAGTTTGAAGAATTAATCAGCTTGTTTTGAGGAATGTTGATGGCAAAGGATTTGACTTGAGGCTACTCGTGTCTGACATTGTCTTTGCTTGCACTGAAACTATTCACATGGAAAGCATTTTGCCCAGTGTAAGTAACTCACAAAGACAACCAAGACCAGGGTATCTCAGGCTGAATTCCCTTCCCTACCCCTTTCTCCTTTGAATAAATGAACTTCCTTACACTCTGACAGACTAGGTAGATTAATTCAGCATGTGTGTGCACAATACACCTGGCAGACATGATAAGGCTGGCTCGAAGAGCTAAGATGAAACAAAGGCATAAATAATACTGGAGAAGGACAAAATATGGACAGCCATTTAGTAGTGATAGTAATTACTTAAGTAAATGTCAAAACTTTAAAGAAACAAGAGGAAGATATTAATGCATATTTAAGGCTGAAACACGTGAGCAAGTTGATTTGCCATGTGAAAAGTTATATTCCTGTATTATCTTGCTCTGATAGATGTGGGAATGGCTTTTAAAATCTGTTGCAGGATAAACTGTTACTTCTTAAGGGCCTATTGATGCCCAGATGTACTGAAACCAAGAGTCTTTTCATTCGCTCAGGCCACCTAAAAGGTTTTCATCATTCCTGATCCTAGCTACCAGCATGGAAACAAAGCACTCCAGATACCTGTAAACATGAACAGTGCAACAAAAGCTCATTGGACCTAAACTGGAGTTTACAGAGACTGAACAGCATCTCTAAAGATATGTGCTAGCTGTCCAAATTGGCAGAACATTGTAAAGTCAAGTGAACGTAAATAAAGGTTTGATTAAATTGAGTATATTTCATTCTATATTCAAGGGATGCAAAACTCAGTGCTTGACATGATGGGCTCTGGGATGACTGTTATAATACAGAAGAAAAATCCTGACTTTATCATAGATAATCGAATGAAAATTTTTCTTAAGTACCTACCAAAACAGCATGTCAGTATTCAAATTAATTAGGAAAGGAATAGAAGAAGGAAAAAAACCTTCAAACTTTATTATGCCCCTATGAAATGCATAGTTTGCTTAATGCAGTCTTGCTCCATGTATATCAAAAGTTATAGAATGTAGAGACGAGCTGAAGAAGGGCAAGAAGAGTGATCAGAATTAAACAATGCCTTCTACATGGAGAATGATTTCATCAATTAGATCTTGCCTGCATAGTAAAGGTATGGCTGAAGGCAATATGACAGAGATCTACATGATGGCAGCAGAATAAGGGACAAACTGTCACATGCACCCATTTTCTTTCACACTTCCCTAGATACCTGCTTTTGACTGACATTGGAGATAGTTTACGAGCCAGGAAATGTGGATCTAATTTAATTCAGTCACACTGAAGTTTTTACTTAACATATCACATGAAACTCAGCAGCTGTAGAAGTTACATAGCTCAGTGCTGCACAACAGTGTTATCAAATGTTGGGGGGGGTGTTCTACCCATTTGATTCGCTCATATTTAAGCCTTAAGCAAGTCCATTCTACCTGAATCCAGAGGAAAATGGGAAAACAATTTTATATGACAGCTAATCCCCTTCTTGACAGGTAGAGGTCATTTTTGACTGGTATAAATGACATAATCTTCATTATTTTCTTACTTGCACTAAAGACAAAAGCAGCAGCCTCACAGATCCACAGTTAGTTGATAATTTTATCTCTCTGCCTTTTTTTTTTTTATTGTGCTGAGCAAATACATATACCCAATATGGCACATGTCCAATAAAGGCCATCAAAGATGACCTTTAAATCCAGAAAGAGTTTTAGAGTGTTTTATATTGCAGACATTCAAAAAGTATGATACAGGAAGTGCTGAACACAGTGGTATCAAACAGTTATTTATTGCAGTGATTTGTTTCAATTGCAGGTTTTACCTGGAATAAAATTAGGCAATGAACTAGCCCTTACTCACTTGACATACTTTGAATGGTCCACATAAATGCTCAACAGCAGGACATAGGTTTTTGCAGTAAGCCAGAAGGTCTCTTCTTTATTCTCACATCTGACTAATCTAGGTTTGATATCAAGGGAAATCATTTAAGTTATTCAATGTTGGAGAAAGAGAGGGTGTTTTAAGAAGAGGTAAGTAGGAGAATTCAATCTTATGGCAGTTGAATACTATTGAATCCTATAATCTGGTTTACTGGGTAATCCAAAAATGTTTCAGTTTGAAAAACCATGACATGTTTTCATTCTAGATTATCACAAGGGGTGAAAGAAATGATAGTTAGTTATGAATTAACCAGAGTTAATATGAATATATTTTAGCAACTCCAGTAAAATCCACCAAGATTTTACTTTTTTAATATAATTTGGAAATACAAATTCTTCTGCAGAAAGAAAGTAATGATATAGAGAAAATTTGGTAACAGGCATTAAAATACTTGTCTGTACAAGGGTAATGAGCTATATCCCAGTAACACTCATAGGAACGCTGCATTGGACAGGGCACCCTGATCTCCAGTGACAAGGACAGTTTTTTGCAAGTGTCAGTAACTTCAAGAAAAGTATGTCTTGTTTTTCCCATTTTAAAAAGTCCATATCTGATGGGAAAAATCCTGTAGGAATGGGAATTAAAGCACAGCTCACATGCTAGGTCCACATCATAGAAGGACCAGAGGTCCAACTGCCAGCAATGTTTCTGATTCCACTTCCAACAGAATTCATGATGCTTTGGGGCAGTCTGCAAAGATCACCTAGAGGGTGGATTATCCCAGTGATGTTCTCTGAATGGTGGCTTTGATCTGAGATATATCCACAGTCCCAGGTTTTTCCTCCATATTTTCCTTATGCCTTTAATGCTTGAAAAGAATAATCTATGAACTTTGTAGCTAGATATGAATACTTATTCTCTTGCAGAGATAAATGTTATTTAGCTGTTTTCACACATTGGCATTCCTTATTTCCCCAATAATGCAAATATGACCTCTTTATTGTAGGGTTTCAGTCTGGTTTTTTGGGTCTAATTTTATCCCTGATTATTTTATCTTTCATTTTTATTCAGAATCTTCAATCCTAGTGTGAAAAATAATTTTAAAATATTTATATACCATCACCATTGCCCAAATCCCATGTGAAAGACTCCAAAGAAACATGCCATCATTTTCTGGAATCACAGAGAATCACTGAATTGCTTCTTTGAGTGCCTGGCCTCTTTTAACTCTAGAAGTTAAGCTTTAAAAAAAAACTAAAAAAAAGAAAAAAGGTAAACAAAAACCCCACAGGAAATCTATTCATTCAATGAATTAAGTAAGTGTGCAGATGCTGACCACAAGTCTCAGAGAAACTGGAGCTCCCATGAGCCTGGTTTCCCTCTAGGTACTAAAACTGTTGGGGCCTTGCTTAGTTCCATAAGTCCTTCTAAGCATCTGCTTTTCTAGAAGCAAAGTCAAATACTGCTCTACAACTCCAGGAATTTTCTGCATGCTTGAAGTCAAATTGAGCTGAACCAGTGTCCTCCATCCCAGCCAAGGTCTCTCACCCCTCCTGTTGCCAGCTATTATTACTGTAAGTCCAAATGTGTACCTGTGTTCTCTACAAAGTGCATTCTGTTCCAGGGAGATAATCACTGCTACCCCATCTGCTCTACCATAAGCTGTAGACTCCAGCATGCTATTCAGGCATGTCTATGGGTGTGGGCAGGTTTTGTCTGCTTTTGTATGGTTTTCATATTCAATGAAAGACAGATACATTACTAATATTCTGCATATTTGGGCACAACTCCTTTCTCTGTAGAATCTGAGAGGGACTAAAGGCTCTACATGGCTTCTGCAGGCTCCTGGAAAGCCTCTACCAGATGTAGTAGTTTAAAGGACTGTTGGATGGCTTATTAAAATTTTATCATTAACACCTTGTTATTCCACACTACTTCATTTTCTCCACGCAGCTGAGGGCAAGACTAGGATCCTCCAGGCCAAAAATCATCATGTTTAGTCCACCTGTTGCTCTTTAGAGTAATAGCACTGTCATCACTTTCAAAAGGAATTTAATTCTTCAGCTATGTGGGATTACCATTCCTTTCACTCAACTGTCTCAGGCCATACAGTCATCTCTGAAGAATACATTCAGCTTCATTTGATGAGAACTTCTTGTGCCTTTTCCTCTGTATATACTGTCATGCTCAAAGACACCCAGCTCTATACATCCCAAGAACAGCTAGTTTGAGGAAACATCAGCCTCAGCTTCCTTAATTCCTGGAGTGAGCAAGAATCTAGTGTTGTTTATTTTTGACCTTTCATCTCACAATCATTTTCATATGGCAAATTTCTGAAAACTTACCTTTTCCATAGAACATATTACTGACTTCTAATAGATGATCCATTTTACCTTAATATAAATCTCTTTATTTTTCTTTGGTCTCTAAAATGTGAAAATTGGTACTTAATTGGTACTTGGGATTTAGAACATTTACATTTAAAACCATATTCACTCATCAGAATTTAATGAGCTTTTCTGCTTCCTGATCTCTGCATTTATTTCACCAACTCCCACAGTTTTGTTCACATCTATATTTTCTCCACCATTTTTCATTGTAGCAATTAAAAATGCATAAATCAGGCCTTCGCTGACATAGTAATATATCAAGTTCTTTTTTTTTTTAATCATGTGATGAAGCAGAATAGCCTTGAATACATTGTGTTTGCCATAACAAGCTGTCTTGTGATTCACATAATTCTTGAGTAGCTCTTGTAATGCAAATATTACCCAGGTATTTGTATAATATTTTCAAGAGTCTAGCCCCAAACTCGCTGCATACAGTGCATAAAGACACTCATGTCTTCCATACTGGCTAGAAAGGTACAGGATACAAAGATATCTTGCTAGTTTTTGCAGTAGGAGTGCACCTCCAGGTTTTCCCCATCCAGGTTAAAAACTCTGTGCTCTTTTACGAGGACTTCAGGTAAAACATGGTCCTGCAGGTACGGTCTCAAACTGACACATTCATGTGTTCAGGTCCTGGAAGGATGAGCAAGCACAGGTTTCTCAGAGGCATGCAATTCCTCTGAGAGAAATTCATAGACAGGACAGAACAGCATCTGTCTCTCTCAGGGTCTGCAATCCTGTTCATCCAGAGCACTGGGACTCAACTGGAGATCAGTTTTGATCACAGCACAAGTGGGACACTTCACACACCCTCTTTGGTCTAACACATCTTTCACAGCCCTTGTAACAGGTGTGTTGCACTCACAGGGATGAGCTTGTGGGGTCAGGGCAGAATCACACAGCTGTTTGTGGGAGAAGGTGCTTCTCAAAACAACCAGCCCACCTCTAGGACAGTTCAGTCCTGAGTCTCAAGGATTGAAACCCAAAGGATGACGCTGGAAACTCAGTTCATCATTCTAATGCATACTTGAAATTGTGCACACATAGAGATTATTTTGGCACACTGATATTTATTCCTACTCTCAGCTCTGGTAACATCTCACTTCCACTGGTAATAATTACCTTGTTTTCTTTTTGCTCTGTCAAAATGACTAAAAATATTAAAATATATGAGCTTTTCTCATCCTCGCTAGCATGTCTCTGCTCTAAAGGTACCAATCATCCTTTTCTTGGTTTTATATGGATTACCATAATTAAGTTAAACTCAGTTGTTACCAGTTTGCTCTTAGCTTAAAGTGTGATGCTGCTCCTCCTTTGGAGCTCAAGGAGGGCTATGGTGTTTCAAAATCCTATGTGTTTCTTCCAATTGAGCTGGGAAGAAAAAAAAACCACTACCTATGTCTTCAAACTTTGCCTCTATGAAGTGCAGAAAGTCTCTCAGCAACATGATATTGACATGGGTGAACCTTTGTCTGACTTGTCTGACTTGTCTCTGAGGACCTTCTGTTCTTGGCTATTTCACATTGTTACAATCATATAATAAAATGCAGGAAGCTCATGTTGACTAAAGCTATGACAAGGGCTAAAACAACTTCTGAAGGGGGGGTTTAAGGTGGGAGTTTTCAAGAAGAAGAAAAAGAAAGTATTTGAAGGATTTGTCCCACTACGCCCCACAGAGGAATAGATACATAACTGTACAAGCACAGCATAAGAGATGGTTACACAAGCAGCCCAGAAAATGACAAGATTTTAATTTTTGGTTCAGGTCAATGAAACACAGAAGAGTGTATTGGTAGTAGCATTGCTCATTATTGTGATACTAACTTGTCTTTCAATAGCTGTGAGAAGAATAATGTTATAAGATTTTAAAACACTGTGAAAGAAGGTCTCAACCCAATAATGGAATTAAAAATCACTACAGATGTGTATTAAATTGAAATTTGTCATGACAGACAGAATACTGTTATCTGTCCCTAAGGCTTGACCTGATGGCTGTGGCACATGAGAAGGCACAAGCAGAAGTCAGGAAACAAGAAATGTTTTTGCTGGAGATGAGGCTGGTGCATTCTGCACTGGGTCTCCTAAAGGCACCAAATGTCTCAGCAGAGGATGAATGGGGATATATTTTCAAAGTCACTACATTTGGCAAACTGAAAAGCTAAGTTTACACAATCAAAGCTGCCTGAAGCATAGTAGCAGATGGCATTGCAGACAGATGCTAGGAAAAAATGTTATTTTCTGCAAACATATATAAGCACTGAAAAGCCATTTAGATGAAAAGGTTTTTCCCTCATGTACTAGTTGCTAGCTGCTTTTCCAAAAACAGGGCACAAACCTAAACTTTTACTTTTCCTTGAAATATGGATAAGAAAATAAAACCATGTTTTAGTATTAAGGTATTAAGTCAGAAAAATGAACAACTCGGGTTTGAGTTCTATCTCTGTTTCTCTCTCTTTTGTTAACATTAAAATATTGTATTAGGAATAAACACTGACTTCCAAGTTTAACAGTGCTGGCTTATAGCTTTCTTGAAGACTGCCAGGTATGTGAACACAAACAGATTAGAATCCTAATGTTACACAATATTTCTTAGGCTAGGTAACAACCCCATCTCCTACAAAACTTTATTTACATGTAGAGCTGTTCCTTTCTTCTCTCCTAACACAAATCCTGTGATTAAAATAAAAATTTTTCACAGAATGGGAATATCAGAATATCCTCAGCCCTAAGAATCAATTTTCCTTTTTAACATTGAAACACTTAAACAATGTCATATAATATAAAATAATATAAAATAATATCAATAATTATATATAATGATGTTAAACATGGTGTGTATATGAAGCTTACTGTTAACACACAGCACACAAAACTGTATATTTTCCACTGGAAATGAAGTTTAAGGTAATTTATTCTCATAACATTGTTAACGAAATCCCTCCGAAATTCTTCTGATTTAAGAATCTCCATTTTCTAATGGAAGATGAGTCCATGAAGTTGTCTGCTGGCAAGATGAATTCTTCATTGTAGTGATGTCATTGTTATTTTTCACAGCCTTATTGAAAGACATCCACTCTTCTCATCATTTCCCCTCTCTTCCCCCCACGCCCTCAGAAAACCTCCACCCAAACCCAAGTAGAGAATGTATGAGAAGAAATAGAATCAACATTGTCCTGTGCTGCTATCCAAACTCTGTTGAGGAAGCAGATGATTTTTAAACTAATTTCCTCCCAATGGAATGAAACACCATATGACCCAGAAGAAATCAGGCTGTTTTAACCAGCTGTGATCCTTTAGGTACTGGAAAAAAACATTTAATGGAGACCCCACTTGTAACTGGAGATTAAGGATTTTAGAGGAAAAGGCCATGGAAAACATGGGGGGACCCACTGCAACTTTAGGAAATCATGAGACGACTCAAACCTTTCCTCTTGCCTCTTACGTTCTGTTGGGTACGGAATCGTCGTTTATTAGTTTTTTAAGGTCCTGTTTTAGCCAGAGAGACAAAAAATACCAATGCATGTTTTAGCTTGTTTTTTCTAACTGCGTTTTAAAACAATGTTGAAGAACAGTATCAAAAGATTCTTTTGATGGGCTTTGCTGATTTTAACATAATCAGAAGTAAGTAAATTATTTAACCAGGATGGAATTACTGACAAGGTGTAAACTCATAAACTGTATTAAGGGAGTCTATGTAATTTGTCTATTCCCACTATGGAGTAAGCAGAGAGAGATCAAAATTTAAAAACCTTCCAGCAAAACTTACATACCTGTTCAGAAATATGGAGGATAATAGTTCTATTAGTAAAAGCTCACCACTTAGGGTATTAAGCTTTTTGTATACCTGGTAGCCACAAGGTGTCAGGCATCAAACAACTATACATCACAACATAATCCACGCACACAGGGATCTCCCAGCATTTTCATCTACTTGATTGCTGCAACTATAACTTTTCTCACTGTGTATCCGGCTTCTTTCTGCTAAATATCATTGCAAAAAGAAAATTTATGGCTTAGCTTCTCTAAATATGTGTGGAGTTAAATCTGGCTTGAATATTTCCACGGATAAACCCCTCATTACTCCAGTGGGTTCAAGAGAATCATTCCCCAAGTACTATTAAGCAGAGACAATTCATTAAGCCATCTTTTACTCTTCTTTTGGGGAAGCAAGTTTATAGTGGTTAACATGTGAAAGATGATATCGAACGTTATAAAAGGCATTTTTAGTGGATGATCAAAGTGAACTTATGCTATGTCAATAAGTACAGTTTCTTGAGAAAAAAGCTAGTGCAATTAAAGTCGAGGAGCAACGGCTATAAATTCAGTCTTAAATATCAAATAAGTGACATTTTTGGGTTTTAGTAATTTCTTTGAGAGACTCATTTACTTATAAAACACAAGGTTAACACGCATAGCTCAGAACCAAATGCATACTATATCATAAAAGTGAATCATAATTTTCAGACCACTCCAGATGGCAGATGTTTGAGAGTTTCTCGTGGACGCTCATACAAAACCCGCACTATCAGGGTGCGTTACTGCACTCTTTGCTTTATATAGGACTATATATAAAGAGCAGTGGCTCCTGGCATGCTACGCACAATAAGGAATACCTCTTGTTATTTAAACAAATCACCAGACATTGTATTCTTATTGTATGAACACTAGATTAACAAATGTCTATGGTCCATGCTTCAGGATTATCTTGAGGCGCGATCTGGAGAGTCTGCTAGATTCCTCTTAATGTGTTCCACTTAGTCTGAGGGGTGACTAGCTATCGCTAGGGGCGTCTACTTATAGGGCGGGAGATCTTCTCCCACACTTACCCCCAAGTTGATACCTAAAATTGACTTGGAGAGGTGGGGAGAAATTTACACGACTGTCCCACAGGGAACGGAGAGAGAGCTTCGCGCACACCCACAGGTATTTTGGGGCACTCCTCTCTGATGTGACAGAGAAAGAAGCAAAGAAAAGAGCCTGAAAAACCAAAGGACAAATGCTCCTGGGAATTTCAGGTACATGACACAGGAAACAAATATGAAAAATAGTAAACAACGGAACTCCCCACTGAAAACATGCTTGTTTTGACCAATCAAAGCTTGTATGTGTTGTAGTTATGAATATACAGTTCCTTTCTATAATAATGAGGGTTTCTGATATAAATAAGAACCTATCAGTCTACATATCAAGATTATCCTCTATATTTCTCGCTCGGCTGAGCTCTGGTGACCAAGACAGTGAGGATCCTAGACTGGTGGAACAGTAAAGTCACAAAACTAGAGATAGGATGTATGAGAAGTATTGTTTTTTATTATTGAGATAAACGCCCGGAGGGATGAACTAAGCAGGTCACTTTAGACGGATTTTTATGTAGCTGTTTTTTCGTCTCTGCTTTCCTAAGAGGAGCCCGACGTCTTCTAATGGCAATCCTCCACCTCTCTCATAATCACTTCTAGAAAGTGAAAACAGAAGGCACTCTGTACTCAGTATTCTACTAAGACGGCATATAGTGATACTACATTCACCATACTTGAGCGGCTAGGCAATCGCAACCAAAATAAAATTAACACCATAAATGCCCATCCATATATGTCAATGCACTCAAGAATCCCTCTTACTCCCTATGTGTCACGTTCACACCTCATGTAGGCTCTAGCGTGCTTACCTGTTTGGCGCAAGAGAAACGTGTTGCAATTCGGAAAAACATCCGCCATAATTAACAAATAAGGCTGAAGGAGGCTCAGCATCTCACACGTCATGCATGGTTTGAAAAATATCTCATCTGATAAATAGAGAGTCAGCGATGGAGAGGGTTTTGTGTGATTATACGCCTTAGGGGTAGGGTGGCATGAGACTGTGATGAACAAAATCGCACAGATTCTCATGTAAACCTAGAGTTTAAAGTTTCTTTACTTTGTTACCTTAATACATAATGTGAACTTCCCTCCTCTGCTGTCTGCACAGCTGTTCGCTTACTCAAAAACACATCTGCACTAGCCTCTCGACTCGTAGGGATGTTCGAAGTAATTATCATGCAAAGAACATCTATGGTAGCGCAGACTACTGGACCACTCCTCTTGGTGCCATATTCTCTCAGTTTTCCACTCTCCGCAGATAGGCCCAGCTGTGTAATCAATTCAAAGAGAGGTGCGCATGGACTTCTTTTTTCTGGAGCACTTAAGCAAATGGAAGGGGCTAGTTGCATGATGTAGCTTCGGGAAGGTCATCGGTCAAATTGAACACCTGGGATTTGATGCATTAAGCCACCTGAAGTGGACCTTGCCTCGCAAGGGGAAGCTTTACCCAGGCATATTATGTAGAAAACACTACTCACAGAGTATAGAGATATTGGGCAAAGATGCTCATTCTTGGAGAGTAATATTACATTTACGATCAGGCTTTCGGTGTGGCGTCTCATATCCAGCTGGTGTTTATTAGCTTTCTCACCTTATATACAATTCGCTCTCTTTTTAGTGATCTCTGAGTCAGGAGGCCTGAATTTAAAAGTAATCTTTGTAACTGGCAATTTTGGATGGAAGCAAGCTTATCTTTTAGGGCTAAATGCAGCATATACATAAGCTTTTCTAAAAGTCTTCCAATAGAGAGTTTGAGTGGTCTCAGGACATGCGAAAATATGCTCTCACTATAGGTAAACAAAGACTTTGAGGATAGCCCTTAAGCGACAGCGTCTTTCGTCATAACTCCACACTACTAGCTAGAAAATTGTGGCCAAAGGACTGTACCCAAGAGAATACAGAAACATCGTCTAGATGAGCTTCCTTCCTTTTAAGGCAGAAGGTAGTATTTCCCAGATACTACGATTCTGGTTGCAACGCAAACCAGGACTGAACAGCTTTTTCAAGGGGAAGCCAAGCCAATAACAGCACTTAAATTATGGAACAAATTAGCAAGAAGGAGGAAAATTTTTGCTTAAACAGACAGAGAGATCCCATCTAAACCCTGCCCTCATGGGGCAGTGGTTGAAGCCATTGGGCTCTTTGTTCCTGGTCACTTCACAGCCCCTCCCAATTCCTCTCCAGCTCTCTTGCAGCCCCTTTAGGCCCTGGGGCAGGGAGTCTAAGGTCTCCTGGGAGCCTTCTCTTCTCCAGGCTGGAACAGCCCTAGCTCTCTAGCCTGGGCAATCAGAGCAGGGGGGGGCTCCACTCTCGGACCATCTGTCTGGCCTCCTCTGGACTCGCCCAGCATTTCCATGTTCTTCTTGTGTTGGGGGCCCTGGAGCTGGATGCATTCTTTTCCATCCGCAATGGTGTTGTTTCAGTGGCAGCAATGTCCCTCCTCTGGGTAAGAGTGAGTGCACTCCTAAGACTGTCCAGGTGGCATTCGTGAAATCTGGCAGATTTAGTCAAACAATGAGGAGAATAAAGAAGTTGACCCTAACAGGATGTGGATGGCTTCTTTGGCAGCAACAACTGGGAGATGGAAATGAAGACATGTTAGCATTCCCCTTGAATAGGTTTTCTTAGGTGCTTTGGTGGTAACAAGAGAGGAGGGTTTGCCTCCTGTCTCAGAAAGAGCTTTCCTAAGTGCTTTGGCTTTTGCAGATCTTTAAATGTCTTGCTTTTTTGCATGGCTAAAAGATGCTATTGCTAAAAAGTAAAATTTTAGACCATGGAGACCTCGCCTCTCTGTTTGAAACAAATAGATTATTATTACTATTGGGTTGTTGTTGTTGTTGTTGTTATAAATTATCCTCTTGCCCTGGTAAGTTCCTCAGTATTCAGTGAAACTGTGGGCAATTTTATAAAACTGTGTGAGTGCTGATACGGTATTTTTTTCATCTGAATGCTTCGTACTGTTATAGGAGGCAGCATCTCTGAATGGTCACTCCTTATTTTGTTCATCTAATGCAATCCAGTGCACTAGCATAGGCCATGAGGCTGTTGCGATATGTCATATTCTAAAAAATGTGAGAGATCCTAGAAACAGGATAGCATTGCTTAGCTCGCACACACTATGTATATGGTGACAAAAATAAGTAGTTTATGAGCATCTGTTAAAAGCAGGAAACAGCAATGCACCAGAAAGTCACTCATATTAAAATAAACGCGCTTGCAAAAAATAGACACTTCACTTAGAACCATGACTTATAATTCTACTTTGCAAAATAGCACAAGAGATTATAGTTGAATAGGACAGCCTTTTATTGTGCTGGATTTTTTATATATCTCTCGAGAGTGCTCTAATAAGATGTGAAGAATTGTATATACAAGACCAGAGAGAGATAAAATACGTTACTATTAGGACACTTGTTAATCAACAGATAATCCAAGATAGAAAAATAGAAGGGTATTACCATGAAGGGAAATACAGCCATAGTATGTGTTCCATTTATAGAGAAAACAGACACATGAGTAATACTTTTGCAGTGTGTTAATCTCACACAACAGAAAGCAAAGCACAGTAAGACATGTGCATTTTGGGCAACTCAGCAAACCCATAAAACATTTTTTTTAACATGAAGGATAACTCATCTGACGAGCATATTATAATAAGAGTACTATGTGTTTCTGGTTGATTATTGTAATATGTTGACGTAAGTTCTAATCCTATATTAAGGCAAACTGTGGGCAGTACGCCAATGTAGTTACAAACTTTTGGACACAGTAGATGGAATATTGCATTTTAATTGTATGGTAACGTAAATTTCTCATCTACTCCAGGTGCTCTAGATTGTTATCAACGTAATACAGAGAACAGAGAGACAGAGTATGATGGGTCTTTATTGACTCAATGCCTTACTCTGCAACAGTGGATCATGAACGACATATTGACGTACAATTGTCTATGAATTTCATAATGTATACTCGCACTCCCATCAAGGGGCCACCAAGGCAGTCAGAGCACTGTGGACCTAAAGGAGTACTATTCACATCAAGTATGATCGACCATCCAAGTGGCAACCTGTCAAGAAGATAGAGTTATGGCTATATTTTTTTGATGAATGTGCGGTACATACTCCTAGGTATTTCATCACAAGCTGTCAACTGTACGTCAGCTCTAATTTATGAATGTATATCTATCTCCTCCAGCCAGTCTCTCAGCTCGCCAGAAATCCTACGGTCGGTGCGCTTGGTTCATAGTACTTTTCTTTCGTTCATATAGATGCGTAGACTATCCATCATTTGGTCATGTATATTAGTACACTCCTTACTACGCTACTGGTTGTTGTGTTCATCAGTAGGAAAAGGATTGGAGTCATATTCGATAATGTCTTTCACAGCTTCACATATTGGGTAGGATTCGATTCACAGAAGAAGGAGTACAATGGAGCATAATAATGTAAAGACTTAAGAGAGGTAAATGTAGAATAATATAACGTTCACTGCTGATTCTAGCGATTTACTTATACATAAAATACCTGCAAAGAAATTGTGAATGTTTGTGCTATCAATGACTATTTGGCACATAGAATGATAACAAATTAGTCAGGCATAATATTTTCATGCCAATAGAGTGATCTTGCATTCTCGAAGACGACAAAGATAACCCACTGTACTCCAACTTCCCGTCAGATACAAAGATCGTGGACATTATGAAAAAAAGGACTGGTTTGGAAGGTAATGCCTTAGCGATAATAGGTCTTCAAGCCAGTTCTTAGACTTGTTGCTCAGCACAACAGTAGAAAGGAAAGGCGGCTACTTATTGTGCCTTTGAAACTGGTGGCTTGGGAACTTTTGGAACATAGGGTGTTCAATAATATAGAAAGATGTCTAAACTCAATAAGGCACAGTCAACCAGGGACTCTCCTGGTAAGTAGTACTGAAAGGAGGAAGGAAAAATTAATTTGGAATTAATCCTCACCCTGTTTCTTGATATACCCTAAACGTTAAGAGGTCAAAGTGCACTGCTAGCTAAAACAATCTTAAGGTAAGCTGCTTAAAAACATGAATAAGGGTCATTATTTCTTCCCGGGGCGCAGGCCATCAGAAAACACAAGCAGCATTAGCACTCATATCGTTACTGAGGATTGGACCTGGCAAGCTGACTCTTCACACCGTGAAGTTTAAAAAAGCAGGCATGAAAAACTAACAACACATAACTGGCAGAGAAAATTCACTGCAGGGCAACAAAATGCTGAGTACTTAAAACATTGTGCTATTGGGAATTTTGCTGAGTGCAAGCATTCAGGTCATGATATAGCAGAAGGATAAATTATAAGAATAAACGAATGTTTGCAGTGTTAAAAATAAGCGACACGCAGATCACTAGTCTATCGCATATATCTAGGGTATATCTAGTCAAGATATAGTGCTTATTAATAGATCTTACAGATATATCTGATTGAGGCGTTGGATTTGGCGATTATTAATGTAGAGTGTTAGTTAATTACTTAGTAGTATATGTAATTAGTATACAATCTTCGCACACATCTATAGTTACCATATTAGATTATCATACTGGCAGGCTTTTGTGTTATCATTAGTGTCATTCTCTCGCTATATTACTGTACTCGTTCAGATTTATCTTGTCTATGTCTCTTATTGCTAAAGACTATATAGATTAACACTTTCCTTACAGTTTTGTCGTTTTAATATGTCTAGTTCATATGAGTGTTTCCAGTTTCTCCTCTCGCAAACATATACTCGCGAATATCAGACTTATAATCATGAAAAACTCAGTATAATGCGTATTCGTAGATTGATAGATTACAATTAATGATAGATATCAACCAGCAGGCAGTATAAATTTAACACACGTTGTAAAAATATTTCTTAGCGGATCTGCTGTTCGCAGCCGCGTAGTGGGTATTACACAGAAAAGTCTCTGCAGATTGATTCAAGGGCAGAGAAGATATTGTCGCTTTATATATAGGCGAAGTAAAAGATATATTACTTATTAGCTAAAATTGGTAGCAGAATATCAGTCGACACACGCCAGATAATAGTAGACAGAAAGTACTAAATGTATAAAATGCGGGGTTAGAGAAGCCTTACTTCGTAGAGCAAGTCTATGGATGGGTGTGAAACACTTGTGATTATTCTGTGAGTCTCTTATCGTTGTAAATAAGTAGTTGCGCTTGTGTGCTAATGCCACAATGTCTTGATGTCGCCACAGGAGAGACGACATATAAATATTGGTTTCTGTCGGTTAGACTGTAGTGAGGTTATGGGTGATCCTATTTAACCGTGATATAATCTGCATACAAAGCAAGTTATAATTAATGGAATTGGTGGTCTAAAAATTTTATGTTTAGAAATAATAAACGGCTTGACGTGGGCTACTTGAGTTTGTCCCGGGAGGGCATTATGTCACTAAAATGATTCTAATACATCTCACACTCGCTCACTTAGTATATAAACTAATGTAGTGACGAAGGAAGTATGTTATCTGAAATTCGCTCTTCTCATACTCACGTCCTGTCTTAAGATTCTTCACTAACTTCCCTGTCATATGTATAGAAGATATAAAAGATAGTTGAGAGATTCATTAGACTTATATTGAAGATGTCAGATATGGAGAGGAAACTATGCTTGTTTCACATTTTGCCAGACAACTAGACATGGAGGTGGAAGGCAGGAATGATCATGACTGTACACAGAGTTAATTTGCATTGGATGGAACAGGTTTAGAACAATGATCACGTCTCTCATGTACCTTTTGGATACGCACGCTTCTGGAGACTATTTACTAGTATGAAGCGCATTAACATACACTAGAGATGAATATTGTGAGAGGTGGTTCAGACGGAACATAGTTGTAGAGATGAAGATTGTTAAAGGAAAGAGTGACATCCACTAGGCACAGAGAGAAGGCTTTACACCATATCTAGGACACTAGTACGTATCTTAAGATCTCATTACTTCATAGGAAATAGTTTCCTTTATGAAACACATTAACAACAAAGGAAGGGTCTGGATGAAGATCTTCCCTTCTTCCTTACGCAAGTAGTGAAGGAAAATACCACGATGTGGATGACAACATTGATGGCAGGAAAATCGGACTTCGGAATTATACTAGAATCAGCTTATGACTCAGAGATACTTAAAAAGTAATAAAGACAGACCCAACTAGAAATCTTAATTCGAGATACCTCTTTCATTTGTTTCAGCAACTTACACTTGTAAGAGGAGCAGGGCTAGGCACGCACGGACAGCGTGTAACCATTCCGCCAACTAGATCATGAGACTAGTTACTTGATAACCCATTAAAATATTATATTGGTAGTTCAATCAAGAATTTTATAGGTGTCACCACAGGAGGGTAGGATAATAGTCATTAAGAGGTGTGTGAATAGACTGTACTAAGTTCGAACACGCCATATGCGCGGTACCTCACAGAGACATTACTCATGCACTTTCATGGCTATGCTGAGGTGTGCGGTCTTTCCACGCGAACGGAAATTCGTGGATATAGCATCAACATCTTTGCCTAGTGCGCGCCGCAGATGAACGAACTTCGCCTTGCCTCGCTTGTCTGGAGTCGGTTGCATGCCCGGCCCGCTGAGTGCTCTTCCCTATTCTCCTAATTAAGCTGCTGCTTGGATCTTGACGCTCTCTCTCTTGACAGTGTGTTTACACGTACTTTTCCCTTCAGATACTTTGAGGTTTCTCTGCTACGGCTTGGCCCCTGCCATGAGACCCACTCCTGCCGGGACATCCCTGCCTTCCAGTGACGACACCGACGGAGCTCTGGATATATCCGATCCACCAGACCGAAATCCCTACTGTTCCAGCTTGGTGCTAATTTCCGAGTCCCATGAGAAAAAAGAGGTTCAGAAAACTGCACCTAGGGTTTTGTGAAAACAGCCGCCCTCAAGGTCCCTGATATCTGTTCACTATTAATGCAGTAATATGTTGTTGTTTGTTTATGCCTTAGTTATACATATTAGTAAAGAACTGTATTTCCCTATCCCCATAATACTCTCCTGAAAAGACTGTTTTAATTTTCTAAATTATAATAATTGGGGAGGGGATTTGAATTTCCATTCCAAGAGAGGCCCTGCCCCTCTTAGAACATACCTGTCCTTTTCAAACCAAGACAACTCCCAGATGCTTGCAGGGAGGGAAAGGAAAAGGCAGAGCACTGAAAAGGTGTTCAGAAACTTCTTCTAATGAGGAGATATTTACATCCTCAGGACATCTATTTCTGACACAACTATAAGAGATGACTACAACTCATTGCAAGGAGGTTGCCCTGAGGTGTTGTATCATCAGCCTTGGAGGTACTTCAAAGAATCCAGATGGAATAAAGCAACTGAGTAATCTAGTTGACCAGGTCAGACTGACGCTGGTGTGATGAGGAGGCCTGAACCTGAGACACCTCCTGAGTATCCGCCTTCACACCGGATCATCCTAATAGGCCTATGAAGATGGAGCTCAAACCGTTGTCCTGATTTCAAGCTGCCCAACCATCAACCTCCGACTCACGCATGCCACCCAATATCCTTTCCCATCTTGTCTTGGTCCTATTCCACCTCCACTTACCAACATGGGCCCTCTTCCCTGAACTCATCAACTGTTAACCAGCTGCCCCCAGCCTCAGCTTGTGCGGTTCAAGCCAGAGCAAAATGATCAA